>WOXC01006084.1:0-375037 GCA_011680675.1 Gymnobelideus leadbeateri | reverse complement strand
TATTAGGTGTGGTAGTCAAAATTTCAACGAAAAAATGCAGGGTGTCTTAAGAGTCTTAGTGCAATTTTCTGTTAATAAAAGCTTAGAATTGAACTAAGATTTTAGGGACATCTTGGATTATGGATATTTAGACATACACACGTAATAAAAGAACTTTGCAGTGTTCAGAATCTACTCAACTCTGTGCTCTATATCTCATCCCATTTTAGCAGGCTCTGACCCAAATTCGATTAACCTGGCCTTGATTTTTTTTTTAACATATGCAGCTAATTTTCTCTTGTTGGCAAATATAACAGTTGTTGAAAAATTGAAATACAAACAAAGTGTGAGAATCTGTTGTTGCTTGTTTGCTAGATGGGGTGGGAAGTGCTGCTGGGTACCTATTTGCAAGAGAAAAGATAATAGAGAATCCACCTAGGTAGTGTGATGATAATGAACAAGCCAAGTCCCCCAAACTGAAACTATTTTAGCCTTCCTATTTTAAAGGTGTCAGCTTCAGGGATGCCTCCATTGTATGAGCATTTGGCTGAGAAGGGTCTAATATAACTCCATTCTCAGGAATCACATCTATTTTGTACATTTAATTTTTAGCACTTAGGAGGGGGCTTAGTTTGGGATTTTTCGAACCTTTCATCCTCTTCAGTCATTTTGTCTTCCTAGGGGACATTTCAGCCCTTAACCCCTTCGTTGGAGGGTGGGTTGTAAGAGGAAGGGCAAATCCTGTCTATGTATGTAATAACCCATTTTTAAGATTCCTATTTTAATACAGTTTCTCCATAACAAAGCTAACCTCATTCCCCTGTGGGTGGCCTAAAGTAATGGCATTTCATTGATCTCAACAAATTATATTCGGTGAAAAATGTTTTCTGACAGCCATGTATGAGGAATTGCTGTAGTAGTCAGACTGTTTAATGGAATTATTCTTCTGGTTGAGTATTTATTCTTTGTGTCATACTTGGATTTGTTTGCTCCTGGGGAACAGAATGGGGCTATGTACACATGTTAGAGGGGGTGCAAAATAGAGAAGACAGGCAAGAGTCATGAATATTATCCAAGTAGAGTGGGTGAGATGAAAAAATATGAATTGGAAGAGGGGCAAGATAGGGCTAAAAGTCTTAGCTGAGAGGACAGAAGGCAAGGAGAAGTAGAAATGGAGCAGGGTCATTCTTTATAAACAGAGAAGTGGCCAATAGCCCTCCTTAAGCCTCTAGGTGACACAACACTGGAATTGGAGTCAGAACTGAGTTCAAATCTGGATTCAGACATTTATTAACTGTATGACCTTGGTCAAGTCACTTAATAGCTATCTGTGTTAGTCCCTAAATCTGTAAAATGGGGATACAAATAGCACCTACCTTCCAGGGTTGTGAAGAAAAAATGAGATTTTATAAAGGACTTTGCAAATCTTAAAATACAATATAAATAATTGCAAGCTATTCTTTTTTCTTTTTTTTTTTTTGCAAGATATTCTTGCCTCAAGAGATTCCCCTCTGAAATGATAGTGACTTGAATAGTAGCTGTATAATACACATTTCATGAATGCCTGAATGATGATAATACCTGGCATTCATGTAGCATTTTAAGGTTTGCAAAGTAGCTTACATTGATCAACTCATTGAAAACTTTTTGATATAATGAAAGTTTTCACCTGGTTAGTTATTTAGTCTATGGGAAAGAGTCAGAGGACCTGGGCTTAAATCTTGGCTTTGCCATTTGCTACCTGGGTGACCTTAGACAGGTCCCTTAATTTTTCCCATCCTCAGTTTTCCCATCTGTAAAATGAGAGACTAAGCCTAGTTGACACATAAGATCCCTTTTAACTCCTACTCCTGCAATCCCCACACTCCCTCTATATCCATTTAACAGATCTCAGGTGTACTTAAGTCTTTTCCACAACTAGCTCCAACCTGCAGGGCCCATTACTGCTTCTGCTGTTAGGATAATGCTGAACTGAAGTCAGTTAATTGAACTCTAGCTCAGACTGCTTGAATGTAGCTCATTGCACAGAGTGTAGCCCATCTGCTGCTATTAATCTGCTAGTTCAGATGGTTGTGCTATAGATTTCAATTATGCTCCAGTCTTCCCAATAGCACCGCACAAATTTTCCCTTGTAAATCGAGAAAAAGAACAGCTTTGGGGGAGGCAGGTTTGGGAGTGGAGGTGTGTGTGGTGGGGGGGGCGGGGGGAGGGCAGTACTATATTGAAAGGGAAGGCTTCTGGGAATCACTGATGGTTTTCCTTAGTTCCTGAAAAAGAGAGTAAAAATATTTCAAGGTACATATTACTCTTATTGAAAGAACTAATAAGGGGTCGGCTAAGTGGCGCATTGAATAGAGCACCGGCCCTGGAGTCAGGAGGAACTGAGTTCAAATGCGGCCTCAGACATTTAATACACACAAAAAACTAGCTGTGTGACCTTGGGCAAGTCACTTAACCTCAACTACCCTCCAAAAAAGCAAAAAAAAAACAAAACAACAACAACAACCCAAAAATCTAATAAAACTCAAGTTGAAGTGGGCATTTATTAAGTGCCTTCTGTGTGTTCTCAGCATTATAATAGTCACTCTGGCAGATTATGGAGCATAAAAATCCTCATGTTTGAGGATTTTGCTGTTGGAGAGATAGGATTTACAAGAGAAATGGTATCAAACTCAAGCAGAAATGGATAGGCCACATATTGATTTAGAAAACCACAAATTAACATTATCTATACTGTACTATTATATTTTTATTTATTTTGGTAAATATTTCCCAATGACATTTTAATCTGGTTCAGTTTTGCCTGGCCTGTGAGTTTGACACTAATGTAATCTAGAGAATGAGATGGCATAAAATCAGGGTTTGGGTTTTTGTTTTTGTTTTATTATTTTTATAGTTTATTTCTCCATCTATGAAAATATATTTACGTTTTATCTGAAAACCCAATTCTTCCCTCTGGCATTGCATACAATTCTATGCAACTTCTTTTTTAAATCTTAAATTAGTTAGGCATTTTTCTAGGCCTGTCTTGAAGCATATATGTTTCTGATTGAAAGTTTATAACAATGCAATTTGCCAAGGTATTTGTATTATATTTCTCCCCGCTCCCCTAAGTTAGCAAGAGCACTGAACCTTAGAATCAGAGACGTTGGTTCAAATGCGGGCTCTGCCATCTAATAGGTAGGTAACATCAAACCAGTCACTTAAGCTTTGGGACCTTCAATTTCCTCATCTGTAAAATGAAGGAATTGGATTAGATGATTTCTGAGGTCTCTCCTCTCTTAGGTCAAAATTTATGATCTTATTACATTTACCTCTATCATCATTCATCCTTACTTTTCTCTCTCATACCAGCAATTGCTCTTTTATAGGTAGAAAATATAATAAGAATTTTCAAGAATAATATTTGAAGTATATGAGTATAGGATTAGATGTAAATTAATACACATCTTGCACAAGCACTTCATAAATGTGTACCAAAGTTATAAAAGGGAATAGGGTCTAGAAGTGTGATTTCTTCAGAGCAAGGAACTCTTCTGGATGAGCAAATTCCCTTTTACCGGTATAGCCTTGGCACTTTATCTGCAGCTTACAGTCTTAGAGAATTGCTTAGAAAACAGTGAGGTGAAGTGACTTTCCCAGGATACCTTGACACAATACAAACTAACAATGGTAAGCATTCAGGATAAATTGTGTTTCTATTTTTCACTTGTAGAGGCAGTGAAGCGTAAAGAGAAAAATGCTGGAATTAAAGTGAAGAAAGAACTCTTACACTTACTAGCTCTGTGACCATGGGCAGATCATCCAACCACTCTGAATCTGCCAAATGAACTTGTCATTAGCACTTACTTCACAGGGTTGTGATGAAGTACAAACAAGATAGTGCATTTAAAGCCAAAACATTATATAAATGTCAGTTAATTATTCTTTACCAATGGTGTTATGATATGAAGGCACTGAAGAAAGGTCATTTTTCTGTTTTTCTCTCTTGGGTCCAATGTAAGCTGCCCTAATCAAGTTAACAAATTGACACGGAATGTCCCAAAAGTTTTAGTGAAGTTTTGGTGCACTTTCCATATGTGTGTATTTATGTATAAATGTATGTATTTTATATGTTTGTATGTATGCATATACAGAGATGGATGGATGGAGGAATGGATGGATGGATGGATGGATGGATGGATGGATGGATGGATGGGTAGATATGGAGATGCCCCACCCACATTTCTGAAGAGACATTCCGGGAGAGCAAGAAGATAATGGTAGCTGAATGTGCTTACTCTCTCTTTTCCTCTCCTATCTTTAAGAGGCACAATTCTAGGCAGGCTAGAATTATATTTATCTTTTACACATAAGATATATTCAATTTGAAGGTCCAGGAAAAGAGCCACCTTCTTTAATCGATTATTTTGGGGTAGGAAATTATGCCCCAGACTTGGAAGGTAACAATTTAATCTTATCTACTTAGCATTCCTTCCCCACCCCTATCATATGATTCTCACACAAAAGACAATCATAAATAGCAAGCAAGCACATTTATCAGTTTAACCAAGTAAGACCATAACCAGAAAAGCCTTATAGATTAGTTTAGGTGATAAAATACACAAGAGGTAGGAAATGAAATGGTGAGAGAAAAAATCTCACCAATAAGGTCACTCATCAATTTATTGAAGTATAGACAGTGCAAAGGAAGGGACATGTGGGTATTCCAGCTTTTCTCCACTTTCTTTCCTTTCCTTTCTCCTGCAAAGTCTCTCAGCCAATCAGGAGTCAGGTTTCTCTGGGTAGAGTTGTCTCTCAGGAGACCACCAAATGCACCTGGAGGTGGGGCTGTGTATACAAGAATTAAGGCAAATTTTTATTTTTGAACAGGCTGTTCCAAATGTCTAGAAATGGAATGATGGTAAAGGAAATGAAACTAGATCTAACAGACAACAGGTCTCCCCCAAAGCATGGTTTAGGATTCTAATTATCTGTCTAGTAATGCTCACTACTTGAGAGTTCTTCATTTGGTAATGAAAAAAAAATTATAGAGGACAGAAAATCCAGAAATGATATTTAAATGCATGACACAAGACATTCTGATTTCAGAATATAGCCAACCAGATTTATAGAACCTTCTACTTTTTCTGCTCTTGGAAAATGAATGTTCTGTTCAATAAGAAATCTTTCTGATAAGCCCACCAGCAGAAAAATGCATTTGCATCCACCATTAATAGTCACGGTTCAAAATGAAGTTATTGTAGACCAAAATTTCAAATTACTTGTACTAATACTTTTTGAGAAGAAATTAAATTATGCCTATATTTATGTTTCACAAAATGTGTGATCGCAACTGCAAATAGTTTATCACTTTTATCTTAAAGACATGCAGGTAGAGCATGGAAATAGATTTTAAAACCACGTAGGTTTATTTTCTTTGCTATGTGATCCTTCTGAGTTGTACTCAGAAAAAGAGAGAGAGGAAAAAAGATACACACATAAACAAGCTGGTATTTGAATGAATGGCACATGGGAGGAAACTATTGTAAAATATCCATTCAGTGAAAAATTTCACTCCAAGGATTACTAGGTCAGACAGAAAATGCTGACAAGGGCATGCTTTCCCTGATGACTTGAGTTTGCGCCTTGACCTTTGATAGCCATAGAACTTTCTACACTTTTTTGTAATTGCGGGGTAAGCAAAAAAGCAAGAGTACAGCAGTCTCCAACGAATGGATAGGTTTTGCTCCAAAAGTGTATTTGAAAGTAGGTTTTTTTTGGAATTCAAAATTAACCTTCACCACTCTCCTTATTTAACCCATAATGGAGCTAAAACACAATTTTGTAATCCCTTACCTTTGTGAAATTCAGCTATTTGATATCATATATCTATAACACAACTAAGAATCAGGAAGTAAACAAGATGGTCTCAGAGCAACCAAAGTAGATGCCCCAGAGTCTATACACTAAAATTTCACTGGAAAGTACATTGGATTTGGAGTGAAGTCCTTTGTTCATAGATTTGTAATTAAGAGGGACTTTAGAGACAGATCATCTAATGCTCTCATTTTACAGTTAAGGAAACTGAGACTTGAGATGTTTCTGTTTCTTTCTTCTTTTTTTTTTTTTTGCCTTTTGGAGGGCAATTGGGGTTAAGCAACTTGCCCAAGGTCACATGGCTAGGTTTTTATTTGTGTGTGCGTTAGGTGTCTGAGGCTGGATCCGAACTCAGGTCCTTCTGACTCCAGGGCCAGTGCTCTACTCACTGCACCATCTAGCTGCCCCAATGTTTCTGTTTCTTAACAGAGATGTCAAGCAATTTCCCAAACTCACATACCCACATAAGTAGAAAGTTGCAGAGCCAAGTCCTATGATTCCAAATCTGGCTCTCTTTCCCTGATACCACACTTCCTACCTTTGTGACACTGGGCAAGATACTTCATCTCTTCAAGCTTCGGATTCCTCATCTTCAAAAAGAGGGAGTTGGAAATAATGTGTCCCTTCTTCCTCCTCCTGCCCCCTTCACTCTAATGGATCTGTGACTTTATCCATGTGGGTACTATCTCTCTAGTGATGAAGATTAGGACCTCAGAACCTGTCCACAACTCTTTGACTCATTTTGTCCATGTCCTCAACAGAATATCTACCCACCAAGCAATAACCTTCCCAATAGAGCCTTTAAAATTCTTTGGTTTGGCCCCTTATTCATCTATACATTATTCCTTACTTTCACCATGTAACCCGTCCATCTTCCTTTTTAGACATAAATCCATAAATCTCCTAGTGGACAGATATATTGCATACCACTTCTTAGATGCATCATTGAGAATATACCAAAGCCTAATTACAACCATTTTATATCTCTCCATTGCCCTTTCAGTGACATGCAATTTTGATTCTTTAGAAATTGGTGGCACTCCATAATTCGTAGCCATTAAGGGAAGAATAGTGAAATTTTAAAAGATGGGTTTTATTTTAGGGAGCAACTTGGGATATTTGAAAGTACTTTGTAATTTCCCAAATGGAATCTATCCCACTATCTTCTTCCCTTTCAGACCTGGGCTCAGCAAATTTTCCATCTTCACTGTCTGCTGAAGATATATTTGTAGATATGGACATATCTATAAATGTGTCTCAGTATTAGATCTATACACACACATATACAGACAGTTATAGGTATGTACACACAAAGAGATCAACTAATTCACCCAACTGTACACCACAGTTTGGACAATAGGTTTTCTTTGTCCACTTGGGTTTTTTTTTTTTTTTTTTGCATCAATTTTTAGACCAACCCTTTCAAGTAGTTGTAGTAGATCTTCTTAAGGTGGCTGTGTAGTAGTCTGTATTAGTATATAGCATTAATGCAATTTTATACATGTGTATATGGATATATACATATATGTGTTATGACTAGGAAACAGGAACATTAGCAAGGAGGAGGACCTCATCATGTGCAAGGAACCACTTTTCCATTTACACTCTGCACTGAGTACACCTCTATTTATGACAAAGACTTGTGTTACAGAGGATTACTACGGGGCATCCATTATCTTCTTCTGCCATGGTCAGTACAAAGAACTGAGGGCTCTTTTCTATGAATCTTTCTTTCATAAGTCATCATAACCAAACAAAGTCCAGCCTATTGGTGATGGGCTTTTACCTACTTAGCTGGAGCGTCTTTGGAAAGCTGACTCAGTGTGATGCTGAGACAATTGTCAAAGCCTCTGTTCTGGTTTCATAGCCTTTAGGAATGCAGCATCCCTTCCACTTCACAGTGAGGGAACAGTAAAACTAAGTGTAGGTGTACCTAAAAAACACAGCAGTTTGTGTATATGAAGTGTAGGGCCAAGCGTCTATACCCTGAGGTTACTTTATTTAAACACAGGATAATGATTGATGTTGATAATGATGTTGTTGAGGCATCAAGCAAAGGTTTAATCATAAGCAAGAACAATAAATCATATTTCTACAGTGCTTTAGGCTTTATAAAGGTCCCTCACTATTTTAGATAATCAGTGCAAATATTTTATCCATTTTACAAGTCAGAAGCTAGGCATGGTAGAGTATGCCTGTAATCCTTGACACTGGAGGATACTGAGACTGGTATATCACTTGAGCTTAGGAGTCCTTAACTGTAGGTAGGACTATGCCAATTGGATGTCCACACTATGTGTGATATCAGTGTGTGAGCTCCAAGGAGCAGGGGGCCACCAGGCTTACTAAGGAGGGACAAACTAGGTCAAATTAAAAATGGAGCAGGCCAATAGTGAGAATGGACATATAAGCAGGTCAGTAGTGAGACTAGACACATGCCACTGCATTTACAGCTTAAGTGAGATAGGAATACCCAATCTCAAAAATAATTTAAAGAAAAGTGAGGAAGCTGATATCTGTATATTCTATTTAAGAAAGTAAGTACATAGAAACTTTAGAAAGATTTACATCTAAAATGTTTAAATTTTTAAAAAAATTCCTATGAGCTCCTATTGTAGTAATTACACTCTTATCTTTATCTGGCCATTTTATATGTAATATTTCTTTGGGAGAGGAATTTTGAATTCTAACTGGGAAAACAAAGGCCACAGTATGGTAGAAAGGGGGATAAATTTGGAGTCAGGAAATATTATTATTATTATCTTTGACTATAGAAGTATCAGGAGATCCAGCCACACTGAAAAATCTGCCTGGAGGAAGAAAAAGGAGAGAGGTTGCTTCATATGTGCATGCTCATGTTTAATAAGGAAGATTCACATAGTGGGAACAGGAACCTAGGAACAAGGTACCAAGTCAGACAGAAGACAGTTGCATCAGGGAATGCTAATACTCAGACTCCACTGATGGACACTCATCTGTATAAGGGCCTTTTGTACCCCTGATGTTTGAAAGTCAGGGCCAGGGGCAGCTAGATGGCGCAGTGAGTAGAGCGCCGGCCCTGGAGTCAGAAGGATCTGAGTTCGGATCCGGCCTCAGACACTTAATGCACACACAAACAAAAACCTAGCTGTGTGACCTTGGGCAAGTTACTTAACCCCAATTGCCCTCCAAAAAGCAAAAAAAAAAAAAAGAAAAGAAAAGAAAAAAAAGAAAGTCAGGGCCAAATCTAAATGAAAAAGAGGATGATAAGTACAAAGAGCTGAAATGACATTATGGTAAGTGCCAGTAATTTCTAAATGGATTTGACAGAAAACAACCAGTTCTTTAAGAAGCAAAGTAATCTAATTCAAATATTCTGTTTACAAAAAAAAAGTCTGTTTGCTTCTTTCTTTTATTATTTCTTTCTCTAGATTGCCTTTTTATCCTGAAGGACTAATTTTGAATGTTCCTATTCCAGTTTAACACAAATTGTTCTAAAATGCTTTGCAGGCCTGTCGAAGCAAATGTTGATCCAATCAAGTCTACAGGTTATAATCAAGGTGCATTTTGTGAAATTGTATTTGTAGAAATGTTCTTTAAAAGACTTCATAAACAGCAGTTATCTCCACCTTTAAGAAATTCCCCAGTTTTCAATATTAAAAGTTTCAAAGTTTTAGATTTCCCTAAAGAATGAAGTGTTGAGGAATGCAGGGCTGGTTCAGTATTAGGAAAACTATCAGCACAATTGACCATATCAATAACAAAACCAACAGAAAACATGTGATAATCTCAAGAGATGTAGAAAAAGCCCTAGACAAAAGACAGCACCCATTCCTATTAAAAACACTAGCTATCATAGGAATAAATGGAGCTTACCTTAAAATGATAAGTAATATTTATCTGAAACCATCAGCAAACATTATCCATAATGGGGATAAGCTAGAAGCCTCTCCAATACAGTCAGGGTGCAGCAAGGATGCCCATTATCACCTCTATTATTTAATTTTATAGTAGAAATGTTAGCTGTATCAATAAGAGAGGGAAAATAAATGGAAGGAATTAGAATAGGCATCTTGGCAGATGATATGATATTATGCTTAGAGAATCCTAGAGAATCAATTAAGAAACTACTTGCAACAACCATTAACAACTTTAGCAAAGCTGCAGGATACAAAATAAATCAACATAAATCATCAACATTTCTATATATTACCATCAAAGTACACCAGCAAGAGACAGAAAAAGAAATTCCACTTAAAATAACTATAGACAATATAAAATAATTGGGAATTTACCTGATAAGACAAACCCAGGAAGAATATAAACACAACTATGAAACACTTTTCACACAAATAAAAGTTGGATTTAAACAACTGGAAAAATATTAATTGCTCATGGGTAGACTGAGCCACTACAATAAAAATGACAATTCTACCTAAATTAATCTATTTATTCAGTGCTATTTCAATCAAACTATCAGCAGAAAACCGGGGAAAATTTTTTTGCATCAAGTATGTCTGATAAAGACCGCATTTCTCAAATATATAGAGAACTGAGTCAAATTTATAAAAATACAAGTCATTCCCAAACTGATAAATTATCAAAAGATATGAACAGGCAGTTTCAGACAAAGAAATGAAAGCTATCTATAGTCATATGATAAAATACTCTAAATACACTATTAAAGCAACCCTGAGGTACCACCTCACACCTATCAGATTGGCTAATATGACACACACAAAAAAGAAAATGTTAGATGTTAGAGGGAATCTTGGACAACTGGGATGTTGATGCACTGTTGGTGGAGTTGTGAACTAATCCAACCATTCTGGAGAGCAATTTGGAACTACGTACCATGGAATTATATCCAAGGGCTATAAGACTGTACACATACACTTTGATCCAGTTATACCATATTATATCATATTATATCCCAAAGAGATTCAGAAAAGTCTGCTATAAAATAGTAACAACAATACTATTAGGGGGGTTGTTAGGAAGAAATAAAATTGAAGACATTAAAGCTTTATTTGAATAAGCATTTAAAAGGGAAGGGTAAACAAATGCAAAACATGTTACAGATCCATTATGTAATCCTCTGGGAAGTGGTGTCCATAGTAAAACCTCAAATCAGAATTAAGAACCTCTCCCTAAAAGCTACTTCAATTGCAAATTACTGAATAAATTTGCTTCTTTGAAGAATTTGTGAGTAGCCCAAAGTATTTATCACTAGGGAGGAGGTCATGAAATCAGTCATCAAGCATTAATTAATTTGTTGCTGTTGTTCAGTAGTTTTCAATCATGTCTGGCACTCCATGACCCCATTAGTGGTTTTCCTGGCAAAGATACTGGAGTGGTTTGCCATTTCCATCTTCAGCTCATTTTATAGGTGAGGAAATGGAGGCAAACAGGGTGAAGTGATTTGCCCAGGCTTACACAACTAGTAAGTGTCTGAGTTCAGATTTGAACCTAGACCTTCCTGACTCCAAGGTCGAGTGCTCTATCCACTGTTCCACCTAGCTGCTACAATTGATTAAATGTATACCTGCAAAATATCAGGCATTATACTATGGTCTGGGTATAGAAGGACAAAAACAAAACCTTTTCTGCCCTCAACAGGCTTACATCCTATTGGGAAAAACAAATGCATTCCAAATCTGTATAACTGCAAAAATAACTTTCAGCAGGGGGCTTTTGTAACTGAAAAGATCAGGAATGTTTTCATGCAAGATGCTGCACTGGAGGAGGGCTTTAATGGAGGTGACAAAGGAAGGTATTCCAGACATGGGGAACAGACATCCTATGCAAGGGTTATGCAAAGGAAATGGGAATAAGAGTGTTGTGTATGAAGAGCAATGATTAGGTTGATTTTGTTGGAATGTAGAATATGGAAAGGGGAGTGATGTGTACTAAGTCTGAGAAGAGCGGCTGGAGTCAGACTGTTTATAGACTACCTTTCTAGAGCTGGACAGGACCTCAGAAGTCATCTAGACCAGCTTCCTCATCTCATAAACTGAAGCTGCAGAAGTGAAGGCGTTTGCCCAAGGTCACACAGGTACTATGGCAGAGCTGTCAAACAGGGCAATATTGTCTATAAAGTATTTAGCTAACCTCAAAGCACTCTGTGTTTCTCAGGTATAGTTAGTAGAATCTGGTAAAAGACATGTGTTGTGTTATATATGTATATATGTCACATATGTATCTGTCACAGCGAAAAATGAGGTGGTAGGTATGGTCCAAATGTGACCCCAAGATTTCCTTGTTGTGTCACAGGAAAAAAAAAGGAGAAATACCTATAATTTTTGCATTTCCCACTGGGGCTTTTTATAAGAGATACTGGAGCAGAGGTAACTACAGGATCCCCCCGCCCCCACCCAAACTGCTACTGGTTGAGCATCATGGGAATTTGCTCAGTCTTTCTTATGGAAATTTTTCAACCCTGAATATTAGTCAACTGTAACAGGTTTGACTAATCAAGTATCTGTTGTAAAGGTTGCTCATAAGTTAGGTGCTTATAAGATGAGCATTGTCTTATTAGAGACAAAAGCAAATTGCTTTGTGTTCATAAAAGAAGTAACTGCTATATATCAAATATGAAAATAAAGGTTTGTCACTAATCACACTTCTTGTTTACAATACACAATAGTCAATCCTCTCTCTTTGCTGGAAGGTATCATTACTCATGAAAAAAAGCATCTCCTGTACTATTAGTAAAATCTTCCTAGAACAACATAAGCAATAGTACTGTGTTTCTTTTTCTTTTTTCCTAATCCCTTACGAAATATTATGTAAAGCATGGTATACAATAGTCAAGTCACATAGCAAACACCTGCAATTTAATTTCCTTTCAATAAATGGGCCAATGTTTCCATTCTTGCTAATGCTCCTAAACAAATATTGTAGATGTTTGGAATGGTGTGGAGGGGAGTCCTGTGGAGAGCTCTTGAATTTTAGAGTCAGCTTGCTTATTCCCTTTAATTAGATGAACATGTGCTTTACCTGAAACTTTTAATTAGCTCTGTTGTCTCTTACTACAAAGTGAGATAAGCTTGAAGCAGTTAAAAATTAAAAAAAAAAAAGTTATCAGAAGCTTATTCCTCACAAGGGAATATATTAGCAGAATTGAGAGTTTTTGAGTTCATTTCCCAAGGTTATTTTTCTTCTAGAATAGTCTTTAGCTAGAGAAGAGTTTTCCAGTCTAGAGGACTGAGAATCTTGATTAGAGTAGACAGTTTAGATGTTCCACTCCATCACTCATCAGTTTGTTGCTATGCAATTAATCAAGCCCACCAATCTCATTTTAGGTTGGGCTTTAATGAATTTCTTTACTGTTTCCATTTATATGCCACAGTTTTATACAAACACCGTTTCTAGCATTGATAAAAAAAAAAGAGTTTAAAGGGGCTTAGCTTAGAAAATAAGTTTTGGGAATAATGGTAGAAATGGAAAATCACATTTTTGTTAGTATTGTAAAGGGAGATTATTTTATTGATAGACTCTGATATATGTTACTTGACTAAGACTTCAGTCCAGTTCAAATTGAACCAAATATGGAGTGATGAAAAAATCTTCCTTCAAGTAAACCATGAGATTGAAAGATTACTTTTGGGTAAAGCTGGGCAAGATACAATTTTTAACTGTGTATTCTATTAACTTTTTTTCCTTTGAGGGGAGGGTGGTCAGGATGTATGATTAAGTGGGTATGAACATTTTCTCTAACAATTAACCTTAATAGCTCTTGTGTAACTTATGGACTAGGGTCACTAATAGGTTGTGACTTACCCATAGCTAGTATGCATCTGAGTCAGGAATTGAACCTAGGAAATGTCATGAAAGAGCATGAGATTTGGACTCAGGTTCAACTTTGTGATCTTGGGTGAATCACTTGATCTCTCGACCTTAATTTCCTCATTTTTAAGGGGTTGGACTAACAGCCTCCCAGATTCCTTCTAGAACTCTAGAATGATGATCTTATGATTCCATGACTTCTCAAATGATAAAGTCATTTATCCATTATACTATTCTGCCTCTCACACTAGGCCTTTCATAATATTTGTATTTATATTATGCATTCAATAAACATTTGTTAAGGATATACTATGTACTGGGTAAGAGGTAGTCTAGTGCAGCGCTCCGTTATCATATTGTTCAGGCATTTCAATTGTGTCCAGCTCTTCATGACCCTATTTGGTGTTTTCTTGCCATTTCCTTCTCCAGCTCATTTTACAAAGGAAACTGAGGCAAACAGGGTTAAGTGACTTGCCCAGAATCACACAACTAGTAATTATCCGAGTCCAGATTTGAACTCATTCTGATTCCAAGTCCAGCACTATCCACTGTGCCACCTAACAGCCCCACATCTTCATAGTTGCATAGAAAGTAATTGAGGTTTAGGTGACTTAATCACTTATATTAAGTGTTTTAGGTGGGGGGGGGTAACAGTCATTCACCACAATCCTAATTCATTTAAATTGAATGTCCTTAAATAAGGGACTGACTGTAAATTTAAGATTTTATATGTAAAGAATAAGTAGTAGTACTATACCACTAAGAAAGTATTATCTGACACATTAATTGCAACAACTGGGAAAACACTCAATCTAATGTTAGGAAAAAAAGTGTAGTCATCCATTTTGAAGATCACAAAGTCCTCTAAAGAAAATGTGTACTCATCTTGCTAAAGAGTCCATGCCAAAAAGTAATCTCTTATATAGCAGCTTTTATAGAGCATTTGTCCTGAAAAATACTCACTTTTGCAACTACCATTTAATTAATTGCACAAACTGTTTAATGTTGGCAGGAAAAATACTTTTAATGTTCAAAAAGCTATTATTTGTTGGAGAATTAATAAATTTGGCTGTCTCTCTCAGACATTAAGTATGTAAGTAGAATATAAATTACAGTTTGTTACATGTTGACTCTTAGGATGCAGTATAGCTTATTTAATTTTAAAAATACTTATCTCTAGATTTAATCTGTCTACAATTTAGTAGTGTCTCGGTTTGTATTCCATTTACTCACTCATTACCAACTTCCACAGTTATCCCATCTACCACATCAGAATAGATGTTGAATAAATGCTCGTTGTTTGATGAATTGATTCCAATTTCATTAAGAATCATTCTCCTTCCCATTGGAATAAAAAATATTTACTTAATGGAACCAGGAAGAGAGGTCCTTCCATTTTTTATGTGCTGGGTTCAAAAGTCTGGTCAGGCCTTAATGCCATAGAATACCTATAATAGATACTATAGTTTACAGTATAATGCAGTACAATGTAACATGTTATAACATCATAACATAATAAAACAATATAATATGACATAACAATATAGTACAATATAATATAATATCTGAGAGAAAGATTTGACCTCATAGATACAGGGAGAAAGTTATAGTGAGGCAGAGTTCTGCTCAGAGGACAACAGTTAGGATTATTGGAAAAATGGAATTAACTTCTGGGCTGGGGTCAGGGTAGGGAAGTTTGCAACAACCTTTCTACCTTATTTTCATGGATTTAGCATGGATTTAGACACCAACATGCTGATTTCAAAGAAGGTGAAGGGATTTAATGTTGAACCAGAGAGGTCAATTATAGGACCAATTTCTCCACATATATATAGCATCAGTGATCTTTTCCATTCTTTTTGGAATCTTTACCCTTTATAATATCTTGAAAATTGATCCCTGAGAATCTTTTAAATTTTGTTTCCTCCAGGCTGGATTATTTCTGTGTTTGGTCAAACCCAGCTGCTCTCCCTTGCTTAATCTTCATAAGTATCCCTTCTACTTTCTTATACAGCACATTGGGTAGTGAGGTGGTAGAATTCCCTCCTCCCTTTCCAGTCTTCTTATACTTTACTCTTCTCCACATACTCTGTCATCCAGTGACACTGGCCCTTTGCTATTTGATATTTCATCTCCAGCCTCTGGGAATTTTCACTGAATGTCCCCTTATATGCACTACTCTTCCTACCCATCTCTCCCTTCTGACTTCCCTGGTTTCCTTCAAGTCCTAGTAAAAATCCCACCAATGGGGTTGGAGGTGGGAAATAAGATGCTGATCCCCATCAGTACTGGGGCCTTCCCTTGGTGGATCATCTTCAGTTTATCCTGAGTGTATATTGTTTGTAGTCAGCTTTGTTCATGTTTCCTCCTCCATTGGACTACATGTGACTTGATAGCAAGGCCTCTGGTTTGCTTTTCTTTGCATCTCCTGGTACTTAGTCCAGTGTTTGACTATAATCCTAATGTGCTGGTTCTGCCATTGTCAACTATGAAAGTAGCTTCCTTATGTAAAGGCTGCCAGGTTTGTTCCATTCCAAGTTTAGACATTATCTTCCTCCTTGGAATGAGTTGGATCATCTTTTTCCCGTGCCATCTCTGCAGGTTGCTGAGAGTGATGCTGTTTAGAGTCTTACCTAATGTTTTCCAAATGAAGTTTTACTACCAGCCATTGTTGGTCTCAGATCATATAATCTGCTTGGCCAAGAGCCTATGTTGTCTGATGCATTTTCTGGGGCCTCCTGGCCCCCTTGGCTGGGCAACTGTTTGGATATGTTAAACTTTTTTTTTAATCACCTAATTTCTCTGAGAAATGATGGTAGTCATAATCACTGTCCTTATTTTTCTTGATTCACCAATTTTGTCAAGCCAAAAACGTATTTAAATAGGAAGGTTGGAGTGGTTATAGTCACAAACAGTGTTTTCTTATCTTTATCTTTTTTTTCCAATTTGATAATTGCTTTAACCTTTGTTTTATGATTTGACTGCCCTAATTTCTGATTCTGAAATAATAACAATAATGATTAATATTTTATAGTGCTTTTAAACACTTGCAAAGCACATTATTTACAGTATCTCACTGAAGACTCACAATAATCTTGTTAGGTAAGGACTATTATTGGGCAACTAGGTAGCAAAGTGGATAGAGTGCCCGATCTCAAGTCAGGAAGACTCAACTTTCTGAGTTCAAATCTGACCTCAAACATTGGCTGTGTGACCCTGAGCAAGTCACTTAACCCTGTTTACTTCAGTTTCCTCATCTGTAAAATGAGCTAGAGAAGGAAATGCCAAACCACTCCAGTATCTTTCCCAAGAAAACCCCAGAAGGGGTTACAAAGAGTTGGGCATGATTGAATAACAACATGGGCATTATTATCCTCATTTTAGAGATAGAGAAAATGAGTCTCAGAAAGCTTAAATGACTTGCTTATGTCACATATGTATGAAGTTGGTTAACTGTGACTGTAACCAGTTGCTTCCTTTCCTGTAAAGATAATATCAATTATTTTTTTAAAAAGCAAAAAAAAAAATAAGACAACAACAAAACTCTCATTGTTCAATACTTGCCTCTTCCAGGACCTTCCCAGTTTCTGCTTTAGACTATTCATGATGTAAGAGCAGGAGGCTTTTTAGTAGTCTGAAAACCTTTTATTTCCCTACTGTCCATTCTATTTTATGCTACAGATTTTTTTATTGTAGTATCCTTTCATTTCAGTCCCTGGACATAATCACAGGCACAGTGAAAAAGTCAACAACATTGTTAAAAAATAGACTGAAAAGCTTTAATGATGCGAGTCTTTCTGAATCAATAAATAATGAAGTTCAAAGGCTGATACTCTGAACTTCACCACCATGGCAGAATAGCTATTGTTCCCTCACCTCTAGAGGGTTGCACCTCTGAAGTCAAATGTTGTGACCAATGTAACATAGAACTATGTATTTTATGCTCTGTTCTGCTCAGGATAAATAAATAGTTGAAGTTCCTAGTAGCTAAAGCTACTGCTATCATCCTAAGTGTTTTGCACAGTACCTTGTGCCTAGTAGGAACTCAATAAATGTGGTTTTTATTTTACTTCATTTTAAAAATTTTCAGTTCCCAATTCTCTCCCTCCAGCCCCTCCCCCACCCATTGAGAAGGCAATCAATAGACTACCCATTATACGTGTGAAGCCATGCAAAACACATTTCTATATTAGCCATGCTGAAAAAAAGGAAGAAATATAAAGAAAGTGAAAAAATATGCTTCAGTATACATTCAAAGTTCCTCAGTACTCTCTCAGGAGATGAATAAGAATTTTTATAATAAATCCTTTGGCTCATTGTATATTGATCAGAGTAAATGAGTCTTTCATAGTTGATCATCATGACAATATTGCTGTTACTGTATATAATGATCTCCTGGCTCTGCTCATTTCACTCTGCATCAGCTCATACAAATCTTCCCAGGTTTTCTGAAACCATCCCCCTCATCGTTTCTTTATATAACAATAGTTAGTAAATATTTGTTAATGAGGATCAGTAAACATCTGAACACTGCTCATGTATAATGCCTGTGCTTCAGAGGGCTGCTAGATTTTGTTGGTGGTGGTGTTTGCACTTATACCTTTCCTCTAGTTTATTTGGCCTGGAAACTAACAAAGGAATTCAATGATCACGTTGATATTTCTTATAGACAAGGCACTGTCCTGGACACTGTGGACAGAAAGGTGAAAATGACATAGTTCTTTCCCTTCAACTTATTATTTTCTAGGACATATGTTACATGGACCCAGACAAGAATAATAAAAGGTAGAATGTGATAAAGACAAAGGGGAATTCTAGACAAAATGCCCTAGTGACTATTGAATGGAACAAGAACACTTACAGATTAGAGATTTAGGAAGGTTTCATGAGGAGGTGCACCTGAGCTGAGCCTAGAAAGGGGAGAAAGATTTCAAAAGGCAGATAGGAGATAGCTTGTATGAATGTGTGGAGACAAGAGAATACAGGGCAAGATTGGGAAACAGCTGGTATTCTACTTTGGCTAAAATTTAGAAATGTGAGAGGAATGTAAAATAAAGCATGGGATCATCTGGGTGCTTCTTTCATAATTAATTAATCATTAAAGTATACCTGAAGATACCTAGGAATGTTCAAGATGGTTCAATGAATTATACAAAATCACCTGATGATGCTTTGCTGTTTTCCTGAATAAAACACAAGGGGGTTTAGTTTTTAGTCTGAGTTTGTAAATCTTGAAATTCATTGTCTTTAAAGTGAATTTCAGATAACTAGGTGATGACCCTCTTTAGTATATAACATCCTCCTCTACCATGCTGCATTTCTAAACATTTATAGTTGTCATAATAGTGAAAAGTATTTTTATGGAAACCAAAAAATCCTAAAGTACTTTGATCATTTCTCCAATTCTGTACTGTTCAAGAAGCATTTATTTAACTGTCTATTAAGTGCAAGGGAAAGTGGTAGGCCCTGGTAAATACAAAGACAGAGTAATAAACAGTCCCTATATTCAAAAACCTTACATTCTCCTAGAGGGGGAGGAGCGAGCTCAGGCATATAACATGATGGGGATGCAGAAAGAAAGAATAAGCATCTATTAAATGCCTACTATGTGCTAGGCACTGTGTCAAGTGCTTTACAGATATTGTCCATTTGTTTCTCACAACAACCCTGAGGCATTATTATCCCCATTTTAGAGTTGAGGAAACTGAGATAGTTTCTTGTCCAGTGTTACACAACTTCTAAGTGTCTGTGGCAAGATTTGAACTCAGGTCTTCCTGACTCCAGGTCCAACTCTCTCCATTGTACCACCTAGCCACATGGAAACAGATTAAGCACAGCCAGCCATTCCACAATAATGGGATACATGTTTTGAAAACAAGTGATTTTTGCCAGGACCCCAGATTAGTTTGCTGGCTTGATGCAGAATCCACCTAAATATGGTGGTGGATTAGATCTAGATGAAAGTAGTAGAATTCTTTCTGATATTCTTTTGTTGGGTTTTTTTTTTTTTTGGTTATTTTATTTTTAGCTTTCAACATTCACTTTTATAAAATTCTGAGTTCTAAATCCCTTCCCCTCATTTCCCCCTCCCCAAGACAGCATGCAATCTGATATAGGCTATATGTGTAAAATTATATTAAGCACATCTCCACTTTAGTCATGTTGTGAAAGAAGAATCAGAACAAAAGGGAACAATCATGAAAAAGAAAGAAAAAGAAAAGAATATGCTTCAATCCGTGATATTTTGGATTAGAGTGTAGGCAGAGTACTTTAAAAAAAATCTCAATAATAGTATACATAAAAATCCATGATGATTTGGGAAGGAACTGAAAAGTGATGAAAAATGAAGGCTTCTAGTAAGAGATGTCTTAATGAACTGAATCATGAAAGAAGTTCGGCATTCTGAGAGGTGGGAGGCTCTGAGAAGACAGGGAGCTCTTAAGGCATGGGGGACAGCCTGTGGGGAGACACAGAAGTAGGAGCAGAAATACCAAGTTCAGGGGACCAGCAAGTAGGACATTTTGGCAGAGACCACAATCCACCCCACCCCATCTCCAGTACTCCTGACAAGTGTCAAAGACTTCTCTAAAATACAAACAAGGTAGCAGAAAGATTGTTCTCTTCTGCCTAGTTCCAGTTCTGTCTATGTTCACATTTAAATGAGATCAATTCTCATCTTAGAATACATAATTGCATGGTTTCACTTGGATGCACAAGTATATCCAGTATGGGCGTTAAGAGCTCTGTTAGCTGTAAGAGACACAGGGTTTTTTTTTTCCTTTCTTCCCTCCACTAGATATTTATAAAACATTTTCTCTATACATCACACTTCCCCAAATGTTTGCATTTGTTTTCCTTTTCCAAAAAAAGTGCTTTAAAAGTGGTAATATGACTTTCATTTTCAGTCTGTTATTTTATTCCACATCTAAGAATAGCAGTAGTGTCTATGTCCAGTTTCCATATGACAGTAAATCCACAAAGAAGAAACTTTGGGAGGAAAAACATCAAAGATGGATTTTTTTCTTTTTTGGCATTAAAAGAATTGTTGAAATTCTAATCGATATATAAAGATTTTTTTTTTACTCCAGTCATTAGATATGCCAGCATTTTTTTTTGGCACATTGCTGTGAATTCAGGAACTTTTTACATGCTAGTATTTCATCCAAGTAAGTTTGAGGATGTGCAGATATGACAGCAGGCAATACCAAAGACCAATTACAATGAGGTGGGTGCTAATGAGAAGCCAACTTAGTTAAGAATAGATTGGTCTTTGTAGTTTATCTTATGGTCTTCAATTAATCTTTTTTAAACTATTATTCAAATAGTCTGATGATCATGTTAATCATATTGTCATATGGAACCTTTTGAAATATGATGAACTCCAAAAACTTTTAGACCTTGGGAAGATGTAATTAGAAAGAAGTTTTTAGATCATCTGAGACATGCTTGAAGCTGAAACTTATTCAAGGCCCTAAAACTTTTTTTTCTGGAATTGGCCTTGTCTTTTCTCCACTGAGCTACTTTGACTTCTAAAAGTAATTATAGACTTATGTTCATATTATAAATATACTAAAAGGATAATTGTGAGATGTATGATTCTTTGGAATGATGGAAAAACTGGGGTGGGGACCCTTAGGGTGACATACTGGCTGTGTCTGTGAACTAGAGTTCTTTGCTACAAGAACAAAAAACTATGACATAATTACTTCTCATTATGGTCCTTTACTCATTGGCTCTGTACATGCCATTTAATAACTTTTTACAGATTATTTATAGTTTTAAGGAAAAAATTAAAGATCTGTTATATTCTTTGGGCTAAAATGGTTGAATCCTAAAGTATCTTACATGATTTAACCCAATTTTCAGCTTTGGTTTGGGGAACAAATTTTTTTAAGGGTTTTTTGTTGTAGAATTATTTATAAAAAATACATTTATTCATTCTAGTTTGAAGGAATACATTTGTTCTGGCGTTCTTAGTCCTTCATAGATAAAAACTCATTCTAGTTTAAAGGAGCATTGTTTCAGGAGAAGGAAATAATCACTGGGTTCCATGTAAATGGATTTTTATTTTCTCTCAAGCAAAGACAATGAGGATAAATTGATCAAACATTTAACTGGTATAAATAAGGATAACTCATAAAACTAGAACAGATTAAAAAAAACCTATTTTTAAAAATTCTATTTAAAAGCTTTCAAATGTTTTAAAAATACGTTTCAAAAGAATATAATTAGCTTATTAACTACCTACCACTTGAACTGTGCCTTTGGACTATGTTAACACTTTCATTACAGAAGTAGAGAAAGTACAAATTCATAAAGATGGACATTGATACAATGACTTTATGTGGTATTAGGTTGACCCCCACTATCTGGCTAATATGAGGTGTCCCAAAAGTCTTAGGGCAGTTTTAAATTTTAATAGCTTAAATTATTTGCATAATAATATCATCAACCAATCACTAAAATAATCTATTAAGTGGTTGTGATAATAACTAATGATAACTAGCATTTACATAGTGCTTTAAGGTTTGGGAAGGACCTCACAAATATTATCATCTCATTTGATTCTCTCAGCAACTCTGAGAGGTAGGTGCTATTATTACCCCCAGTTTTACAGAGGAAGAAATTGAAGTAGACAGAGATGAAGTGATTTGCCCAGGGTCACACAGGTAGTAAGTGTCTGGGGCCAGATCTGAAATAGAGATGAGCCTTCTTCCTCACTCCAGGTCTGGCCCTATCTACTATCCACAGAGCTACCTACCCATGTTTAAATTAGACTGATTTAATTCTCAAACTCCCAGAGTCTATTTTTGGGTGCAGCATTATGCTCTATTTCCACTGGAACTTTTCTGCAATTTTTGGGGGGTTGTGCTCCAAATATATGCAAACAACTAGCATAAAGAGAACATTTGGAAAGCTTGATGGCCAGTAAATGTAACATTTGACTAGGAAATTAAGAGTTGCTGTATTTTGTTGTGTGTGTTTTTAAATTTCAGAAGAATAGCAAGCACTTTGTGATCATGTGCTCTTTCATGGATTTTCTCTTTATTTGTAGTCCCCGGCTATATTACTGTGGTTGAGAACCCTGTGCTCTGATTTCCAGACTGTTATAAGTAATTCAGGTGCACATTACCCTAAACCGAAAAAAGGCCTCAACAGTGGGGTTGGGTTGGCTTTGGTTCATTAATTTTTTTGCAAAGATAGCTCTGACTTAAAAATAGTCCAACTAAAGATGGTAGAGATATTTTTAAATATGATTATTATTTAAATTAAATTGCTGAAGTGGATTAGTTTTCCATGCTGTAACTGCTGATGTGGAGGTGAAACTTAAGGGTTGTTTAGGGTACAGATACAATGTTGTATACCTTGTATCACAACAAAGTATACTGTTTCACCCAAAGGCTTCAGCATTTAGGGTTATTAAGAGGACATTGTATTGTTGTTATTGTTGAGTTGTTTCAGATGTGTTTGACTCTTTGTTGGCAAAGATAATGGAGTGCTTTTCCTTCTGCTCATTTTACATATGAGGAAACTGAGGCAAATAGAGTTAAGGGACTTGCCCAGGGTCACACAGCTATTACGTGTTTGACAGTATTTAAACTCGGATCCTCCTGACTCAAGGGTCAGTGCTCCATCTACTATGCCACCTGACTACATTGTACCAGAGAAGCAATTTTCAAAGTGTGGTTCAGCTACCCCTGGGGGAGTCCTCAAGACCTTTTCAGCAGGTCTTCAAAGTTAAAACTGTGTTCATAATTTTGAATATAATACACATCAATAGATATAACCACCGTGAATCAAAGCTATTGGGAGGTGATCCTCACTAACTTTTTATAATGTAAAGGGTTCCTAAACCAAAAAATTTAAGAACCAATTGTACCAGAGCATTTCAGATTTTGATGAAGTTATGATTCTTACTTTGATCAAGGAAGGCAGTTTCAGTATAGTAGACCCGGCTCTGCCCCAGTCAGATTGCTTGACCTTTGGCCAGGCATATCTCCTCTTTGGACTTGAGAAAATGAGAGGGTTGAACTAAGTGATCACTAAGGTCCCTTTCAGCTCAAATATTTTAGGGTTCTTTGAGAACAAATTTCTATATATCTTCCTTCTCCCTGAATTAAGAAGAACTAGAAGATGTGGGCTAGCATCATTTTACCCTTAAATTGGTTTTATGGGTCATAAAGTCGAAATAATTTCAATTTATTTCATTTTGTTATTTCACAGTATTTTGACACGTAATACCTAATGAAACCTCTCCATAAAATGCATTTCCTCAAAAGTTAAATAGAATCATTGTATGATTTCTACTGACAGCATTTTATAGTTTACTTACTGATAACATAAAGCAAGGATATGCCTTATGATTTTAATAGTCTAGTACCAGTGCAGTCTATTATATTTGACCTGACCTGATGTGGCTCCCTCTTGATGACAATGCTTTCTCTGTTACCCTTTCTCCTATATTGATAGGGAGCACATTCACTCATGCCTCTCTACTCACTGATCACAGTTTAGGACTTGGAATAGTTCTTGCTCCCCATTGCCCCTTCCATAACACCATCATTCAGCAGCCTCTCTCTCTTTTTGAGTTTTGTGCTGTCCAAAATTTTTATCTAATCCAGATCTTGATGGCCATTATCTTGATCCCCAGGACATCCTCCTTTCTTCCTTAATGAGCCCAGTGCTTGATTCATAGACTTTGTCCTTTCTCTCTTCTCCAATTCTTTCCTTCATATTAGGAGATTTTAACATACATTTTTAAGCTCCTTTAAAGATCTTAACTTCCTGGTCCCTTAATGAAATACATTTACATGAACATTCCACCTCAGGTATATACAGAAATGGTCACACCCTTGATATTATCAACCAAAAGTGCTCCTTTTCCATGTTTATCAATATCTCACTTCATATGTGTGTATATATATGTCACATACATATTGGTACAAATATGCATACATATATCCACATAGATTTAAATGGATGTAGTTCTAGATAAAGATATCCAGCTCTAGTCTCTCTCCTGACCTTTATCTCCTGCCTTTTGGACATTGTAACTTGGATGTCTCATAGCTATCTTAAAATCAACCTGTCCAAACAGATCTCATTATCTTTCCCCCAAATCTTCCCTTTTCTTGAATTTCCCAATTGCTGTTGAGGGTACTGCCAGCCTCCTAGTCACCCAAGTTAATGACCTCAGTGTCATCCACAATATCTTACTCTAACTTATCTTACATCCAGTTTGTTGCCAAATCATATTGTTTCTTTCTTCATGTCTCCTCTGCATGTTGCCTTCTCTTTACTCACACAACCATCACCCTTATCACTTCTAACCTAGTTGTTGTAATGCCCTTCTGTTCCAATCCATCTTCTACTCAGCTGCCAAAGTGATTTTCCTGAAGCATTGGTCTAATTCTGTCATTTTCTCTTCCCACTCAATAAAACTCCAGTGACTATCACCTCCCAAATAAAATATAATAAAGTTTTTGGTTTGGAATTTAATGTTCTGTATACTCCTGGCTACCTCTGTTTCCTCATCTGCAAAATTGGATAATAATAGTATCTACCCCACCCCCAGGATAGGATAAAATGAGATAATATTTCTATAACACTTTGCAAATTTTGAAGCTTTATAGAAATATTGTTGTCATGTTTAAGAATAATAATTGTTATTATTTCTCATACCCTGCTTCCTTCCTACCCTTCTAATTTTCTTGTATTTTCTCTTCACACACTCTATGAACTAGCTCCACAGACTACATGCTGTTCCTCAAACATCATCCTCTCTCTCTGGTCTCCCTCTATACCTTTGCACTGACTGAGTCTCAGCCTAGGAATCCTTGGTTTCCTCACCTCTTGCTCTAAGAGGCAAACCTCTTAGATTCCCTGACTTTCTTTACATTTCAGTTCTACTCCTACTTCTACAGGAGCCCTTTCCCAGCCCCCTCTACTTGCTAATGCTTTGTCCTCTAAATTTATATCCCATCTACTCTGTATGTAGCTTGTGTGTACCTAGTTATTTACATGTTATCTCCCCCTTTGGAGTGCGAGGTCCTTGATAATGGATTATTTTTACCTTTCCTTGTATCTTCTGGGTTTATCATGGTGCTGATAAGATAATAAATGCTTTTTATTGATTGATTTTTATTGTTAGCATTGCTTTTATTGTTGTTGTCTTTTAAATGATTTTATCGATGCAGTCGATATGCATCTCCTTCATTTCCATATAAAATATGTTCCCTTCCCCTGTTCAGAAAAATAACTTTTATTATTTATATTTCTGCAGGGACAGCTGGTGGCATAATGGATAAGATCACAAGGCCTGGAGTTAAGCAATTCTGAGTTCAAATATTACCCAAGACACTTAGTAGCTATATGGCCTTGGGCAAGTCATTGAATTTCTATTTGGCTCAGTTTCTTCAGCTGTAAAATGGGGAAAATAATAATATCTACTTTATAGGGCTATTGTGATGATCAAATAAGATAATAGTTATAAAGTAAAAAAATATCAGAAAAATACTTTAAAGTACAAAAGCAACACTAAAAGTAAAAAGTCTTAGATAAAATATAATGGACTATTGCTAACTGTGTATCTTTCCATGTTTCTGTAAATTCTTCATATTCATCATTATGGTACAGTAATATTTTATTACATTCATACACCACAGTTCAGTCATTTCCTAATTAGTGGGCCCATATTTTGTCAAATAGGTGACATTACTGGGATGATATAGAATCATCCTTAGCTTGGTGGTGGATTGAATCTAGATTAGAGAGCATGGAATTCTTTCCTGCATTAGAGATTAGAGTTGCTCAACCATTATCTAATTTGATTTTCTAGGTAGAATCTCAGAATCGCAAGGAACCTAAAAGGTCATTTATCCAACCTCTACTTTGAGCATCAGTGCCTTTTAGAAAACCTCAGCCTATTCAAGTCTCTGCTTGGACATCTTTAAACATGAGAATGAAATCTCAGTGTAGCCATTCCTATTTTGTACAACTCCAATGTTTAACTTCTGTTTGCCAAAATCTATCTCTCTTTGATTTTCATCCTTTGGTCTTAGTTATATGTTTGTATGGTGGTGGTGGTGGTGGTGGTAGTAGTAGTAGTAATAGCAATAGAGTGTGTGTGTGTGTGTGTGTGTGTGTGTGTGTGTGTGTGTGATTAATCTAGTATTTTGTCCTTGTAATTAGTTTTACTTACACTTCTTTGATACCAAGTATTCTCTATACACTTTATGTTTCCTAGCCTAAATTCTTTGAATGTGTTAATTTCCCTTTCTTTCTTTTAGCTCTTTTAACTTTTTTATCTATTCCTCACCCACCTCTTTTGATTCTTCTTCTCCATTGCCTGAAAAAACTTCCTTCCCAATTCTCCTCAAGCCTTTTATTTTAAATAATATTCTTTAGCTCTAGCCTGTTCCAAGAAATTTGCTTTGCTTGACTTTCTCAGTATTTTTCTTCTCCTCCAACATATTGTATGAATCATGGGTTAAACTTCTTGTTTCTTTTTTATTCTTTATGTATCCCTCATGAGGATAAAGACCTTGAAGTATCACATTTGACCTCCATTTTCTATTCTTTTTCTATGCCTCTAGTCTATGCCTTTGTAGATCTTACCTCATCCTCCCTTTTTTCTGTTATCTAGCTCATAGAAATGTCACTTAATGAAGGAACCAGTGACAGATGTCATATGCTTCAAGTAGCCCCACGTTCCAAGTTTTGCTGATGGGAGGGTGCCAATCCAACAATTCAGTTCTACTACATGCAAGGGATTGGGTTAGATGCTGTGGATACAATGACAAAAACAAAACACCCCATCTCCAAAGGGACCTACATTCTTTTCAGAAGAGTCAATATATCTAGTTCTAATACAAGGTAACTTGAAGGCTAGAGCACAAGTCTGGATGACCACCTGACTAGGATGTTGAAGAGCAATTGTTTAGCAGTTTCTCCAACTAGGATTCAAGGACCCTCAAGGGGTCTGTGAATGTGGGATGGGAAAATTAAATCTTTATTTTCACCAACTTTTACTAAAATTGAGCATTTCTTTCAATTATTTTAAAACCTTATTCTTAGAAGAAGCTCAGAGGTGTCACCAGACTGATAAAGAGGTCCATGACACATAAAAGGTTCTGTTCTGTAGAGTGAGAGAAAAAACTAGGTGAATTCTATGGGCCTCTCCTCCTCTTAGCCCTTGAGTTAGGCAGAAGCAAAGTGATGAAAGCAAAGTCAAAGCTATACTAAGGCATACTACTTAGACTGCAAAAGAAAGAACTTATGGGTCAGACAGAGACAATTAAAGAGATAGGAAGAAACAGCAAAGGAAAATCAAATGCCTGCTCATCAGATACAGAAACATTCTATTTTCAAAGTATTTATATGTAATGTATATATAAGCACAAACATATATACATATCATACATTATATATGTACAACACATACAGTTAGTAGCAGGTTGGAATGGTGACTAGAGAGTCAGCTTTGAAGCTATTGAGACCTTCATTCAAATACCATCTATGACTTTGGTCTTGCTGAGAAGGTGCCAACTTGTACTGGTAGAGGGAATGCTTCACCTCAAAATTCTCTAAATGAATGAAATAATATCTCCAGAATTCTCTATATGAATAAAAGAATAATTCCAGACCTTATTGCATATATGTGTGTATGTAAGTGCTTTAAGCTTTTGTTATGGGAATGGGAATCTGAAGATCTTCCCTGCCCCTTGGCCCTTTGAGAGGCTTAAGTGACTCTGAGAACCTACCCTGATTTGAAAATATATTCTGCCCCCTATAAGCCTGAATGTGGTCACCTGGGGCCTGTGGTGGGAGGCTTGTTTTTCAGGAATGCCCACACCTTGTTACTTTGTGATTGGGCAGTGGGTCAAGAGGGCTGTGATTGTCTCTGACCCAGAAGAAGGCTATATATACCCTGATCTGAGGTTTTGCTTTGGGGCTCACTTTGAGAAGAGTTGTATGATTTGACCAGATGAGACTCTGGGCAGCTATTGAGCCCCCCTGCTTTAAAAACCCAGATATTGGTGCTTCCCTCTCTGGTAGCTGACTAGGTATGGATGTAATGGTCAGATAGCTGGAAGCCTGTCTGCTGATCTGTTTCTATGTCTGTATTTTTTTTTTTTTGTCTGCTTGTAACTTGAAGTTCAGGGTGCTGACCTTTTCCCCCTGAACTAGCTAGGTAAATGACTTATGTTTGATTAAAGCAAGATTGTTAATCCATTTTGAGTTACTTTCCTTTGGAGAAGCAGATCTAGGAACCTGTGCTAGCAGCCATCCTGGGTATGCTAGGATGCTTGCTGCTACAGCTTTAGAAAACACTTTACACCATAACAATCCTGGGAGGTTAAGTTCTATTAGAATCCCTGTTTTACAGATGAGGAAACTGAGGCAAAAAAGATTTTAAATTACTTGTCCTGGATCACATAGCTAGTGAAGTGTCTGAGACTAGATTTGAACTTAGGTCTTCCTGACTACAAGTCTAGTATTTCATGCATTGGGTCACCTAGCTGCCAATATGTTATACATATTTTTGTTGTTCAGTTATTACTTACTCTTCACAACCTGATCTGAGGTTTTCTTGGCAAAGATACTGGAATATTTGCCATTTCCTTCCCCAACACACTCTAGAGAGGCAAATGGGGGTGAATTGACTTGCCCAGGGTCACACAATTTGTAAGTGTTGGAGAGTGGATTTGAACATGAGTGCCCTATATCCACTGTGCCACATGCATGATATATTAGATATGTATATTATTCCACACTGAGAAGTTTCCCTAGCACCACTCCCTTCTATGGTAATGAATAGAGTTTCTATGATTCCTAGTCCTCTTTTTCATTTTATTGAATTATTTATGAAGGGAAAGTTTAGGGTCAGGCTTCTCAATAAGAAGTCACTTTCAGTTATATTGTATCCCATTCTTTTATTTTACTTTTTTGCTAATTTTCTCTTTATTGTTGTGAAAAAAAAAAAAAGCTCTTCACTGTGAGACTAGATAAGAAGTGATTAGCTTTATTGGTGCATTTAATTGTCAAATTTTGTTTCCAGGGCACTACAGAAAAACAAGTTCATTTTAAACCAGTCAAAGTAATATTGATCATAAGTTGTTTCCTGACTTTTAAATTTCTTTATATAATCCCATGGCAAACAATTTAATTCACCCATTAAATTAAAAGAGCAACACCAAGGGATGGTAGAGTAACAAAAACTTAATTTAGGAACAGAAAAACCTTGGTTTAAAATTCAACTCTGTCATTTCCTAGTAGGCTGACCTTGAGTTAACTTCTTTGAGTTTCAGTTTCAAAATCTGTTGAATGGGGATAATGATGACTGACATTTTGTTCCTTCTTTCAGTTTTACAGAGTACTTTATGTACATTATTTCAGGTTGATTCTCATAATCACCTTGGGAGGCAGGGGCTAACTGCAGTTACTATCTTCATTTTCTACACCTGAAGAAAGTGAGGCTTAGAAATAGAATGTGTGGATGGCTAAGTGGCAGTGATCAGAGCACTGGCCCTGGAGTCAGGAGGACCTGAGTTCAAATCCGGCCTCAGACACTTAACACAAAACTAACTGTGTGACCTTGGGCAAGACACTTAACCCCAATTGCCCTGCCTTCCCCCTCCAAAAAGCAAATAAATAAATAAATAAATAGAATGTGACCTCTCAAAGTCATAGACCCAGTAAGTGTGAGAAGTAGGTTTGGAGGCTTTCTGATTTCAAGTTTAGCATCTATTGATCATAAGACATTCTTTCTTCTAATGATGCTTGCACCGTCTTGCAAACTGTGTAACTGTCTGAGTCAGGATTTGAACTTGGGTCTTCCTGATTCCAGGACCAGGTCTTCCTCCGGGGTACCACCTAGCTCTTTGTGTGGGTCTCGAATTCCTCTTCTATAAATGAGGATAATAACAGCAACCATCTCACAATGTGTGAGAATCTAATGAGATGAAATACATAAAGTGGTACATAAATGCTATTATCTTATTATATAGAAATACTTTGTAAATTGTAAAACACTTTGTAAAATGCAAGAAGCAATATATGTGTGTGTGTGTGTTTGTGTGTATGTATACATGTCAACTCAACATTTTCTTGTGATTATTTTGAGTTTTCTAGAATATTGGGACAATTCTTTGGATATATTTAATTTGAAAGTAGTAATAATACTTTGGCTTTCTTTTCAGCAATCTAGTAATTCAGATAGTAGTCATCGAATAGATTCCATAACTAGTTGATATCATATTCAGTAAGGCCAAGATATATGAGTCATCAGAAGAACAGTTTGTTTTGAATAAAAAACTAGCAGAAATATGGCAAAGAAATGAATGAAAATGTGAAACCATCTGTCTGTCTAGAATAGTAATGCCAAGTTAGTGTTTACTGTAAACAATGCAATTTGCTTAAGTCCACTTCTTAAAAGGCAAGTGTTCTGTCTTTTAAAAATGGAAAATAAATTCACTTATTCTGGATTCTCCACCTCATATCCATACAGCTATCTGGATAATAGTCATTCTAGATAATAAGAGAAGGAAATCCAGAAGGTTCCCCATATATAGTTCCTTACCATCCTCCTTTGCCTCAAAATATTTCTTCAGAGCTGCAAATGAGTAAACAAATTAATTGATTTGAATTTCATCACTTTGTTGCCTTCCTCCCCTAGAGTAGAAATGATAAAGGGATGAGTGGTTGACTTTGTCCCTCATTTTAAAAAATGCCTTTGTGAGAAAGTGGCATATTAGTACATTATAGTATATAATAGTATATATAGCAGTACATAACATTTTTAAGTTTGCAAAGCACTTTACAAATTTTATCTCATTTTATTCCCATAAATAGCCTTGGGAGGTAGGCACTATTATTATTCCCATTTTACAGATGAGGAAACTGAGGCAAAGAGAGATTAGGGGACTTGTCCAGAACCACAACACTAGTAACTATCGGAGGCAGCATTTGAACTCAGGACTTCCAGGCTCCAATTCTAGCACTCTATCCAATAGGTGGAGCTAGCAATGAAAATACCAATACTCCAAATTGTGGTATGAGTTTTTCGCTTTCCTATGCAGCATGAAAAAAAAAAATCCAGTTCAAATTCTTTTGATGAAAGCAGTCAGTGGCCTTATAACTGTGGAAAAAACAGATGTGGACCTTCCCCCTTACCTATGGATGATTTACAAGCTCATACTCTATCTCTAAAATTCTCTTAGTGTATCTAGATGTCTAAGATTCTATACAATTTCTCCTCAATTGTCTTGCCATCACCAAAGCCACAATATATCCACACCCCTATCTCTTTCTTCTTCATGCCCGCAACTACTAGTTTACCTTATTAACTTAAAACTACACCATTTCAACATTCATCTATCTGGTTTTTAATGTTTCCTTACACCAGTTCATCTTACTCCCACAAGATGAAGTTATAGAAATACTGTTTTGGTTATAGTCTGTCCTATTCATATCCCTTCAGTGACTTCCTATTGCTTGCGTTAGAAAATCCCAAACTTCTTAATCTGGACTTGCCATAATTCGACTCCCGTTTACCTTTTCAGTTGTTTTTATCACTACTTTTTTCCATCAACCTTCTTTCTCCTCCAGCCAGTCTGACCCGATAATTCTCATGCCTTGGACATTCCCTTATGTGCACTTTTGCTCATTTCTATCTGGAATGCCTCATACCTTCTTCCTTCCTTTAGGGCCTATGTCCTATATGAAACAAGTTTCTTGGTGGTCTTTAGCCAGTCTTTCCCTTATTTCAATATAGTATTTATTTTTTGCACTTAATGAATAGTTTTAAGGATTTGCAAAATGCTTCACATAATTCTTATTTGAGCCTTTAAAATAAACCATGAGGTTAAGAATACTTTTAGGGTCCAGGGCAGATGTGGGAAATTCCAAACATTCTCCACAGATGCAGATGGAAAACTCACCTGTAATTTACAGACTTAGAAAAGTGCCGGGAGTGAGTGACTGAGAGGTTGTGACTTGCCCATGGCTACAAAAGGAACTTGTCTCTGGGTATTATATGTGTATGATTGATTTCATAGGCTGTTTTATCTGCCCAACTATGTTTACCTCCATCTTAAGGACTACACTTTCTCCTACTCTGTGCCTTCCACAAACACCTCATAGTTTATTAGACTGGTAGGTGCTCAATAAATGGTTGGTAGTTGACAGATGGAAAAGCTTGGCTCTGCTGAGCCAAACAAATTTTCCTCTCCCTTAGAATAAGAATTCAAAACCTGATTAGTGGAGCAGAAAACTTCATCAGGTAATTGTTTTAGTGTTTCTAAAGGGATTGGGAATCAAGAAGACACACTTTTAAGTATGGGGATAGGGTCCCAGAGAACAGGAGCATCCTGTTCTACTGCTAAGGTAATCGTAATATTCTTATATTTGAATATTAAAGCAAACCAATTCTCCCCAGGCTTCTACAGACTTGATACTCAAGCTCGTTCCAAGTCAAAAGCAGAATCTGTCTTTTTGCAAAGCAAATAATTAAAGCAGAAATCAAAATTATAGTCGTTGCAGAGGTTCTTAGGGGGTATCTTCAAATAGCCTCCTAGGGTGGAGAAAACTGTTACATTGTAACTCCTCTAAAGTACTGTAGGCTTAACCACTCCTCCACTTCGAGGAGGGTGGATCAGAATCGACGTCGGTTTTCTGGGAGACATCTCAGTGCGTGTACACGGGTGCCTCTGCATCTTGAGCAAAAGGAGGGGGCGGACAGGGAGGGAAGGGGACGCGGGGCAAGAAAACCCATTCTCCTCTCTTTGCTGATTACACTCGGGACTGTCTAGTCCGGCAGACTAAACTGGCAGAAAGGAGAGGAAAGTGACAAACCGCTTGCCCTAAACCCTGGCAAGTCCGGGACGCACTATTGATCCGAAAGGTAACTTTTCTCTCCTCGCTGCGATTCGTAGGGGGAGGGGGGACGCATCCGAAGGGAGTCTCCACCTTCCTGATTTGCTGGAAATGTGTCCGAGGCTAGTCCGGAGCTGAGCTGGGCTGCGTGGGGCGGCTGACGCGTGGCTGGGGCTGCTGCTGCCTCTGCCGCTGCCACCACCACCGTCGCCACTGTACGCCCCGCTCTGATTCTCAGGGAGCCTCCCGGGCCCCAGACCCCGATTTCTCCTCTGGCGCCGGCAGCTGTTGGCTATTCTTGCTCCCATTCGCCAAGGTACATTCCTCGCTTTGCTTTTGCTTTTTGCAGTGATGGTTTGGAGCTGTGGGGGGAGGGAGCCCGGTTGAGTAGGATAGCTGGCCGCCAGCCTCGGTTTCCTTGGAGGCCCTAATTGAGCGAGGGAATTTTTAAAATGTAGGCTTCTTTTCCATTTCTTTATTTGAATTGCTGTTATTATTTTTTAAATTACTGTTTTGAGGTGCCATTTTTAAAGTTAACACTTGGTGGTGGGTGGAGATTAGGGATTGGGGGACGAACTGGGGAGGGGGAATCCTGTATGTACGAGACGGGGTTTCCTCTGTCCCCTCCTACACGCCGGCTCTTCCTCTTAGACCAGCCCTTGGCCCGCATAGAGGAAGGACAGCGATGCGGCGCAGCTGCCTCTGCAGCTCTCCTGGGGGCCTCCATGCCAGATGCCCCGCTTCCTTGCAGCGGTTTGTCAGGCGGGGAGTGGGGGGTGGGGAGGGGGGATCTCTGCTTGCGTATTCAGCTCTCTGCGCCTTGCCCCCCTGCTAACGCGGCACCAGAGACGCGCCCCGTGTAGGCTGTTCAGAGGGGACAACAAGGGGGTTGGTTTGGATTTGAGGTCAGGATAAGGTATGTAGCGCACAAAGCATCCGCTCCTTCCCAAGCACAACCTCCTGGCTTTTATGTAACTTCCCTGCTTCCTTTTAACTAGGGCATGATTCCCTGAGACTAACTGCAAATGCTGCATTCCCGGCGGGGGGGGTGGGGAGGTGAGGGGGGGAGAGGAGGAGCGAGTGTCTAAATGGATGTTGCTCTTGGCTTGGACACCTGGGTAAACCCCTGCCCCTTTTAGTTACTCCTCCCCTCCGCTCCTGACTTATCCTGTCCTCTGCCCCCAATTTAACTTGATAAGAACGGGGAGTTGCACCCCTGAGCATCGGAGTGGGGGTGTCTGGATGCTGCATTGCTTACCTGACTGACTGCTGGGCTGCTATCTGCATTCCGGCTAGGCGAGCTGCAAAGGAGGCAGTGCGGTGGGGTTCGAGTGGGGGTTGGGGGAAGCTCCCTGGCCATTTTACTTTAGTTCGTTCTTAACCATTTCTGTGAAGCTGGGGAGGGGAATGTTTTCTAGTGAACGCAGTAGTTGCTTTGCCCTCTTGGATTTCCCATCTGATAGCCCCCACCCACATCCCTTGCACCCTTCTCCTCTCGTTACCTCCCCACCAAGTCCACGGCTTCTGCAATGCGGTGGGTGTGGTTGCATAGTAAATTGTAACTGGTCCTCTGCAGTGACAGCGCTCTATTTCTTTTGCTTTTGGCATTTTCAAATCAAATGTTTCCCAAGGTTTTGCTCAGCTGATGCCTGGAGTTAAGTTGGGACAAGCTTCTTTACTGACACGATGAGATGATGAAGGGAAAACAGATGGCATTAATCAGATGGGGGTCGGGGTATAGAGACTGTGGGGGCAATCTTAGTCCTGTTAATCCACAGCTTGCCTTATTTTCTATTCGGGATTTTTGCTGCTTTACACTGGTTTTGTTGAATTGGCTTTGAAGAGGTCTTACCTGTCTTTTCAAAACGGTTTTCACTTTATTTGAAATAGCCAGGTGTGCTGAAGTTATACTTAGTTACAGAAACTACTTCCTTAGTTACAGTATCTTGATGTCACATGATGAAAAATCCCCCCTGAGAACTTAATATTGATTTTAAAGTGTTATGGAAACAAAAATAATAACATGCACTGCATGTCTGGAGAATGTGAGCATATTGCTTTTGCCATGTCTGGTAGACTCATATTCTGGTCATACTTTTAACTAAACTTCAGATTCTAAAATAGCTTTTTTTTTGGTCAAACAAAAGTATAATAAACTATTTGTTAGGATTTAGAATTGAGTTTTTAAAATGGCCTTTTCTTGAATTTTAAAACTTTTGGTGTTGCATTTTGAGATAGTGACAAAACTATATTGATTTCCTTAAGTTTAATGGTCCAGAAGAGTAAAAATATCTTAATTTCAGGACAGTTGTGGAAATTAAATTCTAGATCGTCTCCACAACCATTTTTTTTTGCATGCCATTATAACAACCAAACTCTGAAAAGTAAAATGTGGACAGTCATGTTACGGCATATAGTTTCTCTAGCATAGACACTAATCTTGTGTTTCATACGAAACATTTCATAAAACTAAAACCGCTGTTTTATGCATTATTTCCCTGGAGAAACAAGCAAAAAGTGCCAACTTCAAATGATAATTCCTTTTAGTGAAAAGGACTGGGTTGTCTTGGGTCAAGACAAAAATATTTTAATATAGTGATTTTCTTAGTGATGGGCTTTCTCCTCATAAGTGATTAATTTGAAGGCAGTTCTTGTTTTTATTCTTGTATGATATGTAGGACTTTAGCTATATAAGGATTATTCAAGTTGAAATACTAGACCCTGAATGTTGGATGATGTAATGATAGATACTTTTTAGATACATTTGACCAAATTCACTTATTAAAAAACGAACAAACATGTACCAAAGAAATCGCTGCCTAGACAGATGAGAGATCTCTTCGTGAACTGAAAGACCCTTTCAAGGTTTGAAAGAAACGATATGGCCTTTTCTTGTCATCTTTTATATACTAGATAGATAGACTATGGAGGGCATTTGCTGTACAAGGTATTATTTTTCTTAGGTATAGTAAGATCATACTCTTGCCCTTTTGAGTTGAAGTTTCAAAGAAAGAATTAAAATTTGCATATCAGTATCACATTCCTAATGGTAAAAAGAAAACTCTGTAAGTGGCCTGGAGAATAAATGCAAGTGTATTTTCTGTGAGAAGTTGACATCATGAAAAACAAAACAAAAAAGCAGTTTGCTTGTGTGTGTAATCTGCCCTGATCACTTTATCTCTGTCATTCAACACTTCAATCTCTAGCTTTGGCTGTTATATAATATAGCATATAGACTTAGTCTTCAAAACCCTGAAACAATCATTTTTAGCCTCACTTCATTTAGAGAGGTTTTTAGTGGTGCAATTGTTACCTATATTTCTTTTAAATGCTAGCCACTAATCTGTTGGAAATGTTTCAGATGTTCAGTGTTCCTCTGAGAGAAGTAGTTTTCCTTTGCTGTTTTGATTTGCCTTGGCTGTAAAGAATTGTGTGCTCAGAAGCCAGGAGAACTGTAGCAGTGAAGTCATTGCACTGCCCTGTGTTGTGACATCACTATGGCTCAAAGGAAACAAGGGTGGGGCAGGGAAAACCAGACTGTCTGAACCATCTTGGTGGATTCAACTTTGTCTGCTAAATGAATGAGACTGTCCTTACTTCAAGTTGAACTGCACCATAAGGTATTTTTCAAAGAACCGAAAGGTAGAAATAAATTAAAACCTGCATGTGAGGGTGTGTTTCACAGACAAAACAGAAAGGGATTTTATGGGATGGTGGGAATCACTATTCTAAAATATGGGGAGAAAACAAGTGAACAATAGGCATAATGTATCAGATGTTTCCATCTGATAAGATGATCAAACACATTTCCTATTTTCTTCAAGTGAAATAGAATTACTGTTTTTGTTAAAAGTTCTTAATTTAGAAGGTGTCTTAAATCCCACAACAAATAATCTTTTTAATAGGGAAGAACCTTCCTATGGTGGTTGGAGTTTTATTTTCTTCTTTTATTAAAGTTATGTAACTTTAGTTGACAAGGGACAAAAGCTAGGAATTCCTCAAAGTAAGATTGATTATTTTGTTCCCTGTGTAGGAAATTGATCTCCAGTTGTATTTTGTTATATTTGTCAGTTACTTTAGAGTTTAAGTGTTTTTTAGCTTAGAATTTTAATGCAGGAATTATTATTGTGGTTTACCTATGTTGAACTAATATTTTTCATGATCATTTCTATGAACAAGAAGTTAGAAGATTGATTAATTCAAACTCCTCCTTTAAGATATTTTTTTAAAGTTAGTATGATTATGCACATCATTATGTTTAATTATGGAAATATCTGCAAATTGTAAAAATGTATTTAAGATTCCTCTTGGCTAGGGTGACCCTGTATGAGAGATGCACCTATAAACATTATGTATATATGTATGTGTATTACGTGCTGTTCATATATGTATGTATATGTGTACACACAAATTGTACAGCTACACCTGGACGCAGACTTCAAAAACAAAAATGTGAATTGGAAAAACTAAGAAGAGTAAGAGAAAGTGAAATTAAATATAGAAAATTGCAAATCTAATGGTTAGGTTTTCCTTGGTACATTTTTAGACCTTGGAATGATTAGGGAAATTGCACAGTGCTCAAGTGTAAGGTTTCATTAGCTCTAACCCCATAATTCTTTTGTAGTCATAGTCTAGAGAAAAAGCTGACAACTTAATTTCTAGAATGCTGGCATTTTGATACATTGTTCTTGGTCTTCACTTAAGGGGAAAAAGATCAGTGTTAGATTTAAAAACAAAGGAAATAAACCAAATGGCTGTGAGTATGCTTCTCCCTCCCTCTTTCCCCTTCAGATAAATTACGAGCTCCATGAGGGCAAGGCACTGGTGCCTAGCATGGACAGAAGCACATATTAGGTACGCACTTGTTAAATTGATTAAAATTGAGGCTCCTTATAAATGTACTTTCCCACAAAGAGTATGTTTAAAAAGGTTCATTTATTTTTACTCATGTTTCATTTGAAAGTTTCTATTACTGAACTCATCTATGCTGCCTTTTATTTTTTTCAGTTTTGTTTTAATGGCCTAATACTCTTCCTAATGACCTAACTACTTATATTCTCAGCTGTAAATTAGGCAAGTGCTGGAGGTTCTGCCATATGGGAGAAGAGAACAGTGCAGGTGTCAGGGGAAAAAAAGAATTGCTCCATTGAGAGAGTCCTCCTCGTCCTAGCCCTAATTGGTGTTACAGTGGGCATCAGCAGAGAGGGAGATCCCAGAAGAAAGGGATAAATGATAGGATGATATAAAAGGAAACTAAAAAAAAAAAAAAAACAACCAGAAAAAAACCAGCCCTGCTGCTAATAGCAGTGGGGTCGTGAGAGGAAATAGTTCTCTATTGTAGGAAATCTAGAAATTTATTGTCCTTTTAAATTTCTGGAATTTAGTTTATTGGAAAATTTTAATTTCTGTGCACTTGTGGCTTTTTAACTGACTTTCCTCTGTTACTGTTAAATATATATTTTAACATTCCATGTCTATCATTATAACATCTCTATGGATTAATTAACCCATTTATACCTTTCCTAGAAAAAATTTTATGTCATTTTCTGTAATTTTTCATTACAAAAGAATTTTACGCCAATTCAACCATATTCATCTGAAATAAATAATTGGTGAGCATTGACAGGTGCTGTATAAGGTATAACATTATACCTTATATAATCCCTGTACCCCAAGGAATTCACAAACTAGTAGGGGAATAAGAAAAATTTATAAACAATCATAATACCAGGGCGGCTAGGTGGCGCAGTGAGGAGAGTGCTGGCCCTGGAGTCAGAAGGACCTGGGTTCGGATATGGCCTCGGACACTTAACACACACAGACAAAAGCCTAGCCGTGTGACCTTGGGCAAGTTACTCAACCCCAATTGCCCTCCAAAAAAAAAAAAAAGAATCATAATACCAGGACAGTAAACTTCACATGCTATGTGATGGGTAAAAATAAAGGAAGTTTCAAGAAGGTTCAGAGGAGGGAAACTTGGCTAAGAGATCAAGATTTCTTTTGCATTAGGCATGAAAAACACGAGGGAATTTTAATAGACAAAAATTTAGAGTGAAGGGAAAGGGAGGAAAAATAGAAAGTCATGTGTATATATTGCTCACTTTGCAAAATACTTTACATCACCTATTTTTATTGTGTGTCTCCCAATAACCTTCTGAGGAAAGAAGACTTAAGTAGTGATATCCTTGTTTTAGAGCTGAGGAAACAAGTCCAAAGGGAATGTGTTTTGTTACTTGTGTGGCCACTGGCAAGTGGTAGACCCTGATAGAATTACTCTCTCCCTTATACCATCCTGGAAATCACATGAGCAAAGTTATGCATAAATTTGATGGATTGGGAAAAACAGAAACTCAGTTTGGGAATTAGTAGATGATGCTGAAAAAAGACCAGAAGGGTAGGTTGGTCTATCTGTAGAGGGCTTTGAATACCAGGTTAAGAAGTTTAGAATCTACTGGGTAAACATTGGGGAGTCAGTGAAGATTTTTGAGTGAGGGAGTGCTATTCATCCAAGCCCCTGACTTCCCCCTGATAGCTATGATTTTGATTTTTGTTTCCCTTAGTAATGCTTCTGCCAAAAAAAAAAAAAAAAGATGAAGTGAAATTGAAGTAAGTCTGTTTTTTAATCAAGGTTTTAGTTTGGTTTAGTGAATAGAGTGGCCATCTTCGTGCCAGAAACACCTGAGTTGAAATCCTGCTTTGGACACATAGGACTTGTCATGTAGTCATTGGAAGGCATTAACCCTTCACGCAATTCTAAGACCCTTAAGTTTCAGAAAAGTTGTGGACCTGCGTTTATAGAGAGGGTTACTGTAAAGAAGCTTCCCAAATTGAAAGCTGCTTTCCTGCAGATACCCCTGGTATTTATATATATTTGGAGGAGTGGAGGAGGAAATATTTGAAAAGGAGAAGCCTTGTGAAATAAAAATGGGGGCAGGGAAGATGAGAATTGTGTGGAAAAGTAGAGAGAGAAGGAGATAGACGAACTAGAGAGGGAGATGGCCAATAAAACTGGAAGAACAGCCAGTAAGGAGCAGCTGTGGATAGGGGAGTAACATTTGTTACCATTCAGTTGGAAAGGAAATGATCCTCACAGCAAAGGTCCTCCTCCAACTTTGGGCATGGTGAAAGATTACTCTGTTAGATGACTAGGACTCATGCTCATGGGATTTAATTATTAATTAATTATTAATCCTCACAAAATAGAAAGGAATCATTGCAGTGGCAAGGGGTGGAGGAAGATCTAGTTGTGATAATGGTTCACTACCTGATTATGTGTATTTTGGCATAATATTCCCCTACACCAGCTACCTTTGGGCACTACAGTTCACAGAATTGCAGAACTGCAAGAGACCTTTGGCAGGTGTTTTTAACCTAGGGTCAGTCTGTAAAGTTTAAAAGTTAAAAAATAATTTTTAATAATTACATTTCAATATAATTGGTTTCCCATGTAGTCCTATGTGTTTTATGCATTTAAAAACATAATTCTGGAGGAGTTTATTTTGGCTTTATCAGAATGCAAAAAGTTCCATTAATACTAAAAGGCTCTTATTAACCCTTGCTTTAAGAGACCATCTGGTTAGCCTTAAACTTCAACCCATCAACAAACATTTATTAAATATTTACATCAGCCAGATACTGCTAAACATTGGAGATACAAAAGAAAAGAACACAAAACAGTCTCTGATTTCAAGGAGCCTACATACTAATTGAGGGAGACAACATGTAAATGAATAGATATGTATAAAAAATGCTCACAGAGTAAGAGGAATGGAAACCTAGAGGTGAAAGCTCAGGTGTCTGGGGAGGCCAGATAGCCTTTGAGCTGAGACTAGAGGTAAGATAGGAGAAAATTCTAGGTCTGGGAGCAAAAAGGTACAGAAAGAGAAGATGAGTAGAGTGTGCAAGGGACAGAATGTAGGCTGGTATCGCTGGATTGTAGAGTGTAAGAAGGGAAGAGTAAAATGTGGTAAGATTTGATAGATAGGAGAAAGGAGGCAGATTAAGAGTCTGAAGTGCCAAAGGATTTTCTATCTTAGAGGTAATAGGGAGTCATTGTGGTTTACTGAGCATGGTTTGACCCTGTCAGTCCTAGGAAAATCACTGAGAACTATGTGGAGATGGATGGAAAAGGGGTGGGGGGGAAACTGGAGAGAGGAAGACCAATTAGAAGATTGTTGCAATAGTCTAGTCAACAGGTGAAGCCAGGCTTGAACTACTTTGGTGGTCCTGAGTAAAAAGAAATGTATAATGTGACACTGTGAAGGTATAAACAACAAGATTTGGCAATAAATTGGATATGTGTGGTCAGTGATAGTGAGCAGTCAAAAGAAATGTGAATATAGGTGACTTGGAGGATAGTAGTGCCTTCAGAAGAAATACAGAAGTTGGGAGGAAGGGAGCATTGGGAGGAGAAGGATTATGACATGTTTTGGACACTGAGTTTTCAGATCCCTGTAGGATATCTGATTTGACATTAATTCCCACCTATAAACTTATTCAAGAAGTAGTCATTTGGCCTTTGATTGAAGGGGTAACTCACTACCCCACAAAGCAGCCAAGTCTACTTTTGGAAAATTTTAAGTGTTAAGTCTATTTTTGTGTCTCTGTAATTACTCCTATTTGGTCCTAGTTCTGCTTCCCTGTGTCTAAGCCGTACAAACCTGAGCCTTCTTTCATTTGAGCACTTGAAGCCAACTATCATGTTGATAATAGATTTTTTATAGAATGACACACTTCAGATTTATTTAGCAGATCATCTGGCTTAATAATTTCATTTTGAAAATGAGGAAATTGAGATTCAGAGAAAGTGATTTTCCCCAATATCACACCTAACAATGGAAATTTTAAAGAGCCAGTGTTGGAAATAGGAAATACAGGAAAGCTGACATCCAGGCTTCTCTACTTGCTATTTGTGTGATCTTTAACCTCTATGGGTCTTAGTTTCTTCTTTGGTAAAATGGGAGAGGAAGGGTGTTATGAGAATGGGAATCTGAAGATCTCCCCTGCCCCTAGGCCCTTTGATAGGCTTTAAGTGACTCTGAGAACCTTCCCAGATTTGAAAATATACTCTGCCCCCTAATAGGCTGAATGTGTCTGGAGCCTGTGGCAGGAGGCTTGGTTTTCAGGAATGCCCACACCTAGATACTTTGTGATTGGGCAGTGGTTCAAGAGGATTATGACATTCTCTGAGCCAGGAGAAGGCTATATATACCCTGATGTGAGATTTTGTTTGGGGGCTCATTTTGAAAAGTGTTGTGTGATTTGACCAGATGAGACTCTGGGCAGATGTTGAACCCTGCCCCCCCCCCCCCTTTGAAAACCCAGATATTGGTGCTTCCCTCTCTGGTAACTGACTAGGTATGGATGTAATGGTCAGAAAGCTGGAAGCCTGTCTGCTGATCTGTTTCTCTGTGTGCTTGTAACTTCTGTTTGTATTCTCTGAAGTCGGGGTGCTAACTTTTCCCCCTGAACTAGGTAAATGACATATATTTGATTGATTAAGATTGTTAATCCATTTTGACTTGCTTTCCTTTGGAGAAGCATATCTAGGAACCTGTGCTAGCAGCCATCCTGGGTATGCTAGAGTGCTTGCTGCTACGAGGGGTTAGAGAAGATGAACTCTATGGTCCTTTTCAAGTCAAAATCCTATGATCTTGGGGACAGAGAAATGACTTCAGAGCAGGAAGTGTCACTGCTATTGAATAACTAGAAGGGATGTGTGTGGGGGGGGGAGGGAGGGTGGGCAGGGATGGTGAAGAAAAAGAACTGTCTGGAAATTAAATAAACTAATCAAGAAGGCACTCATAGAACATCCTCCCATTGCAGGGAACTAAAGTAAGGAGATGATTTAGGAAGTTCTTATTGTGGGAGCCTAGGAACAGGAGTATCCAGCTCTGAACAGCACAATGTTAAGCAGCTGAAAAGTATATTTTCAGCCCAGTCTTTGGGTTGTACCCAAATCTAAGTCATAGGATTTTCCCCCTTCAAGGAGCTGATTGAATAGACTGAAGGTGAAATAGGTTGGTACTGAGCAGCCAGACGTAGGTACAATTGATTCTATGAATTGTGTACTTGTAATTTACTATATAGTTTGTACTATGAGCATTCTCACATAGTATGAATGTTGTGATGTAAAGGATGGTTATATTGCTAGCATGCTCAATGAATCGAGACTTAAGAAACTTGGAATATAGCTTTGGCTTTGTCACTAACTATGTGACCAAGTAGGTCATTTAAGCTTTCTGGGTCTCAACTTCTTCATCTGTTAAAATGAAGGGCTTGAGTTAGATTTCCGAGGTCACTTTCAGCTCTTACCTCTTACAAAGGAAAGCATTGACCTTTAAAAGCCTAAGAAACCTTCCCTGCCTAAGACCTGGAAAAGATTGACAGATTGATAGCTCTTTCTTGATTTGGAGCCAGTCTTGCCAAATTAATCTCATTTCCTTTTTAAACAGGGTTTCTACACTAATTTAGATAAAAGGAATATGGTAAACATACAGTAGTGTGTCTGAATTGGAGTAAGGCATTTAGCAGACTGTCAATCTAGTGGCCTAGATAACAGTTTAGTTTGGTGGATTTAGTTTGGTGGATTTGTCGGTGGTTGAATGACTAGATGAAAGGATATGATTAATGGTTTGATGTCAACCTGAATTGTTGTCTAATATGCCCTGGGGATCTGTTCTTGGGTCTTTTCTATTCAAAATTTTTATCAATGACTTTAATGAATGCTTCAATTTGTGGATGTTACATAGCTTGGAAGATGAGTTCCTACTTTGGATGACAGAATCAGATTCCCCAAAAGGTTTTGACTAGCTAGAATCAAGAATGGATCAGATCCAATCCAATTGAACAAAACATCACTTAAGTGCCTATTATGTACAATGCAAATAGGTGGTAGATACACAAAACCAAAAATGAAGTGATTTGTGAGACTGAATAGAGAAATGTGTCAAGTCCTACATTTTGGCTCAGGAATTCGAGATAGGAGACATGATTAGAAAGTAACATGTAAGAGACTTGATGGGTTTAGATGCATGAAAGCACAATATGAGTCAACAGTGTTAGACAGCATTAAAAAAAAAAAGAAACCTGATATGATAATGAGCTTCATTAATGGACCAATATGTAGACTTGTTTTGCTTGGCCCCAAAGGGAAGGAATAGGAACAATGGCTGGAAATTGCAAGGACACAGATTAAAGCTTGTTATGAGGAAACATTTCTAATTAATTTGGTATGTTTACAAGCAGAATGGATTGTGTTTTCAGGTAGTGTGTTTCCAGTCACTGAGGTAGTCAAATGTAACCTAAATACTAATTTTTGACAGATGTTTTGAAGGAGATTCCTATACATGTTGAGCCAGTTGACCTTTGAAATTCCTTCTGATTCTTGAAATTCTATATTTATCTCTCTGATGAGAACAACAATGACAAAAAAAGTCAGTCTTCAACCCTGAAGTCAGGAAGAAAAAGTTCCAAATTCATTAACTTTAATTTGGGAGTTGTTTTTAATTTGTGAACCAAGTAGCATACTGAGAAATTAGACACCTGTTATCTGACCTTTGCCTCTCTTTTGTGTGTTGTATGGTTTAGGGAAAGTTGCTTTTCTTAATTGGTTAAATAAATATAAAGATACCAATTGACCTCATAGCTTGGATGAAGAGTTCGAAAATATGGGGAATTTCAGATGCAGTAGAGTTTTGTTCGGGCATTGGAGTGGCATCTTTTGGTATATAGTAGGGGTTCTTAATCATTTTTCATGTTTTGGATTTCTTTGGCAGTGTGATCAAGGCTATGAACCCCTTCTTGGGATATTTTTTAATGCATGAAATAAAATGCAAAGTATTACAAAGGAAATCAGTTTTGTTGGAATAATTATCAAAATATTTTTAAAAGGTTCACAAGCCTCAGGTTAACAATTCTTAGTTTATATACTCCTTGGTCTTTTAAGCTTCTCAGATATTTGTTTTGTTACGCCTGAGGGAAATGTCTTAATTTGAACTATTCATGTTGTCAGATAAACATCAAGACTTGACAGATAACATTTGTGAACAATGTTTGTTATTGGTATTAGGCAAATAGTTAGAATCAGAAGGTAAAGTTTTTACAGGAATAAGGGAGTAATTCTGTTGACAAAGATCACCCTGATATATTTACATCTCCTAAGGGGTCTCAATCTGTTGAAAAGCTCCATTTGTTAGTTGAAGGCATGGAGAAGATTAAAAACTTTGTTGCTTTATAAGCATATTGGTTCCTTTTTTAAAAATTTTATTTTTTAAATGCTTTAATTACTGTGAATGGTAGGGGTATCTGTTCAGTTGTTTTGCACATTCATTAATATATTATTTTCTGTTACCACATCTAAGCTTCTGGGCTTGTGTTGAAAAAGATGCTCATGTAAAAAGATGCAGGGAAGCCTCAAAATGCCACCAAGCAGGACTAGGAGGAAAAACTAGAAAAAACAAACAAACAAAAAAGCCACCCAGAATTACAGCTTGTTATGATAGTTGCTTGTCTTTAGCTGTAGCATAATTCAGGTGCCTTATATAATAGGAATGTGCTTATGTATTTTTCACCAGACTCCATGAAGCTTTTCTATATGCGCAGACCTGATCATCAGGCAAATGCATTAGGTCCATTGTAGTTCTTAAATCACCATCCTCAAGCATCAGCTCTTCCTCAACTTTCTCCTTTCTATTGAGAGCATTAACTAGCTTACAAATTTGGAACCATCTTTTTATTTCATGTCTTCTCCTCTTGATAGGAGCTCATAGGGAAATGATTACATTGGTGTTAATAGGTTCATGGGCCAGAGACTACTAAAACATCTGCTACAATTTCTAAAGGTCAGTTTCACAGTGGTTCAGAGGTGGAAAATTTAGATGCTAGAGGCTGTAGAAGAAAGGAAAAAGGGGGCAGAAGACAATAGCAATCATTCTGGAATATTCTTAAGTATGTAGTTCTTTGGGAAATTGAACAGGTTTTTTCCCCCCAAAGCACTAAGACCTCATCACCCACAAAAAGGGAAATCAATAGATAAAAGTGTGAAAATACATAGAAAAATGTTTTTATATTCACAAGGGAAATCATCTTTAATCAGTTTTGTTAAAATCCGCTCACAGTATAATTTCAGACATGCTCTTTAAGCTATATGGATTCCTGATAATAAAGGTTTAGTTAGCATGACTTTCACTACTGAAAAATAGAGAATGGGGATTCTGGGTCTGCTTAAATTGATACCTCACCACCTAGATTAATGACTCCTATGAGGCAACTATTAAATGTAATAAACATTGTTTCTTTTAATCAGTCCCAATTTGCTTTGGGATTGTAATTCCTTATGACCAATAGAGTATAAGGATACTTTTCCCCCCTATCTCCAAGAAGTAGTATTCTTGAACTTAATACTTTTCTTAGCATTTCCATTTCAGTTTTAGGTGAATACTGATTGCCTTATTATCCAGTAAAATTTGAAACTGAAAAACAGAACTCTGTTTAATTCCTCTGCTCTTGTCCTTATTTGTATTCTGTAGAAAAATCAAAGTGCAATTGGTGCTTAAGTCTGAACTCTTTAGCTAGAAACTTAAGTAAATAACCAGGAGATTGTGACAAGATAGGGATTCATTAAACAAAAAAATGAATGGCAGTTTTGCATTTGTATTACTGCAGGAAATTAACCTAGAATATAAGGATTGCTATTTGCATAAATTAAGCTTTTCCATCAATAAAATAATTTGAAGCTCTTTTGATTGAATGAATTTTTTTTTTTTTAGCAGAATGGCTTTTTGACTACTTGGTTTTTGTTTTTTTCAACCCAAACTCAATTTACTTCTAGTTTGAGTGTACTCTTCACAAGCAAGTAAATAATCCAAAACTTTTTAAAAATCATCTTTCAGTTGATTTTTACCATTACTTCACAGGTTGTTGCTCCTTTATTTAATTCTTTGCTTTTTCTTAATCCGAAAGGTAACTCCTTAAAAAAGTAACCTCATGGGCTTTGAACTGAAACAAGGTGCTAAATAATCAAATAGCTGAAACAAAGTGTTAACTACTTCTTTGTTTGCCATTACAGCTATGTGAAGGTCATCATAAAATGATGAAGTTTAGGCTAGAGGTGCTAGAGACCCCAAAATACCAAGACGCTGGGTCCTGCTGATTGAATTTGACTCAAGTCTTCTCTCAGCCAAAGAAAAGCAAAGTTTATTAAAAGTTCACTATATTGGGTAGACTCTTAAGGAGCCTCAGTATCTGTAAGGTTTGTATTGGAAAATTCTATGGTGCTCATACATGGAGGCAAGATGGGGTCTTACATACCGAAAGATAGTGGGAAGAATCTAGGGGTGGTCTAGAGGAGGAGTCAATGAGGTCAAATTCCAGTAATGAGTTTGGGGAGGGTCTTCGGGAGTAGTCAATGAGGTCAGACTCCAGGAAATAGGATCCAGGGTGGGAAATTGCTGGACTAAGAAGGGCTAGGCTAGTAACTATGGTCTGGGCCCAGCCACAATGAAAGGCTTATGGCCCCAGGCAAATGCCTCATCAAATGAGAAGATTCTATCAGAGTTCTAGGGGGTTCCCAGAGCCTTGTACCTCATCATATGTGTAGATTACCAACTTGGAAGTTTAGGTTGGCCCTGCCCATTGCCACTCCTATATTAGACTTGGCTAATTCAGAAATACTTGTTGATGATGTTAACCTGAATTTTCTCTACTTTTATTGCTTGTTTGGTGGCCCTATTTATTTAGCCAGCATATAATTTTATTCCTCTTTTACTAATTCTGTCAATTGGATTTTGAAGTTTAGGGGAAAAAAATTCCCTAAAAGCCTGATAATTATTTTTATGGCTTTCAAGTGAAGGGCAAGTATCTGTTTCCTGGTGGCCTTTATCTGATATTCATACTGAGCAAATTTTTTAATAAAATGATGCAGTAGGAAAGGGTAAAAGCTGAAGGAAGTTATACTTACCTTATTCAGTATTTCTTACAGAGGAAATGCCATCAGCATTAATTAGTATCCCAAACAAATAGATATCAGGTATCTGTCTTTTGCCTTTCTTGTATTCCCCTAACTTAGCACAGTGCCTGGCACATAGGAGGTGCTTAATAAATGTTCATTGGTTGTCTGACCTATAGTACATTAATACAGCTCCTGTCTAGATCTGAAGGCCCCTGCTTGCTGTTGGAAAATTTTATAGATTGAGAAAGTTCTATCAGGAAAGTTGATTAGGTCAGGGCTATTCAAATAGAAACAGATCCTGCAGGCCACATATTGACTTAGAAAACCACAAATTAATATTATCTATATTGTATCATATTTTTGTTTCTTTTGTTATCATTTAACAGTTACATTTTAATCTGGTTTGGGTTTGCTTTGGAGTTTTGCTGGTGGCTTGGTGACTGATACCTCCAGTTTAGGCAATCTAATTAATAGCCTAATTTTATAGATGAGAAAATGACAGCCTAGAGAAATGAAATGACTTGCCCAGGGTCACTCAGTTGGGATCACAACTGGATCCAGAACCCTAGTTTACTGACTTTCAATCTAGTGTCCTTTCCACCATATTATTTTGAGAAAGCCTTTTCTTGGCTAAGGTACCTCAGTTATTCAGATTATCACTAACCCCTAGCCACCCCTTCCCCCCCCCCCCAAAAAAAAAAACTTTTACAGTTTTTCACAGAAAGCCGACAAAATGATTATTAATTAAATATTTGTTTAATGTCCATTTTAGGTTAAAGTGATGATTTTGCGGAATTTTATTTTTTGAAAAGAAGTTTATGGTATAGTAAACAGAGAATCAGCCTGGAAATCAGGAAGACTCAGGAATGAGTCCTGTATTTGATATGTACTAGTTTGTGGCAAATCTTACCATCTCAGTGGCATAGAGATTACTGGGTAAACTTCAAATTGCAGAAGAGTGGCTGAAATGTGTGCTAATGAATGTTCATAAATTTGTTTGGAATAAAGAATAAAAATAACAATATTTTTGCAGGTGTTCTATATGGTTTTAAAAACTATGTATTTGTGGGGGAAGCTAGATGGCATAGTCAACTGGCCCTGGAGTCAGGAGGACCTGAGTTCAAATTTGACCTCAGATACTTGACACTTACTAGCCATGTGACCTTGGGCAAGTCATTTAACCTCAATTGCCCTGCCTTCCCCCCTCCAAAAAGCAAAAAAACCAAAAACAAATGAAAATTATATGTTTTAAAAATGTATCTGCATAATTTCTACATTGGGAATTCAATGCATTGATGAAATCACAGACTTGTCTGAAGCATAAAAAAAGTATACTTTGACTGCTCTTGTGTAAGATTAACGTATATACTAATTTTTTTAAAATGGAGTGTAATCGTAGTATTTTAAGTGATTTTATGAGTTTGCAGTTGGCACATATTTTTGCTTATAACTGCATAACTGCGATTGAATTAGTCAGTAATACAATCCTTAGTTTCATGTTATATATGTAAAGATGTATAACACGTGTGTGTATATATATGTGTGTGTGTATGTGTGTGTGTGTGTGTGTGTGTGTGTGTATATATATATATATATATATATGTATTTGCTTTTTGGAGGGCAATTGGGGTTAAGTAACTTGCCCAAGGTTACAGGGCTAGGTTTTTTTTTTTGTTTGTGTGTGCGTTAAGTGTCTGAGGCCAGATCTGAACTCAGGTCCTTCTGACTCCAGGGCTGGAGCTCTACTCATTACACCACCTAGCGGCACCCACATGTGTATATATTTATACAATATAAATATGCAACACATACATACATATAATCATGCATGTGTATATACCCATACATACATATATAACAAACATACGTGTGTATTTACATAAGGGTGTGTGTGTGTGTGTGTGTGTGTGTGTGTGTGTGTGTGTGTGTGTACTTTGTGACTCCATTTGGGCTTTTCTTGGCAAAGATACTGGAGTAGTTTGCCATTTCCTTCTCCAGCTCACCTTATAGATAAGGTACTGAAGCAGACAGGGTTAAGTGACTTGCTCAAGGTCACACAGATAGTAAATGCCTAAAGACAGATTGAATTCAGGAAGGTGAGTCTTCCTAACTTTAGGCTCAGCACTCTATCCACTATATCACCTAACTGCCTTATATATACACACACTGGGAAAATATTATCCATATGGTCATAGTACAATTTATAATGCAGATTTTAAGAACGCTTTGCAATGAGTCAGTACCATATATGTTTTATATCCAGTATCTCCAATATCTTAATTTTCTCTTCATTATTTTACAAAAGTATTTCCCAAATTTTGTATGAATTTTTTCCTTAATTTGTCAGTTGGGCTCAGTGCTTAAAAAAAGTTTGTATAAGAACACTCTTCAGAAGATTCTGAAGGGTAAGAAAATTTCAATAAAAGGAGTGATATTTTTAGGCAAAAATAGTTTTCCCTTTGCATCTGAATTGTTTGGAGAGGTGAAATTTATGGCTGTAATCACGATAATAGATTCAGTGTCATGCATTAGGAAAGGAATTTTCTGAAACACACTTATTTCATAATAAATATTCCCTTTTATCAGAGTTAGTGTTCATATATATAATATGGTAACAAGTATATTAATGACATTGATCATGATCATGTTGTGGAATCTTTAAAAATGCTACATGGGGTTTTGTGGAAGAAACAGTTACTTCGAGCCTGCAAATGTCATCCATTTTTCTGTTGTAATCATCCTCTAGGTGCATGAGATTGCATCGGATCCAAGTATTTCTAGAACCTGAAACATCAAACGTTATTTTTCAAAATTGAATTTGTTCTCTCTTGTGATGCACATTATAGATAATGTCAACTTTGTTTTCTCTTTCTTGGTCATACTTTTCTGAAGATGTGCCCTTATAGGAAAAGGCTACATTGTGACCTAGGATTAGAGTTTCAGTTCAAGTTAGGAACAAAAGGTTTTTCCTTCATACTTCCCTGTGTAGAAATAGTGTTTCACTCCTTAGCCAGTATTTTGGAAAGAAGTTGTTTAGGGACTCCATCCTTAGACTTCCTCCTCCCACAAGCCCACAACCTCTCTACATAGGTGAAGGAAAAAATTTATTTATTTATTTATTTATTTGTTTGTTTGTTTGTTGTCTTTTTGGAGGAGGGAAGGCCAGGCAATTGGGGTTAAGTGACATGCCCAAGCTAGTAAGTATTAAGTGTCTAAGGCTGGATTTGAACCTAGGTCCTCCTGACTCCAGGGCCTATACTGTATTCACTTTGCCACCTAGCCACCCCAAAACAATTTAAATGAAATTCAAGATGAAAGATATTTCTTATTGAGATGGATACCATTGAAATTATACCTAGAATTCAGATTGTCATTAATTATAAAATTTTAATTTCAAATTGGAAAAAAATTCCTATGTTTTATTTTCACATTCTGGAATTTCTCTAGTAAAGTGTTTTTCTTGGCTCGCAATTTAGGAAAATTTGTTAAATAAGCCTCATTTATGCGTTACAAACTTAGTAACATATTTTATGTAACAAATCTATCCTTGGAGATATTTCTTTCATCTGTCATATTATGGAACAGTAAAGGGGGAGGGATGTGGCAATTGTTGTTTGTTGTGGTTTAGTAGAAATGATCAAATGATTTCCTGTTACTAATTATCTTCCATCATACTCAACCATTATCTAATGGGACCTAACTAGGAAAATAGACCTGGTCCCTATCTCTTTTTCTTTAAGCGTGGAGAATTTTCGTACATTTTTTTGGATCCTTTAATTTATGCATAGCTTTTACCATGGATACTATGGTCTGGTCACTAGATTTCCTCTAGACTTGAGTGAAAGAACCAGTTTGATATGGAGTGACAAGTCCTAGATTCAAAATCTGACACTATTATATATCACCTCAGGCAAGCACTTTTAATTCTATGCTTTACTGTGCACATCTGGAAAATGAAGATCAGGAATAAACGAATGGTCCTTTTTTTTTTTTTTTGCTCTAAACCTTATGAAACCTGTGAAGTTTTTGTGGTACATAAATCAACATAGTGATGATTTTTTTCCCTGAATGGACTAAGTGAATAACATTATTTTGTGTACCAGTTATTAAGCACATTAGTAGTAGCAGTATAGTGGAAAGAGGCCTAGACAGGGGGTCAGGGTTCTTGTTCACACTTTAGGCAACTGCCTGATACTATGGAAAAGTCACAACCTCTCCGGATGTCAGTTTTCTCTTATCTAAAATGATGAATGTGTATAGGGCACAGATCTGTGATTTCATATTTAAAGAACCCCTAAATGGGGAAAACCTCCTGAACCAGCGCACATCAATCCTTTTTCCTCTCAATTAGAGTCTTAGAGAATTGCTTGGAGCATTGGGAATTCCAGTGAATTGACTAGAATTGAGAAGGCTGTGGGTGTCTGAGGCAAGACTTAAACCCTGACTGAGGCCAGTTCTCTATTCACTTCACTTTGCTGTGTCTCATTCTTTGTGAATAATATTCCATTCTCTTTGTTTAGCTCTTTTCTATTTGATGGGCATTCTCCATCAGATATTTTAATAAATGATATTAGATGCTCTGACTGTTAATTTACGTGGAAGTACAGCACTGAGGGTAATGAAGTCTGATGTTTTTTAGATAAAATTGGGAAACAGTGGTGATAACAAGGAATGTAATTGAAATGTCCAAGGGTTTGAAGCAAGATAGTAGAAGTGCTACTTGTAGTAATTTCCTTCCTACTATTTAATTTTAGAGTTACAATGACTTCACTTTCCTTCAGTCTGTCTGTGCATGTATGTATCATATGAGTATTCCTGTTTCCATGATAATTTAGTACTTTTGGTGTGAGATGTTGTACAGACTATTGTTGACCGCTTTTCAGATTTTAGTGGCTAAGGGTGATTCCCCTTCTCTGCCATTTTCTCTCCTCATCACCCTATGATTTGATTTTAAAGATGATGGGGGTAAGAGAGGGGTGATGTCACTCAACACATAAACCTTTGTCTTTGCCTTGCAAACAAGGTATTTACTAATTCTCCAAACAAAACTAAATCAGTTCATAGGTTCATAGATCTGATTTTTTTTTTCTGGAGAACTAATTGTTAAACATTGTTGAACACATCCATGATGTCATGTTATATGAGTGTTGCTTGAAAGCACTGGGAATGTTTAGCTTGGGAAAGAGAGGACTGAGGGAGAACATGACAGATATCCTTAAACATTTGAAAGCCTACTTTATTGAGGAAGGATTATACTTGTTCTTCTTCCTCCTAGACAGCATAACCAGCAGCAGTAGGTACAAGCTACAGAGAAACACATTTAGATTTGATGTGAGGGGGAAAATTTTTCAAAAAGTTTGAACTCTCTCTGAGTGGAATGGGCTGACTTTGGGTTCTACAATTTTGAGGTCTTTGAAGGAAGGCTAGATGACCTTCTTGTTGGGGGAGTTCCCATGCAAATATGGGTTAAACAAGATGGCTATGAGGTCCTTTCTACTTAGGAGTTTCTGTGATTTTATAATACCATGTACTGTCCAGCTAAGCACAGTGGAGAAAAAGGAGTTTAACCCAGGATTGTTACTCTTCCTCCTCTGATATTGTGTAAATGGAAAAGAAACAGAACAAAGAAAACAATGTACATAATAACTATAGCAATGTAAATAGAACCAAAAGAAAAAAGAAAGGGAATATCGTATAATAAGCAAATTTAGTCTTGGAAAAGAGTGGAGAAAATGTGCCTCCTTTCCTTTATTGCAGAAATGGATGGGTTGGGGGCATGGATGTGGAATTTAGCATATAATATCAGACATTGTCAATGTTGGTTAATTTCCTGAATTGCTCATTTTTACTCTTTTTAAATATTGCTACTGTGAACAGCTTTTAAGGTTCTGATTACACAGTATAGTGAACACTATTTATTCCATAACAAATCAAAGCAAAACATTCATAGAAAGTCAAGGTACAGCATTCACAATATTACAGCATATCACAGAAAATCACAATATATTATTCACAACAGCTTATCACTAAAAAGGCCACATAGTTTCCACTATAGTGGCCACAAAGTTTTGAACAAAGAACAATCATTTCTAAGTACAATAGTTAAAGTCTTCTACTCATGGGGCACATTAAGTTAACTCAATCAGTTACTTATTCGGCAATCAATTATTAAGTATTATTAATCACTAAGCACAATCATTAGAAAATACACAGACTCTCTACCCCTAGGTCACTAGTAAATTACAATTTCATCACTACTCAGTACCCATGGAAAGGTCTTTTCATCTTGACTTGAGGCAGGCAACTCCTACCTGAATCCACCAGTCACGTGGATTCAAAGGCAGACAGCTACCAGTTCCTTATCCAGCTCTCTGGGTAAGTCCTGCTCCACACTGAAGTTCACAGGGTCTAGTTCATCTCAAATTCTTTACAATTTCTGTTCCCAAGAATTCAAGGCTCAACCAAGGCACCAAAAGACAGTCTTAGCATCCGGGTCATGCTTCCTTAGTCTTCTGCACCTTGTTCAAAAAATCAGAATCACCTTATCCAGCTGGGGGAGGGAAGAGTGGGTCTCCTGGGCTCCTCTTCAAAAGGAGCTCCATCACCACAAGTTCTCATGAAATTCTGACTCAGTTCTGCATTCTCATTTGTCTTCTGTAGCTGCTCTGCCTCCAGATGCTGGTCCCAAGAAATTCTGACCCTTCCTCTCTGGGACTTTTCCTTATATACACACAGCATTAGCTACTTCCTGTTTCATCCAACCCTTTCCTGTCACATCAGGAATAGGGGTTCATACCTTCTGTTTCTTTCACAGAGGTTTGATTAGTTACTAAGTGCTAAGTACCTGCTTACTTGCCATTACAAAAAGGGGTTTTCAAATTCAAATTACATTACATTATAGGGAGGTATGTTTGTCAGCAAGCATTTATTAAGCACCAACTATATATATTTGGTGGGCAGCTAGGTGGCCCAGCAGATAGAGTGTCAGGCCTGGAGTCAGGAAGACTCATCTTCCTGAGTTCAAATTCCTGGCCTCAGACACTTAGTAGCTGTGTGACCCTGGGCAAGTCACTTAACCCTTTTGGCCTCAGCTTCCTCATTTGTAAAGTGAGCTAGAGAAGAAAATAGCAAAACATTTCCATGCCCCTGCCAAGAAAACCCCAAATGGGGTCATGAAGAGGCAGACGTGACTGAAAATCAACTAAACTGAATTATATATTTGGAAATGATTGTGATATAAAGACAAACATTCATAAACATATCAGAAAAATCTGTAGCATCATTAATACTGTACTATTAATGTGATAAACTTTGCCACGAAGTTTTCTTCCCTGTCAAAAGAAAACTCAACCTGTACTGCTATGAATTTCAAACACAAGTATATAACAAACAGTACTCCTATGAGGAAAATATAGATGTGAAACCCTGTAGGAACTAGTTCAGCTTAATTTCATATATTGATACCTTCCACAATATGCCACATATGTTTTCACCCACATTATCTGAGGTTTTTAGTTGTTGTTTGAAGAGAAAGTCTTTTTAACGTAGTTATACTCCTGCAACATGACTTTAGTGGATAGCTTGTAAACTTCACATCATTGTCACTGGTTGGCATTGTATGGTGAGAACCCCGTTCTTTAGTTAAGATTTCCTGTATGTTTGCCTGTTATGTATGTATGGTTTATTTGAGCGATCAAATATATTATTATTGACCTTTATTTTACATTTCTGTTTCTACTTGACCGATGTATGAAATAAGTCTGACATATAACAAGTATAGTATGTTTCCAAGTAGTATAATTTGTTTGTGTATACAAGAATTAAAACCTTTTCAGTTTCCATTATTCTTCCTGATAGTTGAGTACATTAAGCTGTTGTTGTTTGGGTAGTTTTATAGTCTATGTATATATTTGGTTAAGAAAAAATAGTGAAACAAACTCATTATGGGCCAATTTTCAGTTTGGTTTTGTAGAGCTTAATTTTGGTTTTAATTTGAGAATTTATAGAGCTCTGACCTTCCAAAGTAGGTCCTGGGACTCTACTAGATCAGTTTTATTTTAATTTGAACTCCTTCCCCTCCTCCCTGCCCAGAACAGTAGGAAAAGGCAAAAAAATCACAGATTTTTGTTTAAGGAAGTTAACCACTGTATCATGAATTAAGGCATTTGTTTGAGTACCAGACTGATAAAGAAGGGGAAAGATGACTGAACAATTCACATGGCACACACACACACACACACACACACACACACACACACCCACCCAAACACCCACACACACCCACACACCCTGTCTTTCATTAAATTTTGTATTGATTTATCACTCTCTATCACTTATAATTTCAACATACATAGTAATTATTATTCTATAGCAATCACAAATTAGAGTTTTGGGTGCTAGAACTAATACCTATGTTTACAGCTTAACCCTGTTGCATCGGACTTTGATCAATATATTGGTACTATCTATCAGAAATCTGGAGAAGGAAATGGTAAACCATTCAAATATCTTTACCAAGAAATCCCAAATGGGGGTTTCTGTGTGAGTCACACAGCTTTACTAAGAAACCCCCACAAGGAGTTGGACATAACTGAAATGACTGGACACCAACAACAGTCTATCAGAAAACATGATTTGGCCTGCACTATAGCTACTTCTAGATAATAAAATATTGTGTTACATTTTATATTAATGCAATGCTTAAAATTTTTTTTTAATGCATGTAGCAGCAAACACCCTAGCATACTCAGGGTGGCTGCCAACACAGGTTCTTAGATCTGCTTTTATAAAGAAAAGCAACTCAAAATGGGTTAACAATCTTCCTTTAATCAAATTTATGTCGTCTACCTACTTCAGGGGAAAAAGGTTAGCACCCTGAACTTCAGAGAATATAGAGGTTACAAGCAGAAGTTACAAACAGAGAAACAGTTCAGCAGACAGGCTTCCAATTGTCTGACCATTACGTCCATACCTAATCACAGTTACCAGAGAGGGAAACACCAATATCTGGGTTTTCAAAGCAAGCGGGCTCAACAGCTGGCTAGAGTCTCATCTGGTCAAATCTCACAACACTTCTCAAAGTGAGCCCCAAAACAAAATCTCACATCAGGGTATATATAGCCTTCTCCTGGCTCAGAGAATGCCACAACCCTCTTGACCCACTGCCCAATCACAAAGTATCAAGGTGTTGCCATTCCTGAAAGGTAAGCCTCCTGCCACAGGCTCCAAGTGACCACATTCAGCCTATTAGGGGGCAGAGTATATTTTCAAATCAAGGAAGTTTCTCAGAGTCACTTAAGCCTAGCCCAAGGGGTAGGGAAGATCTTAAATTCCCATTTCCCATAACAGTGCAATGCTTTTTATTCCAGACTTAACCAATTTCATCTATATTGATTAGTGAGGTGATATTTGAAGACTAATACCATGAATTTATGATTTTCCAGTAAAGTGTTTTTTTTTCTCCAGATGAGATCACTGTATGCATTCTAGCTTTTGCAGATTTTTATTAATTATACTTTGCAAAGCAGAAGTTGCAGATATGGTGAGAACCTTTTCCTCACATGTTCAAATATGCAATTGTTTATAGAAAGAATGTAGTTGGGGAAGTTAGGTGGTGCAGTAAATAGAGCACCAGCCCTGGAATGAGGAGTACCTGAGTTCAAATCTGACCTCAGACACTTAATACTCACTAGCGGTGTGACCTTGGGCAAGTCACTTAACTTAACCCCAATTTCCCAGCCTTCCCCCCTCCAAAAAGCAAAAAACAAAAAAAAGGAAGTACCCTCTTTCTTCCTTGAATGTATGTTACTAATTTTAAAAATCTCTTTATTACATGAGTTGTTGAAAATATGACTAGGTGGGTAGTATGAATAAATACATGGCCCACCATTAAGGAATTATACCTTTTCCTCCGTCTTGCTTAATTTCCCCTGTGACCCCTAATAGCATTACAGTTCTGAGAAGATACTTATCATCTCTTCTATTAAGAATAAATAGCTTACATTTATATAGTTTATTGGCATCTATGTGGCACACTGGACTTGTTATAATCAGATAGACTCATCTTCATGAGTGTGAATCCAGTCTCAGACAATTGCTAGTTGTGTGACCTTGGGCAAATCACTTAATACTGTTTTCCTAAGTTTCCTCATCTGTAAAATGAGCTGGAGAAGAAAATGGTAAATTACTCCAGTATTTTTGCCAAGAAACACTCTCTCCCCACAAAAGGGGGGTCATGAATACTCAGACATAAGTGAAACAAACAACAAAACAGCAACAATAACATAGCACCTACTATGTGCCAGATACTATGCTAAGTACTTTATAATTATTATCTCATTTGAGTCTCACAACAATTCTGGGAGGTAGGTGCTAGTATTATACCCATTTTATAGGTGAGTAAACTGAGGCAAACAGATGAAGTAATTTGCTCAAAGTCACACAGCTAATAAGGATTTGAACTCAGATCTTCCTGACTCCAGGCCCAGGGCTCTATCCACTAGCCCTTCTGCTTGTTCAGTCATATTTATCTTTTTAGGTTTCTCTTGACTTCTATGTTTGTATTTCAAAGTTTTTACTCAGCTCTGTTCCTTTTATTAGGAATACTTGGGAATTCTCTGTTTTCATTTAATGCTTATTTTTTTCCCCTTGTAGGATTATACTCAGTTTTGCTGGGCAAGTTATTTTTAGATGTAAGCTTAAATTTTTAGCCTTTTGGAATATTTAATTCTAAGTTTTCTACCACTTTATGGTGGTAGCTACTATATTTTATATATTCCTTTCTGTGACTCCTCAGCACTGGAATTTTTTTTTTCAAGCATCTTGCAATACTTGTTCTTTGACCTGGAATACCTCTATTTTGCTTATGATCTTCCTGGGAGCTTACATTTTAGTATTTTTTTTTTAAAGGAAGTAACTGTTGGAACCTTTTAAATTGCTCTTTGCCTTTTTGTTCTAATAGATCTGGCCAGTTTTCTTTAATGATTTCCTGTATTATGACACCCAGAATTTCCTTATGGTTATGAATTTCAGGTAGCCTATAGTTCTCAAATTTAAAAAATCATTTTCATATCTTTTATCATTTTCATGTGAGTTTTTTAATCAAATATGTAATATAATGTCTTTTTTTTAAAGTTTTTTTTTCACTTAAAATATATCTCATCTCATGGAGTTATTAACTTATATTTCGTACACTCTAATTTTCATGGAGTCTATAACTTCAGTAGTGTTTTCTACCTTTTATACCAAGCTAATTATTAGTTTTCCTACCTTTCCCACTCCTTTCCCCCATTAGATTGTGAGCTTCTTGAGGGCAGAAACTGTCTTTGACTTTATTTCTGTAGTGGTTAGCAGGTACTCAGTACATAGTAGATATTTAAGAAATGTTTATTAACTGAAACATGTATTGACTTCCAAGTTGTACTTTCAGTGCTCTCATTGCTTTTTCACTTCTTTCTTCTAGAGCTCTCATTTCATTTGTAATTTTAAACTTTTTGCCTCTTCATTTCTTTCAGGAAATGTAGTTGATTTTGTAATCTGTGTCTTTCTTTTAAGTTTTCCTTGAAGATGTTTTAGAATTACTCTTCTGCTTTTATGTTTCAAGTAAGCCATTCTCTAGAGAAGTTTTTTATTTTTGATGCTTTAAAAAAAAAAGAAATTCTTCCATCCTATCTTCTTTAGTTGATGCTAGACTTTGTGTATTTTTGGAGGCAATGTTTGGTTGTGGTTTGTATTTCCTTGTGCCCTGCCATTGTGTTTTCCAGTAATTGAGTGTTACATTTTTTAACATCTCAGGGGTACCTCAGGCAAGGTAGCTGTAGACTTTCAGTGGGTTGGCCTGATTTAGCTGAGCTTTTGCAGCTCTGAACCCCTGGATTGGATAATATAACTTGCTTTTAGGTGGAACTCCAATAAATAGTTCCTGGCTCCAGCCCCCTGTCAGGGAGCTGGAAAAAGTTTGCAAAATTCAGAGCAATAGAAAGATAGGCACTATTAATCCTGGTCACTCACTCTCCTATTGCCTGAACCTGTGATTTTGCTGTAGGATCGGAGTGACAGAATTTCAGGCCCACCCACCCCTGGTTTTTTTCAACTTAAGGTTTCCCATATATTCAGAGACAAGAATGTTATCCTACCCCTGATCCAAATTTCCTACTATAATTACTTGCCTACAGGCTGAATTTGCAATCTTGACCTGGAAGAATGGCCCACTCTGATTTCTTCATAGATTTACCTATTATCAAGGTATGATGTTCATTCTCGATGTTCGATAATGATGGTTAGCATTTATAATAGCACTTTAAAGTTTGCAAAATACTTTGCATATGTAATCTCATTTGATAGTAGTTAGCATTTAATGTAGATAGGGAGAACTATACCATGGTGCTTTTGCTACAAGGATTTTTTTTTCCTACTCTTGCCATTTTTCCTGATCTTTGAAGCATACTCCACAAAGCCACTTCAACTCTGGATGCTTTTTCTGTCATATCATGTGGGGCCCTGGATTTCACAGCATAGTCTTACAGGTCTCAGGTCCTCTCCTTTCCCATCCTTAATCCATGGCTAGTTCCACTGGACCAATTTGGGTTTCTATTCTGTCTCAGTAGAATCTGGCTCCCTAGTTTCCCACTCTTGCGTATTTTACTAGATTAAGTACAAGTTTCATATGACATAACGTTTCAAAATTTTTCAAAATTATAAGTTGAGAGAGAAGATTTAGTAGAGAAATTCTGCAAAATATTAAATTATTATTCAGGATACAATGTAAGAAGGCAGGAAAATATGTGGTACATCTTAGATTAAATAAAAATTATGAAAGATCTGATTCTGGTAAAGCTAAGTCAGTAGTATCACTTTTGCCAGAATATTCACTTGTGTATTTCTTCCATACCTCTGTAAGGTCAGATAGCAAAGCATTAATATTATTCCCCTGGCTGTGCCCAGTCACGGTGTAGGATGGATATTTTGTGCACACCCTCCTCTGGATGGAGAGTTTGCATGCAGTTTTTTGGATAATAGATTTCACCTTCTTGATCAGGCTTTTTCTGTTTGTGTCACTTTCACCATGAGAAATATTGGTAATTTCATACTTATCCAAAGCTGTAAAAGCTCTGCAGCTTCTTGACATGTCTTCGTTCCGTGGAAGCATTTACCAAATTAGCCTTTTTGCTAGTTAAGTATAAGCAAATACTGTTTTTGAAGTAGTCTCTCTGCTTCTAGTCTCACCCTACTCCAATCCATCCTCCACAGACCTATCAAGATTATAATCCTAATGAGCACATTTGATCATGTCACTCACCTGCTGATTTCAGTGACTCTCTGTTACCTTTGGGATCAAATACAAACTCCACCTTTTCACATTTAAAGTTGGCCCAAACCTACCTGTTGTTCAGGTGTTCCAGTTGTGTCTGACTCTTTGTGACCCCATTTGGGGTTTTCTTGGCAAAGATACTGGAATGGTTTGCCATTTCCTTCTCCAGGAAGGAAACTGAAGTAAACAGGTTTAGGTGACTTTCCCAGGGCCACCCAGATAGTAATTGTCTGAGGTAAGATTTGAATTCACCCCTTCCTGACTCCAGGTCCACCTAGCTGCCTACCTATTGAGCCTTATTGCATATGATTCCCATTTATATTCTGTACAGTTTAATGTAACCTCCCTATTATTCCTTGTATGCAGCACTTCTTTGGCTGCCAAAGTTCTTATGCCCAGGCTGTCTATCCCCCATGCCCAGAATGCAGTCGCTCTTCACCCCAACCCCTTAGAAACCCTCTTTTTCTTTAAGACTCAGTTCACATTTAGTAGGAATAGCAGGTTGTACATAATAGATTTGCAGTTTTATGTGCAATCATCTTGTATTATACTGTGTTATGGAAATACTTGGTTTATTCCATAAATTAAAAATAAAATAAATTTTGAAAAAATTCACAGTTTAAGCAAAATTTTGAGATTTTTCTGATTCTCCTAGCTACTAGCACCCTTTGCTTTTGTGTGTGTGTGTGTGTGGGGGGTGCTTTGAATTAAATCACTCACTGCTAGGTGTTTATGTTCTGAAATGTTTGCTTTTCTATGAAGAAGAAGGCTTTTCATGTCTTTGCACATGAAGACCTTGCTTTAATTTAAAAGCTACACTGGGGGAGGGGGCAGTGTTAACTATAGGCATTCTAGAGCAGAGTAAAATCTACTGTTTGGTTAATTATTCACAACTTCCTTCCTGGTTGGTTTGTTCTGTCAGAAAGATGGTGTGTTTATAGGAGAAAGATGTTGGAGGACAAGAGAACATTTACAGTTTTACAGTTTTTAACATTCTTTGCAAAGCACAGGGAAGATTCCAATATATTCACTTCCACATTTGGCTTCTACTTCTTTAACATGTGCCACCCTAAATTACAAAGGAAAACTTGATTGTAATTCAAGATTCTGCATAAAATATTTCTTCATTGAAACCTAAGTATTTTGTCTCAAACCCGATTGTTGAATATCTTGGTTCCAGTAATGGAGCTTTGAAAGAGGCATTTTTAGAGAATATGCTAAAGCAAGGGATGGGTAGGGAGCTTTCCAGGAAAAGATGCTGTGGCAGCTGGAAAGTTTAATTATAGGTTGGGAAGCCCCTTAGGAATTAAGGAAAGTGTTAGCAGAAGGGGAGAATATAAATGACAGCTGTTTGCTTTAGGCACCAAGAAGGCCCAGCATATATAGGATTAAAGTAAAATGTACTGCCCAACATATGTTGGTTTTTGACACTTAGAAAAGTCAATGTTTTGGGTGCTTATGTGTAAGATTTATAGTGAGCCATTTTAAGACCTTGGGCACAGAGGCATGTGTGAGGAAGTGAACATGTATATTCCTTCTATTACTAAGAATAATTTCTTTATTCTCACTGTGAGACATTGACTATCGGCACCTGTGCATGCATGGCTCGAAAGATGGCATAGAAGATAAACATTTTGCACCTGGAATTTGGGGTATCAAAACACTAATTGTAGGTACAGCTGTGCTCTGTATGCATTCTTAGCGTCAGGAACAGGGAAATCTCAAATTCTTCTCAAAATCATACCATTTGGGGAATGTGCCTGCTGCTTTACAAGTGAAACCAAACCAAAAATACTTTCATACAAAAATGAACATACTAGTTCTCTTCTCAATTTAATGTGACTTCTCACATTTTAAAATATTCCATGGAACATTTGAGTTAGATTGTTGCTTTATTTAGCCTTTTCTGTATAACTTTTTTTAATAATAAAAATTTATGATGAATTTTCAATTGACATGTGGTACATAATATTCAGTGCTTATAAGTCAGTGTGTGTGTGTGTGTGTGTGTGTGTGTGTGTGCGTGCGCGTGTGTGTATGTGTTTGTCTTGAGGAGGTAAATAGAGAATTCCTTTAGAAACCTTGAAAAGGAACCTGAAGGCTGAATGAAATTCATATATATTTACTTTGTGTGGGAAACAAAAATCATATCGTGTTTGACTGAAACTATATAAAACAGTTTGATAATATTCTAGTAAGAGATATGAAATTCAGAGAAATACCTTTGAAAAAAGCTATGAGCAAGTTATTTTATGGATTTTTGAATCATGGCTCCTGATTTGAAAATATCATATTCATTTCATTTTTATTGTTCTGTCTGGCAGAAAGGAAAAAAGAAAACTCTCTGTGTGACAAATTCTGAAGCATGTACTTCCCTAACAGCTGTTCTGGCATTCTGTTTTAGCTAAGTTGTGAGAGGAAGAAATAACAAGTGTTTCATACAGAAATAATCATTACATATGTGTCATATCAACCATACTACTATTCAAAAGTTGTAATTTAATATGCAAGACATGCTGAGAAAATGCTAGAGTTTCCTTTCAATTTTGTAAGTTTGTAATTTTGGTTTTGCTTTCCAAAGTAGTAATCACTGCTAGTTTATATTGACATGGATTCTAAGAATAAAATTCATACTTAAAACATTTTGTGTCACCATGTCTGATGCATGACCTTGAGTATTATTTCAAATTTTGTGCTTTTCCTCCACCCTCTAATGAAGTCTAGGAATATACGTAAGATAGGAAGGAAATATCTCTAGGAAAGGTTATAAAAAGGTATGTTGTCTTCTATGTCAGTAGAAATTATGATTCCTATTGCATTATTTTTTGATATTTTTGAGTTCACATGTATTTTAAGTTTACTATCTCCAAAGCTTTTTTGGGGGGGGGTGGTTAAGTAACTTGCCCAAGGTCACACGGCTAGATTTCTTTTGTTTGTGTGCATTAAGTGTCTGAGGCTGAATCCAAACTCAGCTCCTTCTGACTCCAGGGCCGGTGCTCTACTCACTGTGCCACCTAGCCGCCCCTATCTCCATAGCTTTTACAAATATTTTAGTATTAATAACAATTGCATTTTTTTCTAATTTCTGATTATAGACTTCATAGTTCTGAGTCTAATGAATATAGAATTTAAAAGAATGAAGAACATAATGTCAACAAAGCAGAAATGAAAATCCATTAAATAAATTTGATGAAATTCTTGTGGGTGTAATAAGCATATATTGTAATAAGAACACTGTGATCTGGAGATTATAAATTTATGACTCTAGGGAACTTTGAGGTATCCTAGTCCTATTCCTTCATTTTACAGATAGAGAAGCTGAGACAGGAGATTTTAAATCAACTTCCTCATGGTCATACAGATAGTGACAGAGCAGATATTCAAACCCAAATCCTCTGTCTTCAAAGCCAGTATTTTCTTCTGTATCATATTGAGTTCTTGTCCCAGTTTTTTTAACTTGGTATAATGACCTTGGGCAAGCCACTTATCTTCTCTGGGACTGTTTCCTCATCTGTTAGGGGTTAGACCATAATGATCTCTGAGGGCTTTTCTAGTTATTGTTCTATAGTCTTATATGTAAATATTAAATAGTCCAACATCAAATTGTAACCTTTGTCCTCAAAGCCTACTGCTTTAAACATTTAGTAATTGTTAAGAATGAAAGCTTTGTGAATTCCAAGTAGTATACATTATAACCCTGTTTAAAAAAAAAACAAACCCCAACAATGCAGCATACTATGGATTAGTTATTTTACTTAAAGGTTTGGGACAGTGAGACTTGGTTTCCTAGTTCATCTAGTTATGCATAATCCCTTGCACTTACTTTGCCTACTGATTTACCCTATGAGGTTTCTGTTTAACCTCTGTCCTCCCAGAGTCCAGTGTAAGAGAAGGTTCTGGGCTGCAAGTTCATTTTGTGTCTCAGTCAGCCACCAAGCTCTAAGTACTCCTCTTCCTCTTCCCCTTTCTGCTGCTAGAGAGATATGTGTCCTTAATTACTTGGTAATTTTTTTTTCATGGCAAATAGCTACGTGTATCTTTATTACACAATTCAAGTTGGTTTGTGTATGAAACAAAAATCATATGAACTAGTTTTTGTGGAGTTGTTCAATAGCTTTATTGATCAATAGCTTTATTAAGTGTAACTCCAAGGTGATTCTCTCTTTCTTTATCCCCATTTCCTTCCTTTCTCTGTCTCTCTCTTCCTCTCCCTCCCCCCCCATATATATATACATATATATGATAATGTAATGGTAAGATCTTACCTTCCCCATGATGGGCCTCAAGTGGGACTTGCAACAGGAGGGGCTTGATTGGGGGAGGCTTGTTTTTCAGGAATGTCCACACCTTTTGTTACTTTGTAGTTAGGCAAAGGTTGTGGTGTTCTCTGACCCTGGAGAAGGCTATATATACCACTGAGGTGAGATTTTGCTTTGAGGCTCACTTATGGGAAGAGTTCTATGATTTGGTCACATGACACTCTGGGCAGCTGTTGAAACCCACCCCCCCCTGAAAATCTAGATGTTGGTGCTTTTCTCTCTTGTAAACTAGCTATGTATGTATGTATGTAATGGTCAGACAGCTAGAAGCCCTGTCTGTTGGTCTGTTGAATTGTGTTATTTTCTCTGTATTTTTTGTCTGCTTGTAATTTCTTTTTTTTTATTTTTTTATTTTTTTTTAAGATTTTTTTATTATTTTTTTTTTATTAAACAAATGCTTTATTAACTTCTGTTTTACATCATTCATTTCCGCCAGATTTTGAGTTACAATCATTTTCCCCCCATTATTCCCCTACCCAACCTCTCAGAACAGTAATCCCACAAGATATCGCTTCCTCCAATCTGCTCTCTCCCATACCTTCTCCCATACCCTCTTCGACTTTTCCATTAGAGGAAGGTGAATCTTTGCGTCCCAATGCCTGCACATCTTATCTCCCTATTGCAAGCAAAAGAGTATTAATAATAGTATTTATATATATTTGAAACATTTAATGTTAAGACCTCGAATTTCAGATCCATTTCCTTCCTCCCTTGTCACCCATTCCTTCTTGGGAGATAAGTAATTCAGTATATGTTGTACATGTCTAGCTATGCAAACATTATCATAGTAGATATATTGTACAAGGCTGCTTATAATTCCCTCCCACTCATCCCACCCCCCACCTGGTCCATTCCCTACATGATCCTGTCCCTCTTCTATAGTGGGTACTTCCAACCTCCCCTCACCCCAGGGATGCCCTCCCATCCATCATCCCTCCTCTCATCCCCCTTCCCCCTATCCTGCTGCAGGTTGAGATATCCAATTTAGTATGTATGTCATTTTCTCCCTGAACCAAATTCAATGTGAATGTGGTTTTGCCTTTTTAGCCTTCCTTATTCTCCCCCTCCTTTGCAACCACTTCCCCTTGCTTCTTCTACATGGGATAGTTTACCCTACCCTGTCTCTCCCCATCTCCTCTTGCCACTTTCCTCTCTCACCTCATAATTTCATCCCTTGAGTATTCTCCCTTCCCAACAAATTCAACCTATGCCCTCTATCCATATACACACACATTCACATATGTATTCATATGACCACACACCCTTTTTCCATTATTTTCATAGTGAGAAAGATATCATCAGTCACAGTTATTGTTTTTCCATATAGGAATGTAAATAGTTCAACTTTGATAAGTTCCTTTTGATTTCTTTTCCCTGATTACCTTCTCAGGCATCTCTTGCTTCTTGTGTCTGGATGTCAAATTTTCTATTCAATTCTGGTTTTTTCCTCAAGAATGCTTGAAAGTCCTCTATTCCACTGAATGACCATATTTTCCCCTGAAACAAAATACTCAGTTTTGCTGGGTAGGTGACCCTTGGGTTCATTCCCAGTTCTTTTGCCCTCTGGAATATCATATTCCATGCCCTTCGATCCCTCAGGGTAGAAGCTGCCAGGTCCTGGGCTATTCTGATTGTGTTTCCACAATATTGAAATTGTTTCTTCCTGGCTGCTTGTAGTATTTTCTCCTTGATCTGGGGATTCTGGAACCTGGCTATAATATTCCTGGGAGTTTTCTTTTTGGGATCTTTTTCAGGAGGTGATCAGTGGATTCTTTCAACCTCTATTTTGCCTTCTGGATCTAAAACATCAGGGCAATTTTCCTTGAGAATTTCTTGAAGGGTGATTTCTAGGTTCTTTCTTTGATCATGGCTTTCAGGTAGTCCAATAATTTTTAAATTGTCTCTCCTGGATCTATTTTCCAGGTCAGTGGTTTTTCCCATGAGATATTTCACATTGCCTTCTAATCTTTCATTTGTTTGGATCTGCTTAACAGCATCTTGATTTCTCATAAAGTCATTAGCTTCCATTTGCTCCAGTCTAACTCTGAAGGAATGAATCTCCTCAGTGAACTTTTGAGATTCTTTTTCCATCTGGCAAATTCGACTTTTTAAGGCATTCTTCTCCTCATTGCCCTTTTGGGCCTCCTTTGCCATTTGAGTTAGTCTATTTTTTAAGGTGTTGTTTTCCTCAGTCAGGCTGTTGACCCTCATTTCATACTTTTCCTGCATCCTTCTCATTTCTCCTTCCAATTTTTCCTCCACTTCTCTTATTTGATTTTTAAAGTCCTTCTTAAGGTCCTCTATGGCCTGCAACCCGCTCATGTTTTCCCCTGGGGCTTTTGGAGCAGGACTTCTGACCTCACAGTCCTTTTCCCGCTCTATGCCCCCAAAATAGGAGTCTAGGGTTGCATTTTTCTGTTTCCTTTGCCTTGGCATGTTGCCACTTAATTACTTGACTTTTGGGCTTGTTGCCACCCTATGGCTTTAAGGCCAGATAGAGGAATTTTCGTCCCAAACGTGTGGGGGGCAACTTCCGTTTCTGGCAAGCTGTAAACCCACCCACGACTTCCACCCTATATCACAATCCAGATCCAGGGAGGTTAAAGCAAGAGCGATTACCCCCCAAGACTGATTGCTGGATCTCCCTACAAATTTGCAGGTTGGGAGCGGGAGCTGCCTCTGAAAACTACAAAATGGAGTTTGTCCTCAAAGGCTTCTAGCCCCCAGGGGAGGGAGCCTAGGCATTCCCTAATACCAGTCCCAAAGTCCATAGGACACTAACCTCTTACTTTGTCCCAGGCAAGTCTATGTTGATAATTCTGGAGTCGTCACAGCTCCTGGTGTTCTGGGGTTCCTCCAGCTGGCTGCTGGCCCTGCTGCCCTGGGGCTAAAACCTCGGCTCATGCAGACCTGGGCTGGGCTCGGCTCCTGCGCTCTGCACACTGCACACTGCCAGGTCCGAGACCACTGCGCTGGTCCTTCCTGCAGGGCTGCTGGGCTGTCCTCAGCGGGAGGTTAGCTTCTCTTTGTTGTTCTGTGGGTGCTGGGGCTCCAGAAGTTATTCAGAGTCCCCTTTTACATAGTTTGGGGGGAATGTGGGGACAGAGTGGCTTGGATGAGCTGTTTCTACTCCGCCATCTTGGCTCCGCCCCCCTGCTTGTAATTTCTGTTTGTATTTTCTGAAATTTAGGGTGCTTTCCCCTCTGAACTAAGTATATATGTATGCATGTATGTGTATATAGGTATATTTATATATGTATGTATATGTGTGCATACACACACACACATATGTGTGTGTGTGTGTATATATTTAATTAAAGGTTGTTGACCCCTTTAAAGTTGCTTTCCTTTAGTAAAGCAGATCAGAGAACCTGTGCCAGCAGTCATCCTGGGTATGCTAAGGTGCTCACTGTTACAAAATGACTTAATGTGATATAAACGTATGTATGTATGTGTGTATTTGGACCAGCTTTTTCTGCCTGTCACTTTTTTCAGTATAGACCTCCAAAAAAGAGAAATATCTTATTTTTATTTCTAGTTTTATTTACTCTCTGTCATTTTGATTGGAAAACCAGGATAGTTGGGGTGTATTTTGAATGAAGAATTGAGGAATATGTGAATTTCTAGGTAATGATCCTCTACCAACAGCAGGAAATCTATTTAAAATAAACATTTAAAATGTACCTACCCTTTTCCTGGCACTGCTAGGTCTAAGGATATGAAAATGAAAATAGAATAACCTATCCTTAGGCAGTTTACATTTTGTTGAGGGAAACAATGCATACTCATATAATGAAGAATAAAATGTAGACGAGGTAAATACCAAACAATTTCTGAAGGGAAGGACACTAGTTAATGAATACCATGAGCATTCATATCAAAGATAGTTTTGTTCTTTTTTCTTTGAGTTTTAGGCTCATTGTCAGTGTCTCTTCTTGCTACCATTTTGATCTCTCCAACTTGCCTTTAATTTTTACTTTTGTCAAGATAATTTAATCTAAATTTTTCTGTCCAGTATTATTTTCCTCCTTCATAATCTGAGCTTTTTGCCTGATCAGTATCAATTTCCTCCATCAAAATCTGGACTTTATGTCTGATGCTACATGTACCAACTACCTATAATGCTCCAGTAACCATTCTTTCATTTTGAGAGACCTTAAGGTTTAAATTATATAAGGTGTCATTTGAAACTAGATAGAACTTTTTTTTTTTAGTATTTTAAACATCTGTCTTTAATAGAGTCAGTGATTATCAACCTTTCTTATTTCAAACTTCTGAATAGCCTGCCTATTAGGTAGGTGGTGATAGGAGGTAGCTAGGTGATGTGCAACAACAAATTATGTCAGCTCAGGAGGATTGTTGTCCTTGATACATTCATACTCTTGGTCCAGTATTCTGTAAAGTATGGCAACTCAAAAAAAAAAAGAGAATTCAGGGGGCCCCTTAACATCCCTTAATAGTACAAAGCAAGCTATATACAGGATACATAGGAAATAATCAACAAACTGAAGGTACTAGAATTAAGAAGGGTTAGGACAGGCTTCCTGTAGAAGGAGGGATTTTAATTAGGACTTAAAGGAAGTCAGGGAGGTCTGCAGTTGGAATGGAGGAAAGATAACATTCCAGGCATGGGGGGTGGGCAGAGAAATCTAGGTCCAAGAGATGGAGCAGTCAGGTGGCCAATGTTACATCACTGGATCAAAAAGCCTTGACGTGAAAGGTGTAATAAGACTGGAAAGATAGCAAGGGGCTAGGCTGTGAAGGACTTTTGAATGTCAAACAGTATTTCATATTTGATCCTGGAGGCAAAAGAAAGTCAGTGGAGTTTAGTGAGTAAGGAGTGTGACATGATCAGACCTGGGCTTTAGGGAAACCAATTTAGTGGCTTAATGGAGGATGGATTGAAGTCAGGGAGAAGCAGGCAGATCCACCAGCAGGCTATTGTAATTGTCCAGGTGTGAAGGGATCAGGCCTGTGCTAGAATGTTGGTCGTTTCTGAGGAGATAAGGGGGCATATTCAAGAGATGTTGTAAAGGGGAAATTGACAATAAAATGACTTGTATTTGGGACAAGGGTGAGAGATAATGAAGAGTCCAGGAAAACCCTTAGCTTTTGAGTTGGAAAGATGCTGTTGCCTTCTACAATAATAGGGAAGATAAGAGGGAGGGAGGATTTAGGGGAAAGGTAGACATTCCATTTTGGACATCTTGAGTTTAAAATGTCTAATGGACATCTAGTTGGAGCTGTATAAAAGGCATTTGAAGATGCAATATTAGAGGTCAGCACAAGGTTAGGGCAGGATAGATGAATTTGAGAATCAGTAGATGATAACTAAATCTATGGGAGCTGATGAGATGGTAAAGTAAAATAGTATAGAGGAAGAAGAGAAAAGACGCCTCAGGACAGAGGTCTAAGGGATGTCTGTTGTCAGGGTTTGATCTGGAAGATGGTCCATCAAAGGGAAAGAGGAGTGGTTAGATATATAAAAGGAAATGGTAATCCTGACAATCTAGAGAGGAATATATCAAGGACGAGAGTAATACAGCAAGGAAGTGAGAGAGATCAGTAGTATCTAAACCTGCAGAGAATAAAAAGAATGAAGATTGAAAAAAAGGCTAGTGGATTTGGCAATTAAGGAATCATTAGTAACTTTGTCACAATTTCAGAGGAAGGATAAGATCAGAAGCCAGATTGTAAAGGGTTAATAAGGTAGTGAGAGGAGAGAAAGTAAGGTACCCTTTGTAGATGGCCTTTCCCCCTCTGCCCATTCTCTCAGATGAGAACCTTGCCTCTTATAGAAAAATTGGGGTCATTCACCATGAACTCCCTCTTCTCCACTCTTCCTCATTAACTCAGTCAGATGCCTTTTGCCACAGTGTTCTCCTTCATTCCTGTCTCACGTGATGAAGTAGTCTTCCTCTCTACCAAGGCTAACGCCTCCACTTATTCAAGTGATCCTATTCCATCCCATCCCCTCCAATAGATTACCCACTCCATCACTCACACTCTCACTTATTTTCAATCTCTCCCTGTCTACTACTGACTCATTTCCTACTACCTACAAATATGCTCATGTCTATCTCATATTGAAAAAAAACCCCTTGTTCCATCTTTCCATCCATGCTAACTCGCAGCCTATAACCCTTCCATCCTTTGTAGTTAAACACCTAGAAAAGATAGTCTACACAATTTTCCTCTGTTTTCTCTCTTCTCTTAACCCCTTTTAGTCTGGTTTCTGACCTTATGATTCAACCAAATTGTTTTCTCCAAAGTTACTAATGATCTACTTGCCAAATCCAATGGTTCTTTCTCTGTCCTCATTCTCTGACTTTTCTGCAGCCTTTAATGCTATTCATCACTCTCACCTTGATACATTCTGCTCATAACTTAAAAATAAAAATAAATACATATTTTTTAATTTGAGCAAAGCCCTCCTTATAGATGATGATATAAATATAATAATTTTTTTGAAGTATGTACAACCAAGCAAAAATGAGGTGCAACCAAAGCAAGATAAAGGTGGAAAGAGCAGTAATTCTTGATAATTTTATTAGCTTTGCTAATGAGAGGAAAGCAGAGCATACACAAATGAGTTAATCAAAAATATACTTTAGCTTTCTATTATAAACTCTTCTCCACTTAGTTTTTCTAAGGAGCTGATAATGAGAATCAGAGTTAATAGATTTGGATCTTCCATGCTTTCCTTTTTCCACCACTCTTTCCTATATAGGCACCAGTGAACAGTAAAATCACCAGAAGACTGACAATGGGAAATAGAAAGCACGTAGACAATACAGAAATGAGACGGTCTCTTCCTCCAATATTAGACGTTGGCAAGTGTTCAAATTAAACTATGTTTTCCATAGTCAAATAACTGTGACACTTATTAGAGGAGCAGGACATTTGTTTTTAGGAAGGTTAGTATGCCGGGTGATGAAATTGCTTTTGATAAAGCATGTGCATTGTGATTTCAAGAGCTCTCTTCTCTGGGAAACTATTTGGCATAGGTTAACAATAACTTCAACTTATGTTAAATTGGCCCTATTTGCACAGTAGATAATTTGATTGACACAAAATATTACTGATGTGAGATTGTTTAAATACATACAAAGCCCTCAGTATGATGGTAAATTATACTTCATCTTAAAAGTGGCCATTATGTCTCAACTACTGCCCAACAGAGATCAGTTTTCCTTGGCCCTGTTGTGTTCAACATTAAAAAAAAAAAGTGCATGGAATAGAGAATATTCTTATCAAGTCTAAGGATGATATGAAGCTGGAAAAGACATACATCACACAATAGAGTTGGAGTTCTTAAAGATTATAAAAAGTAGGGTGATATGAATCAAATAAAGTGACATTTTTAACAAGAATAAATATAAAATCTTTCACTTGGAATTTAAAGTAATTGACCACACAAATACAGTGTGTGCAAGACAGCTATATCACAGTTCACATAAAAATGCATCCATTCTAGCTCTAAATCCTAGGAATCTGTGACCTAGGTGGGTTTGTTTTTTGGTCTTTTTGGAGGGGGGAAGGCAGGGCAATTGGAATTTAGTGACATGCCCAAGGTCACACAGTGTCTGAATCCAGATTTGAACTCAGGTCCTCCTGACTCCCCGGCCAGTATTCTATTCACTGCGTCACTTAACTGCCCCTACCTTGTGCTTTAGTGAATGGCAGGTTCAATTTGATGCAGCAAGCAAACTACTTGGTCTTCAGGAATGGCGACATAATAGTCTGTATTGTGCCCTGTTTATTCCACATTTGGAATAGTTAATTTTGGGTGCCATACTTTAGGAAGAACATTGACGAACTGGTTGATAATTCAGAAGTCAGATGTTGCAGGAATTTGAAACCATGCAATAAAAGGAATTGGTAATATTTAGCCTGGAGAAGAGAGTACTAAATGGGGTCATGAGAGTTGTTTCTGTGTATTCAAAGTGCTCTCATGAAGTAAAGGGAGAAAAGTTATTTTGATTAGCTACATGGGCAGAATTAGGGGCAATGAATAGAAGTTGCAGAGAGGGAGATGTAAAGAAAAACTTACAGTGAGAGCTATCCAAAAGTGGAATGAGGTACCTTGTAGTGGGAAAAGGAGGGGAGGGGAGAAGAGGTAATATTCCCCCCCCCCCCCATAGAAGTCTTTAAGCAAAGACTGAATTGTCATTTCTCAGAGATGTTTATAGAGGCTATTGGAGTTCAAATACGGGTTGAACTGGATCAACTCTGAGGTTCCTTTTAATTCTTATAGTGTATAGTTTTTGTACCTTGTGAACACTGAGAAACTATGAAATTTTAGAACAGCATAGATATCTTGTTATATGGAAATTTAATCAGCATCTCATAATTTCTTAGATTTGATATCACATTTTTGTCTCCCTACTTGAGAAAATATTTATACTTGGTAGCCCAAGTCAACCAACTTCAACTAAAAGAGGCATTTATTTTTTTGAAATTTATTTATTTACTTTTAGTTTACAACAATCAGTTCTATAGTCCCTTGAGTTCCAAATTTTCTCCTCCTTCCTTCCCCCTCCCCCACACATGGCAGCATGCAATTCAATATAGGTTCTACAGATACTTTCACATTAAACATTAGTCAAGAAGAATTATAACCAATGGAATGAACAATGAGAAAGAAGGAATAAAACAAAACAAGAGAGAGAGAGGAAGTGGTTTGCTTCAATCTGCATTCAGAATCCTTAATTCTTTCCCTGGATGTGGATAGCCTTTTCCATCATGAGTCCTTTGCAGTTGTCTTACAACCTTGCATTGCTGAGGAGAGTCCAGTCTATCAAAGTTAGTCATCACAGATACATTGTGTCTGTAATTGTGTACAATGTTCTCCAAAACAACATCAGTTTATATAAGACTCTCTAGGTTATTATGAAGTCTGTCTGCTCCTCATTTCTTATAGGACAGTAGTATTCCATTACATTCATATACCATAACTTGTTCAGCCATCCCCCAATTGATGGGCGTCCCCTTGATGTCCCATTCTTTGCCACCACAAAAAGAGTTGCTATAAATATTTTTGTATATATGGGTGGTCTTCCCACTTTTATGATCTCTGTGGGATATAGCCCTAGAAGTGGTATTGCTGGGTCAAAGGGTATGCATATTTTTATAGCCTTTTGGGAATAGTTCCAAATTGCTAAAAGATTCATTTATTAAACACCTGTTGTGTGCCAGGAACTTTGCTGGTGTTGAAGAAAAAAAAAAACTAACACTGTATTCTGCATTTTAGGCACAAGTCTGCTAAAAACAATTTAATTTATTGTTATTCTTATATTTAAACATTTTTAGATTAGAGAGGAAAAATGGTCTAGTCCCCTCTTGCACTCAGATATGACTCTACCCCAAGATAGTTAATGTCAAGTCAACAAGAATCTATTAAGCTCCCACTATGTGCCAGGCAATATAGTAAGTGCCTGAGGTAACAGAGGAATCTTGAACATGGAAAAGATCATCATATGTTAAAATACAGTTTAGAATTAGCATACCAGTCACTGCTTAGTTCCTTCTTGGATCATTCCCTTCAAGAAATGAAAAAGGTTTCTTTCTTTCCTCCAGTTAATATTTTAACTGTTTTTTTTTTTCTTATTGAGATGGAATCTCTTTATCTTGACAAGGCTGTGAGTCCAGCTTCTACTCTTTGGCCTCCATCTCCTTATACCCCTTATCTCCTTTAGATTTTCAGTAGCTCCAACTTTCACACTCCCTTCATAGTAGGGATTATAAGTGTTTACCACTAAACCTGGGCAATATTAACTTTGAATGTAAAAGAGGACACTGCAATGATATTATCTAGATGGGAGTTAAATTTGGTTATCACCCATAATTCATTACTCTAAAAAGACCTTGTCTTCTTGGCATAAAGTAGGAAAAATTTTGGAAGGGTTTTTAGGTTAGATAATCTTATGTTTTAATATTTCTAGTTGAACTAAAAAAGTGGTTTCAAATATGCTTTCCTACTGGGATACAAACACCAAGTGGCCTGGAAAGAGTTTGCCCTCTGAACTGGGAGAGATCTACTATGTTCACAGAAAATTAAGTATAAGGTACAATCTATCCCCTCCCCACTCCACAATAAACACTTAGATTTCTGAGGGATATTAACACCAACTGCTGGGTGATAGGGATCAGAAAATTCCTACTAAAGGAAATGAAACTTGAGTTGACCACATATGTTACTGTTGTGTCTGTGTGTTTTTTCCCTAGACTCTTAAAAATGTCAGTTTTTAGATACCCAGAGAGTGGCCAGATATGTTGCATACTCTTAAATTCATCCTTAGGGATCACCCAATAACTGCTCTCATATTTTACAATTGACCATTGATTACTATCTGGGTGGGGGAATTTATACCCTTTATTTCTGTTTCATGATCAACTTTCTCATTTGGACTGCTTCATTTAGAAACTTGTATTATTAAAAACTATGTGGGCATTGTCTCATTAAAGTACTATGTCTATAGTATTTAAGGTGTGTGTGTGGTTTGGGGACCCCAGGCAGCCACCAATTGACCTTTGGGTTGTGTTCCAAAAACTCCTTTGTTAGTTTGTGGGCTGAAGACAGCCACATTATGTGTTAAATGGTTTTTGTGGTCTGGCATGCAAACTTAACTACTCCTTAATAATTTGAGAAGCTAAAGAATTTTGGTTTTGAGTTCCAACTTGAAAGTTGGGCACCATGGAGGGAGAAATCAGGGTCTTTTGGAGTAGAAGTCTATTTGAAGTGTAAGAGAACTTGAAATGTGACTAGAGATAGCAAACAATCCTGTGAAGGACCATATTGCAATTGTTATTATCCTCAATTGACAAGTGGGAAAACAGACTTTAAAAAGCAAAATGACTTTGCCCAATGCGTTAGAGCTTGATTTGTCAAGTATTAACACTTGACCACTGAACCACTAAAATTTTCACTGGAAAATTCAGTGGTTCACTGGAACCACTGAAATTTTTGGTTTTGTTTTTTATATTTGGTGGATGGTACATGATTAGAAGTCTACTTTAAGAAGAAACACAGTCCAGCATTAGTGCTTTTTTTTTTTTGCTTTTGTTCTTAGAATGTTTGTTCCCTCCTCCTCTGAGTGCTGAATTTGTAGTCATCTTTATATGTAACTCGGATATCAACTTTCTTCTCTGAACAGTAACAGTCTTCCCAAAGCTCATATAATGCTTAAAAAACTCCCCACCCACACTCTAATGTACTGTACATGTAATATTCTATATTTTGCTATTTGTTTTAGTGTTCTACCCATACAGGACTGTATAGTTCACTGGGGGGGAGTGGGGGACGACAAAGTTTTAAACATTTTTTAAATTTCTCCCCATAATATATAAAGTGTAATTAAAGTATATCAATTTAACATTTATCTCAGTTGAAAAAGCATCTGTTTATTACCTGTTGTTGTTATTGTTCAGTTGTTTTCAGTCATGGTGACCCTATTTGGGGTTTTCTTGGCAAAGATGCTGTGGAATGGTTTGCTATATTCTTCTCCAACTCATTTTTCAGATGAGGAAACTGTGGCAAACAGGGTGAAGTGACTCTCCCAGAGTCACTAAGTGTCTGAGGCTAGATTTGATCTTAGGAAGATGTGTTCCCGATTCTAGGCCTGTTATTCTACTCACTGCACTACTTAGCTCTCCTGTGTAACCCAAATCTTTTGGTACTCAGAGAGGTGCTGATCTGTATGGAAAAGTAAGCAAGCCTCTGCTCAAGTATCACCTTCGAAATGAAGCTTTTTCTGAGCTTCTCCTCCCATCTCTGCCCCTCCCTCCTACCCCAAGCTGCAAATGTATTCTCCCCCATAATCAATTTTGTATACATCTATCCATTCACATATCTCCCCCTCCTAGATTGTAAGCTCAAAAAAGAGTGCTGAACTTGCAGTTTCAGATCTGAGTTCAAATCTTGGCTTTTCTACTTGCTGTCTATCTGATGTTGGGTTAGTCACTTAAATTCTTGGACCCTCAGTTTCTTTGTCTATATTTTAAAAAAAAAATATGTCTTCTGCTCCAAAAGACCCTTTGATTTTTTTCCTCTGTGATGCTGTGCTTTCAAGTTGGAATTCCAAACCAAAAAATTTTTAACTTCCCAATCTGTTAAGTAATAGTTAAGGTTGCAGGCCAGCCCACAAAAGCTAGTTAACTCATAACTAGGCTGAACACCTCCAACCCACAAACTAAGAAAGGAGCTTTTGGAACACAACCTGGAGGGCAATTTGGTGGCTACAATGTTGAGATTCCCCAGATCATTTTGTTGTTGTTCAGTCTTGTCCAGCTTTTCATGATCCTGTGAATTATGCTGTCCATGGGATTTTCTTGGTGAAGATACTGGATTGGTTTGCCATTTCCTTCTCCAAGTGGATTAAAACAAATAGAGGTTGAGTGACTTGCCCAGATTCACACAGCTAGTAAGTGTGTGAGGTCAAATTTGAACTCCAGTCTTCCTGACTCCACATCTAGTGCTTTATCCTTTGAATCATCTAGTTGCCCAATCCTAAACAGTATACACTTTAAATACTACAGATTTAGTTGTGTGTGTGTGTGTGTGTGTGTGTGTGTGTGTGTGTGTGTTTATTTGGCTTCAAGGGCCTCTAAGATCCTTTCCAGCTCAACTGATCCCATGATCTGAGAGGAAGGAGTTGGATTATATGGTAGTGGTGAAGCTTAGAGAGAAACTTTGGGGCAGTGTTGATGGGGGATGGGACCTGGAACCCTAAAAGTCCTGAACTTTCCCACAAATTTCAGGAACCCTGTCCTCCGCATTCGCCTGAGACATCCAGCCCATCCCACTCAGTAATCCTTTTAACTGCCCTTTTATTGTGGCTCTTTGGATACTTAACTTCTTTCCTTATATGTACTCAGCCCACCCCAGGATATTTGCCACTCCTTTATCCCATCCAAATCTTCTCACAGTCCTTTTGTGTATAAAAGTTCCAATCTTACTCCCATGAAATTGCTCAGATTCTTAGAATCTGGCCCACTTGTATTGGCATCACAAATTGGCAGACTCACTAGGAATACCCACCCAAACAGTGTCATAATAAACTTGGACTGAAAGAAGGCTTGAAGGTTGAATTCTTTTGATGCAGACCCACCTTGTACCCTTGCATTTTGGTGTCTCTAGCACCATAGACCACATCATTGTCACAGGAGTCAAGGAAGGTTAAAGAAAGAGGGAATGGTTGTTGATGAGGTACAGGCTCTGGGAGTCCCCCTTGAACTCTGATTGAATCTTCCCATTTGATGAGGCATTTACCTGAGGCCATAGGCCTTTCTTTGTGGCTCTGACCAAATCTTTAGCCCTCCTTTTCCCAGCAACTTCCCACCCTTAATTACTCATTTATTGGAGTCTTACCTCATTGACTCCTCCTGAAGAACCTACCCAAAGTCCTCCTCTAGACCACCCATAGATCCCTCCTACAACCCATCTGTATATAAGACCCCATCTTGCCTTTGTATGTGAGAGCACCATAGAATTTTAGCATAGACTTACTCTGTGTCAGATGATTCTGTCCCACCTGCCTAATGCAAGCCTTACAAATACCGAGGATTATCCTGATTGTAACTGTAAAGGAATATGCTTTTTTAACTTTAATTTTCATTAAGTAGGCACTTGGGAATCAGACTGGAATCCTTTTGTGGTTTTAATTTTATGGCATTATTTCTTTTCTACAAGCTTTGAGTTTTTTTTTTTTTTTAAGCAATTGGGGTTAAGTAACTTGCTCAAGATTACAAGGCTAGTCATTATTTATGCGTGGGTGCTCATTTTCTGAGGCCAGATCTGATCTCGGGTCATCCCAACTCCGAGGCCGGCGCTCTTACTCACTGCGCCACCTAGCCGCCCCTTTAGGGCAATTGGGGTTAAGTAACTTGCCCAAGGTTACACGGCTAGGTTTTTTGTTTTGTGTGGATTAAGTGTCGGAGGCCGGCTCCGAACTCAGGTCCTTCAGACTCCAGGGCCGGCACTCTATTCACTGTGCCACCTAGCTGCCCCAAGCTTTGAGTTTTAAAAACAAAAACACAGCAAAAACAACACATACCTAGTTAAGGTTGGAAATGCAACTCTGCTATTTACTACTTGTGCAAATATCATTTTTACCTCTCTGGGCCTGTTTACTCCTCTATAAAATAAGGGGGCGATGCTAAGTGATTTCTAATATTCCTTAAATGTAATCTTATAATCATATCATTATTTGTGGATTTATTATATGGTAACTGCCATAATAAATTCTTATAGTACAGACTCAAGATGGGTCTAAGTCAATACTGATTGGACTTTGATAATTCCTTTGGTTTCTGCCTATGAAATTTAGTCTCAGTTTAATGAAGAATGTGTTAGGTTTTGGGGTGGGGAAAAAGGAAGGTAGAAAAAGCTATTGGGGCCATAGATTTAGAACTTTGCATTTAGAGGTTATCTTCTGCAACCACTCATTTTATAGATGAGGAAAGTAAACCCCAGAAAATTTATATGACATCCACAGGACTCCACAGGTTATAAGTGGCATAACTGTGACACAGACCCAGGTCTCATATTTTTCCATATCAAATGCTCTTTTCACTGGACTATTCTACTTCTTTATTCCTTATTGGGATGTGCTTTTATCTATTCTGTTTGTGTTTTTTTTTTCTTTTTTTTGGTCACATGGCTAGTTTTGTGTTAAGTGTCTGAGGTCAAATTTGAACTCAGGTCCTCCTGACTCCAGGGGCTGGTGCTCTATTCACTGTGCCACCTCACGGCCCCATACTTTTTTCTATATTTGTTAATCTTGGTGTATAAAAGTTAACAGAGACTGAGGAGATGGCAGGTCTGGCTGCCAGGAACACTTGGTTTCAAGTCCTGACCAATAGATACTGGCTAGTATGACTCAACAAGTCATTTAAACTTTGAAAAAGACTTTAATTTGCAGAAGAGTTGTCAGTTTGAATAGATAAAATTTCTCCATTGGACCTTCCCCACTCAAATGAAAATAGCCAAAACAAAACAAAAAATTTTTACATAAAAATAGTATTCAACTTGGCTTAATATTCTTCTTACTTCCAAAATCTGTGAGAGGGTTAGAAGGTCTTCTTAAAGTGTTTCTCCCAAGAGAAAGTAAGAGAACCAATGATTTGCTGTGCCAAATAAATGTGAAGATGGTGTTAATCATGCAAAAAAGGAATATGACCAGACTTCAGGTGGATGAAAAATGCCTTTTTTGTGATATGCTTCTGAAAAAAAAAACAAGAACTGACTTAATTGTTTTATGCAACCTTTGTCTGAATTCCCATCCTTTTTCTCATTTCTTTTGCAAAGGTCCCAGAGTATGACTAATATCTCTTAAAATCACATTTTCATATATGTGTGTTACTGAAGATGAGTACAGAGAAATTATGCTTGCTGTTGTTATTTTTTTGAGAGTGGCAAGGAGATTATACAACTCCTCCCTTCAATTTTAAACTTATTATCTTTAAATGTGGAGTTGTGCACTCTTTTCCTTGGTTCTTGTTCTTACAAAGGTTAATCCTATGAATTTTAAAGGTTTTCTGAGGAATAAGTTCTTTTAAAAGGGTATTGTTAAATAACTTTTGTGAGTATTAACAGCTAAATATCCAGTATCAAGCATACAATGTTTTTCTTTTGCATCCAAAGTGAATGCTTAATAAGTACCAAGGGCATGATATGACAGTTTTTTAAAGCAGGTATCCTTCTTAAGGGGAGGAACTAGCTTACCAGAAAGATTTTTCGGGGTGTGTGTGTGGGGGGGTGGTAAGCAAAAGACTAATTCAATTTGATTGAATAGAGCACCCTTCTACTTATATGCATGGGATGTGAAAATTTAGGTTAGGGAGTTTTAAAATAAGGGAATGAGTTTGGTCTGTTACCTGAAAATTTAAGTGATCCTTTTCAAATTTGATTTTGCACCATCTTGGTATGCTACAGAACCTGAGCCAAATAAATTTGAGTAATAAATAAATTTGATCAACCAGAATATGTAGAACTGTCCTGAGGAATGGATCAAAGTGGACATGAAGTGAGAAATGTTTTCTAGCCATTAACAAGACAGTAGTTACTTATTGGAGACGTAGGTTCATTAGTCCTTGACTGGTCCTTAGACTTTGGCCTATTCTTAGCCATTTCAATAGAATCTTTCCAGAGAAACCTTTCCCATTCTCCCTTAATGCCTTCCTTTTGTTACCTTTCTCCAATTTGTGTAATACCTTCGTTGTATATAGTTGTTTTCATGTAATATCCCCCACCAGATTGTGGCCTCCTAGAGAGCAGGGACTGCCTTACTTTTCTTTATTTCTACTTAACACTGTGTGTGGTGCATAGTAGGTACTTATTAACTTTCAATTGGGTTCTGTTACATGATGTAAAAGTTGGAGGCTTCTGTTGTATTTGAGAATGGGCGTATTTTTATCCATTCCAGGAAAATATATAATTAAAGGAAATTCCAAAGAATTATATAGTCTCCTCTCCCCCATGACAGGAACTGTATAGATCTATGGATCTGATGAGTAGTAAGCCAAAGTTAACTAATTAACAAAGATGAGAAATATCATAATATTATCTTGTTGTTTGTCTTAAAAACTGTTTTGTATCCAATGCTTACATATACAATGGGTTAGTTAGAATTGAAAGGTTTTTTAAAAAAAATTAAATAAAAAATTTTACCCAGTCTTTAATCTTTGTGATATCACTGATGAATCATTTGAGATTCTATTTTGTACTCTTGTGAGGGGAAAAATCATTATTGCTTATATCGTGAAGGCAAGGAGGGAGAGGGTCAACATTAGACATCTGGTTTCATAGTTTTTGAATAAAGAACTGCATTTACAAAGAATGGACATTGGAAGACCTTGTTCTTCCCTAGCCTAACCCCAGCTAGCAATCAGAGTACATTCCAGTAGAGCTGAGTTAGCAGCTGGCATGATTACAACATGTGTTTTGATGGAACTTTAGGTCATGAAGTCTCCTTTGAGCCTATGCAATATGTTGACTAAAGGCCTAAAGAGTATTCTAGGCTGGTTTGTTGCTATGGCAATAGCTTCCTCAAATTGTTTCCTTTTTGCTGTTAGTTTAGTTCCAACTTAATGGACAAGTTTTTTTTATAGAAGAGAGGAAGTCAACCGGTCTCCATTTGATCATTATTTACTCCCCCAAAAGCATGTTTACTATTGGAATCAGGAGATCCTTCTCCAAGATACACATAGGTTGACTTTGTTGCCTTCCTCTTGTCCTAGGGAAATATAAGAAACTGTTTGCTGTGTTTTGGTTTTCTAATTTGCCTTGGGAGGACTTGGGTACAGTGAAAAACATTCCTAAGTAAGTGTATAGAGATAGTGATAGCAACTAAAATATTTTAGGGAAGGGGATCAGATACAATTTAACTGAAAAATAATTACATTAGTACCCATTATGAAAGTTAAAGTGTTACAACAGATTGGAACAGGTAAGAGATATTAAGGAAATCATATTAAAATTATCATCTCAAAATTCAACAAAGTGTGCTACCATCTGAACAGGCCCATGAAAACAAATTGGCTCCTGTGCAGATGCATACAACAATGAGTAAGATCACTTAACTCAGAATTTAGCAACTTGATTAATCTTAAATCTTAATTGTCAGGAGATGAGGGAGAATGGGGACCTCAAGGTGGAAGAATCACAGTTTGGTGATCAAGGACAGCAGCTAACATTTACATAGTAATAAAGCTTGCAAAATCCTTTTTATGTGGTATCTCATTTTATTCTCCTAACAGCCTAGAGAAATAAGTTCTAATTATCCCATTTTACAGGTAAGGAAACTGTTTCAGGCAGAAGTTAAGTGACTTATCCAGTGTCACACTTGTAAGCGTTTGAGGCATATTTGCTAGAGAACCTAGGGAACTATGCAGTAACAAGGGGAGTGGCTTATGAGAAGATAAGAGGTCCACTAAAGGCCAGTGTAGCAGAAGTTAGTCAACATCTCTCTAGGATCATGTTCTCATCACTTAATCAGTGTTGTTCCCTCAGCTCTGAGTAGTTGCGATGCACCATAGGTCTTTGGCCCATAAATAGCCATCAACAAGAATTTGTGAAGTCTTTACAATGTGCCAAAGATTGAGCTTAGCACCACGATTGCAGATACAAATAGAAAGACAGTCATTGCTCTCAAGGCACTTACAAGGGAATATTTGGAAAGAAAAATTGCTGTGATTTAAGACAGCATTTTTACCACATCAATCCTTTGTTTTTTTTTTAGCCTGACATTCAAGGTCCTTTGTGGTCTTATTCTAACAGCTATGTCTTATTGTTCAGAGTTTTTTTCCTTTGTTTTTTAGACCAGATTTAGAGTTAAAAGAGATTTTAGAGATTGAAACTTCAGAGGTGTGGTTAGGTGGAGCAGTGAATAGAGCGCCAGCCCTGAAGTCAGGAGGACCTGAGTTCAAATCTGGCTTCAGACACTTAACACTTAACTAGCCTTGTGATCTTGGGCAAATCCCTTAACCCCAATTGCCCTGCATTCCTCCCTCCAAAAAGCAAAAGAAAACCCCCAAACAACAAACCAGATGGTGTTCAGAGACTATCATTTCATATATGAGGAAACTGAGGTCTAGGGAGGTTTAAGTGACTTGCCTAAGGTTGCTTTGATATTGAGCCTGAATCTTTGCAATGGAAAAAGCACTGAATTTTGTGTTAAAATACCAGGGCTTAAATCTTGTCTCTGGCATTTATATCTGTGTGAGGATAGGTAAGACACTGGAACCTCTGTTCTTAGTTCTTTATGTATAAAATGAGGAGGCTGACCTAGATACTCTAAAGTCTTTTGCATTAAATCTGTGATTATATTGTTCCAAATGTAGCGGGTGATCTTCCTACTACACACAGCCACAGGTGAAACTAAGTTATTTTAAGAACATTGTTTAAAAACCCCAGCTCACTGTGATTAGAATGTATCTCCACCAGTGATCTTGCTACTTAGATCCATTGAGCTGGCTTTTAGCTAAGTGAGAATCCGCCGGCCCAGGTAGTCTTTTTCAGCAATAATTACAAAGTATTTGAAATGTCAGGTGTAAGTGGCATGCACTTTTAGGGAAGACATGCCGTGGTGGTCACTGAATAGATGAAGATTTGGTAATGTTTTCTTTTGACCTTTAAAGAGAACTGCTGGATAGAGAGAGAAAGAAGCCACTTCTTCTGGTTCTCAGACAGAAGAGCTGAGCTGAATTCTTGCTCTGCTCTGTGGTTTAATAGCTGTGTGATCAAAGGCAAGTCATATCCCTTTCTGAAAAGGGAAGAAGTTGGATAATTTATTTTGTCCCTACCAGCATCACCATCCTGTGATTCTATAGAAGCACTGGTTTAAACGTTTCCTGAGCAATTCACTTATGTGCCACTAAGGCACTAATGACAGATTTCCTCATTTATCAGTAAAAGTTGCTAATTGATGGTGGAAGCAAAATAAACTTTTGGCTTCATGTTTGTTTGGAAAGATTTCCAAACTCAGGAGAAAAAAAAAATAATTGTTCTGTTGTTTTCAGTTGTGTCTGACTCTTCATGACCCAGTTTGGGGCTTTCTTGGCAAAGATTCTGGAGTGGTTTGTCATTTCCTTCTCCAACTCATTTTACAGATGAAGAAACTGAGGCAAACAGGGTTAAGTAAGTGGTCCAGGGTCACACTGCTAAGGAAGTGTCTGAGGCCTCATTTGAACTCATGAAGAAGCATTTTCCTAGATTCAGGTCTAGTACTCCACCCTCTGTGCCACCTAGCTGCCCCTGTTAATAATTATTAAATTACAAACAGAAAAAGCATAGAATAATGAGTGTAGTGCTAGATTTGGAATCATGAAGACCTGTGTTCAAATCCTGCCTGACATTTGTTAACTTGTGTGTCACCTTGGACAAATCACCTTAACTTTTCTGGGCCTCAGTTTCTCCATTTGGAGAGTGAGGATACTAACATGTATAGTACTAATTTTGTAGAGTCATCATCTGTTGGGGCCCTTTAACACTCTACCCGAACTCTGGGAGCCCACGGAAAACTCAGCAAGGGACAGAGCAACTCAAGCAGGGTTGGAGGCACCTGAGCGTGTATTCTCCCCTGTGATTTTGGAGTATTGAGTAGGCGCTGCTAACAGGGGAGCACTCCCCTGCCATGAGAAGCTTGTTACTGCTGAGGCAGGTGGGAGAACAGAGTCAGGGGAGGGGAAAGGAGCTAAAAGGAGGGAGGCAAGGTGAAAGGAGGGTGAGAGAGAGATGAGGGGATTGTGAACAAGAAAGAGATTAAATGGCAAGACATTACATCTTGGTGTCAGGACTCCTTTGTCTGTTTCGGAGGAGCAGGCTCCCCCAAGGGGTTCATGGGAGTGAACCAGAGGTTGCAGTGGGGCGACTGGGAAAGGAACTCTCCGAGGGGTCGCAGTGGGGCGACCAGAATCGCGGAAGGCGATTGGAGTGCTGCAGAGGCGGCTGGAGATGTGAGCTTGAGGGATGCCCTGAAAGGCAGGCCCTAACAATAATCCAACACAAATTAGCTAATATATAGAATAAAGCTTACCAGACTTAGAAAAAGCACCATAGAAATGTTAGTAGCCTCATATTAGACAAGTCATCACTTTGAGCTTCTCTATAATAGTTGTATTTTTTTTAAACTACCAATTCTCAATAAATTGTACTATTTGCAGTTAGGATAGAAAGAGGCATTGAAAAGACTAGGGGGGAAAACCTGACTCTTTGAAATAAAGATGTGGTCTTTTACCTCCTGGTCTGATACCAGCACCTTCTTAGTTTTATTCTGTACCTAAGCAGTCCAGTCACTTGGGGAGAATTGACAGCTTTTTAATTGTATTCATGATTTTAGTAATTAATAATCATTTTCCTTTTTCTTTACCTGTTGAATTGAATCTGCTCATATTCATGTGTGCTTGCCTTTTTGAGGTCAGTCACAGTCTATCCTTAGAATACCTTAGATGCCTTACAAATATGTGTGTGTGTGTGTGTGTATTTTTTTTTTAAACTGTGGTTCATCTACTGTGGCATTCTTGTTAACCTACTTTTTTGACTCATCTTTTTTTCTCACCCTGAAATCTTTCCTTTCTCATCCTTTTAGTTTCCCTTCTCTATTTAGAATCAGAAGTTCAATTTTCTTCATTCTCATAACTGTCAAAAATCAGCATCTAGACCAGAGAATTAGCTTTTGAGTTAGCAAAGGGGTGGAGCATGATAGAGATCAACTAAGGCAACCATAGCGGTAAATATCTGGATTTATTCTTTCGAGATAGATATTTGAAGTAGGCTGGCATTACCCATCTGCTTATCTGTTATTCCCCTATCTAAGTCAATAATATTATGCTATCATGGCTTGGTAGGATACAGGCCAGAACAGGACTCATATCTTCCATGATTAAAGAAATGTTTCTAAAACATCTCTGTTTGTTTTAATGTTGTGAGAAGCTCCATGGTATAGTGTATAGACAGTTTTCCTTAATTTAAGCAAGACTTGCCTCTGATACATATTTAGCTGGATTACTATGAATGTCACTTAACATTTCAGTACCCTAAAAAGTGCACTAGGATAATAAGTTACAGATGAATCCAAGATCTGTATTAGTGGGTAGATTTTTCCATACTGGGAAATCCTCACAACAATGAAATTAGAGGTTGAGGTCTCCTCCCAAGACCCCCTCCTCTAATAAAAATGTGTTGGAGGGATTCAGAAGCAGTAAGAGATTCTCTCAGCACTCATATACCATACCAGTTTGTTGCTTTATCTGTCATGGGGTCTAATGTTAGAACTAGAATTTGTTTAGAGACAAATTAAGCCAATCCCTCATTTTACAGATGAAAAAACTGAATTGGAGGACAAGTGAATGGCCCAAGTTCATAGACATAGTAAGTAGAAGAGCTGGAATTGGAACTCAGGGCTTCTAGCTCCAAATTCAATGTTAGACAACTAAATCTTACCTGTTTTCCTGACATTTCTTTGGGTTAAAGCTTTTCCGTGAACTTTGTCTAGCTCTCATTTTTGTTCCTGGCAAGTGTAGTAACTCCTATTTGTCAGATAATAGAAAATCATGTGTGTCCACTGGGGGTCCTCGTGCTTTTTTTTTGGTCTGCATATGAGGTGATGACAGCAGAAGAATGGAAGGTAGTAACTTCTTCACCTTTCCTTTTGCTTATTTGGTGGCACTCTTGAAACTGACAAACCTATTTATTTGCCTGTCATAATGACAGACATAGCAAATGCTGCCAGGGAATGGGTTTTTATCATTTTTTAAGTTATCCCCTGGCAACTTCAATGTTTTTAAGCATTTGAAATGTTGTCATGTGGAAGAGGGATTAGGCTTGTTTCATTTGGCTCTATAGATGCTGATTTTTTGACTTGGTAAAGAAAACAATCTGGGCTCTCCAGAAATGGAAAGGATTGTTTTAGGAGGTAAGTTTCCTATCCCTTGATGTCTTGAAGTTTAAAGTAGGTACCTTATTAGGGATATTGTAGATGAGGATTCTTGTTTGGGTATAGATTGCATAAGAGGACCTCTGTTTTAACTCAGAATCTGTGAGAGGTGGCATGTGCATCATTAATAGCTAGATAGGTGGAGTACATTAAATGGAGGTACCACCCTCTTCCCAGAAGCATCAGAGATCTATACTTTACCTTTCAGGATTAAAATATCAAACATTTGGTTGTACAATTGTGTTGTTGTTGTTGTTGTTGTTGAGTTGTTTCTGACTTCAGGACCCCACTTGGGATTTTCTTGGCAAAAATACAGAAGTGATTTGCCATTTTCTTCTCCAGCTCTTTTTACAGATGAGGAGCTGAGGTCAATAGAGTTAAGTGACTTGCCCAGGGTCACACAGCTAGTAAGTATCTTGAGACCAGATTTGAATTCAGTTCCTCCTGTCTCCAGAGCCAGAGCTCTATCTACTATGCCACCTAAACCCCCCACTTATTTAAGACTATTCTCTTTATAAAATAAACTTAAATAGGTGACATAGTGTTTGTTAATTTTGTGTTATTTAATTTTTAAATGACATGAGAGGCAATGTATCCTAATGCATAGAGACCCAACTCTGGAATCAGGAAGACCTAGTTTCAAGGCCCATTGCTGCCATAACTGGTTGTGTGGTTAAGTCACTTAGCTTCTACATGCCCTAGCAAACCTTTCTGACTATAAGTTTGAAAGATGGTGTAGATCTGCATTTGTAGAGGAATTTTCTCCCTGGGTACTCCAAACATGGATAAAATTACAGGTATGGTTAAAACAACCAAAGTAATAGGTCACCCACTAATATTAAACTGTGTAAAGTTAAACTTTGGTGTTTGAGGCAATGAGTGAAACTGTGGGTGGAGTAAATATTGGGAATTTCAAATAATGTGGAATTGTATTTGTTCATTGGGAATCAGAGCCCGGACTTGGTTTGTTTGTTTGTTTTAGAATAAAATTATGATTGGCTGAAATAATTGAGTATTCATTAAGTACTCTATGCAAAGCTCTGTGCTAATTGTTGAGGATACAAATAGAAAAATAAAATAGTCACTGTTCTCAAAAATCTCACATTTTAGTAGGAGAGACAACACATGGAAAGTCTTATCTGCAAGTCAGATTGAAAAACCCCGTGGTCTTTAGAGTACAGCAGCAAAGCAGATGGCAATGCCTTTACTGTTATTTTCACTGGTAAAAATCATATCAGTTTCTGATGTTGAGCCAGTTGACAGTACCAAGGATTTTGGCAACAACAACTTTCCTCCCTGAATCTTCAGCTGTGACTTAAGTAAAAGCAGGGGCACTTGCTAGGTTGTGCCTCCAGAAGAGCTGCATACACTAGGCTGAAAATATTGCCTTTCCTAAGGCCCTTGGGTTCAGGGTCTTTGGCTGTCTCTGTCAGAGTCCTGAGGGAAGATGGTGGTGAAACAACTCTATTAAAGTAGGTTTGCTCCTTCGTGGAAATTTACACTTGTAGAGAGTTGCCTAAAGTACCAAGAAGTTTTTTTTTTCTCCTAATTAAAGGGGCCATCCCTTGACTTTTTTTTTCCTTTTTGGAGGGGGTAGGCAAGGTGGTTGGGATTAGGTGATTTGCCAAGGTCACACAACTAGTAAGTGTGTTAATTGCCTGAGTTGGAATTTGAACTCAGGTCCTCCTGACTCCAGAGCCATTCACTGCACCACCTAGCTGCCTCTCCCTTGATTCACTTCCTAAAGAGGCCTATTCATTGAATGAATGGGCATTACCTCACTCTATGTGAAAAAGCCTTTGCCAGAAAGGGCCAGGATTTCCCATTGCATCTTGGGCCATCTCCAATCATCCTGATGAATATCTGGTCATTGGATTCAGATGACTCTGGAGGAGAAAGTGAGGCTGGTGACCTTGCACAGCTTCCCTCACTCAAATCAAAGCCAGCTGCAAGTCATGTCATCATTTCCCTGGTGCCATGGTCCTCTTCAAAAACCAAGGACAAGCCCAACAAGCAAGAAGTTAACTGATTGGCTTATGCTGTGTCAGAGTGAGTCAGAGGCTGGATTTGATGCTAGGTCTCTGACTTCTAGACCCACTCTCTCTCCATTAGATCATTCTGTCTTTCTGTAGCTGATCATATTGAACAATAACTAAACTAGATCTGATGTCTTCAAAATAGGGGCCACAGTTCAGAAGTAAGTTATACTGGTACATGTGGATTAGCAAAATTGACACATGTTCTATCTTTTCAGTCCTTGAATCTGAATGCTCACCATAATTGGCCTCCCATTTAAGAAAACAAAAGATTGGTTCTAATGAGAAAATAACTCATCAGCTGTCACTAATGAGCATCGTGTAACATTTTTATAAATTATTATTAATGTTTAAAATTCTGAAAGGCAATGAGTATTTCTCGTTTTAGTTGAAAAGCATAGGCCTTGTAGATCACATTTGGATGGCATTCCAGTCATGTGCATTTTGTGAGAGATGGAAGACAGTAGTTGTTATATTTAGTTCATTCAGTTAGACTTCATCCAGTATAATATTTGGCAAAAGTACTGAGCATACTGTTGTTTCTTTTGTTGTTTGTCAGAACTCTACATTTTTTCCCCTTTTGATTTAATTTTTTTCCTTAAACTTCTATCTTAGTTATTTTGGGATTGACATCTATTTTTTGCTAAAGGAAATCACGTCATTAAATTACACCCACTGCTAGAAGAGCTCATGAATTATAGTTTTGAGAAGCTGAGTGTTAGAGTTAAAAGAGTTATCTACTAAATGTATTTTTGGTAATTTTTCTACTGGAAACTTACTATATAAAGTTTAATTTATTTATACCATTGCTGTTGTTTTCTGTCAAAATTTCCTACAGAAAATGAAAAATTATTGAAGGATGAAAAATATGCAGTGACTCATGGGTTTTTCCTCTGTTATTCCTCCTTATTATGATGATTTTAGGGCTCATTCATCAAACGATTGGTGAAGAATCATAACTTTTAAGGGGCGGCTAGGTGGCGCAGTGAGTAGAGTGTCATCCCTGAAGTCAGAAGGACCTGAGTTCGAATTTGACCTCAGACACTTAATGCACACACAGACAAAAACCTAGCTGTGTAACTTTGGGCAAGTTACTTAACCCCAATTGCCCTCCAAAAAAAAAAAAGCAAAAAAAAAAAAAGAATCATAACTTTTTATTATCCTGATAACATTCCATTGTATTGTCTATAAAGAAAGAGTCCTAGAAGTTCATTTCTACTTATGTGTTTCTGTTAATAGTATCTGTTCTATTCTCCATATTTAAACACTTAAAAGAATTACATATACATATGAGAAGTAGAAATAGACTCTTCAGGAAATTATACCCATTGATGACTTAATCCTGGCAATAGAAAAAACTTTATAGATCATTTATTGCAACTCCTTTGGAGAACATAAAACCTCTGTATGATAGCATTAGATGGTGCAGTGGACAGAGTGACAGGCCTGGAGTCAGGAAGACTCATCTTTCTGAGTTCAAATTTGACCTCAGACACTTACTAGCTGTTCAGTTTTGGGTAAGTCACTTATCCCTGTTGGCCTCAATTTCCTCATTTGTAAAATGAGTTGGAAAAGGAAATAGCAAACCACTCCAATATCTTTGCCAAGAAAGCCCCAAATAGGGTCACAAAGAATTGAACGTGACTGAAAAAAATGACTAATAACAACATACACATATTTACATTCTATAAATCTAAAGAATTTTTTTTAATTTTAGAGGCATATAACTTTAAAAATATATTTTATTGATGATACATCAATATCTGTTTTTGATTTGTATTTTGGGAATGTTGAAGGTAGTGCTTACAAAACCACAAAGTTGCATTTTTCTAGAATGAAATCAACTATTGTTCTCCATGTGAATCTGTATGTATGTGTGAGATTTTTAACATTGTAGATAATATATGATTTCCTAATTGGAAGCTTAAATTCTTCTTGAAATCTATATTTATGTCTCTAACTAAATCTGTCCTTTTTTGTGTCCTTGACTTTTTCTGCCCTGCTTCAGGGACCACACACATAAAAACTACTCAATCTTCACAGTGGAAGGTTCTCTCTGAAACAACACAGATGTCCATGGGATAAAATTTAGTTAATTTCCCCTCAGTTTTGCTGACTCAGAGCTTCCTATTTTAGAAGTAATGGTCTTCACTTCTATCCAGCCTCCCTAAATGATTTACTTCTACCTTCTCTGAAAGCTTTTTTAAGCTTCCTTTTCCTCCAGGAACCTATTGACTCTCTTGCCTTTTGAAATGTACTAGTGTGATGAAACCAAGCATTTCTGTTGTTACATATATATTGAGAACTTCTTTACTCTGGCATTTGGTGTCAGTGAAATTTATAAGAGTAATTATAGATTGGTTTGTTATAATAAATGCATCATATTTTTTGCACTTAAAAACAATTGAATGTTTGCTGGTTTAAAAAAAACTTTTTTTTTTTTTTTACAAAAATGAGGCAGTTTATCTGCATATGTAAACTTATTTCTAGTGAGAGAAAATTACAAGATTTGTCTTCACCTTTTTCAGTTTATTAGGTAGAATCTCTGGTAAATTTCTACTCCAGGACCCTGAGTTCCTTGGTAGAGTGAAGTAGTTAATGCTGCTTTTAGCCAGCCCTGTTCTGCTAAGGAAAGGTGGTTGTTTTTTCTCTATTAGGATGCTGACTGTAATCTACCTGAAGGGCTCATTCAGTGGCCCCAGGGGCATGTAATTGATGTCTTACACTCTTTCTCATTATCATAGGGACAGGGGCTGGATTTGTGATTTCAGTGGTATAAGGAACTCCTGGATGAGGAAATGGACTCTAACACTTCACTGGGCCTTCTCTGCAATTTCTAATTAGAGAATTACCTGAAGCAAATAAAGGGGAAGTTATTTGTCTAAGGAACAGAGCTATTAAATGTCTGAGGCAAAACTTGATGTATCATCAATAAATGGCTTCTTGGGTCCAAGAACAGCTTTTCATCCTCATGGGATGTGTCACAGCTCCCTCTCATCATAAAGAAAAAATTATACCGAATCACATATTTTTCTTGGATTAGAAATGATGACATATGCTCCTTCTAGTCAGAATAGTTTCACTTTGTAGTAATTCTGGGATGATTACTTTTAAAATTTCATTTAATTGAATCTCCTAATGAAATTTCTTCTGAATTCCTTTGTATCCCTGCTAACACATCAGAGAGGGCCCAACATCTTATCTAGATGAATGCTTGTATTCTCTCTGGCTGTTAGATACCCCAAATCTTTTTCAGACAAATGCAGTCTTTAACTTGACCTTCCTAGTGATGTAGATGTAAAATTGATTTTTTAGACCCAAGTGTAAGAGTTTACATTTATCTTCAATAATATTTATCTTGTTAGTACACCTTTCTAGACTGTTGATATTTTTGTGTATCAACTCTATCATCTTTAATAATAATAACAATAACAGTAATACCTAGCATTTATATAGTGCTTTAAAGTTTGCAAAGCACTAAACAAATACTATTTTATCCCCACAACAATTCTACAAGGGAGGTGCTATATTATCTCCACTTCACCAATAAAGAAACTGAGACTGAGAGAGGTTAAGCGACTTGCTGAGGGTGATATAGCTAATAAATAAATGAAGTCAAATTTGAATTTAGTTTTTTTTTTCCATCCTACTATACCATCTAGCAGCCTCTATTATATTAACTTTCCCTCAATTTTGTACTATTTTGATAAGTATGCCATTTATTTCTTGGTCTACGTTGTTGGTAAAAAATGTTAACAATCGTAAGGTCAAGGGCAGAACCCTGAGGTGCTTCATTGGAGAAGTCTTTTCATGTGTAGTCTCTTGGTGGAAAAAACAAAAACAAAAGAAGGACTGAGCAGTCCTGCCTTCTCTTCCTCATCCCATTCACCTAGACTGGTACTGCTGTCCATTTTAAATGTACTTTTCCTCATTCTAACTAAAAAACATCATCTTGTTGTCATTAGCATTCTTTGCCAGGCTTCAACTCATTCTCAGCTTCAATGCTTCTGACACTATTTTTACAGCACTGTGCCCCATCTTTGTGTCCATCCTCTGTTGCCCGCCCTTGCTTCAATCTTCTGTCTTATCTCAGTTTTAAAATTAGTTTCATTGATGGGTTCCCTGTGTATTCACATTGGTCTCTTTAGAGAATTTACCTGACCCAACAAACCTTCAGCTCCATTGTTTCTTTCCAATATAGTTTTTGAGAAATCCCCATGCTGCATCTTTTCTTTGATTTTTATCTCCTATGAATTTCTGGATTTTTTTTTTTTTTGTGTTCTTCTTCTATATATAACTTGGGGCATTCCCTTCCACTGTATCCCTTCCCCAGTCTTTTTCATTTTTAATCCCTTTTGATTAGATTGACTTCAGATAATACCTTTTTACCCGATCTTATAGATTTCCTCTTTCCCTGGCTAAGGGCCCATCATTCCTATATTTAAGCTGTGGTACAAAAATCCAAAACCCATTGACAAATATCATATTGTTAACCTGATATTCATCCCTTCCCTGATATATTGATGGGCTCTCTCTGCCATACCTTGCTTTGTTATAGTGATAGGAATGGAAATAGACTCTAGTAAACACAAGTCTTTAAAGCATTCATACATTGGTCAATGTAAGAGTCTGTGAATAGTTTCTACATGCTTTACCATCCCTTCCCACTATCCTGGTTCCTCTCTTCTCTGTTGTAAGCTTTACCTTTCTGTCCTTGGGTTAATATTCTTCCAGTCTTTCTGTCTCTTTTTTCTCTTTCATTTCTCATAAAAGCTCTTCTTTTTCTGTTGGCAATTCCTGTTTCTATCTGCCTCCAAAAAGGTTTCTATTTTCATCTGCATTCATCCTCCAACATTTTTCTCTTTGTTTTCCACTTTAGAGATTTGAAGAGATTATAGCTGATTAGAAAAGAAAAACAAGTAGACTTGGAGTATGGCAAGCTTATGTTCAAGTTTTTTTAATTTTTTTATTTTTATTGTCATTCCTCCATTTCCTCTCTGCTACCTTTCACTCTTTCCCCAATCTACTTGATCTCTTCACCAGTTCCAAGCCATCTGAGAAAAGTAAGGCATAGATATTAAAGTAGAAAGGTTGGGGGGGCCGGGCAAATATAGTTTTTTTTTTAAATCTCTGTGGCCTTGCTCTAAATTACTTCTTTTTTTTTTAGTGCCCTGTTCAACTAAACTGAACTTTCTAAGGTAGAACAGACTGAAATCAAAGTGTTATATGTGTTCTCTCATAGTCATTGATCTGTGGTTCTGTAGGTGTCCATGATTTAATTGGGAACATTTGTCATTGTTGAACACCCTCTCCCTCCTTATCTTTGGATTTTCATTACACTGATTTTCAATGGCTATCTTCCTACTCATTTGGCAACTCGTCTCCTTAATCTGTGGTGTCCTCCAAAGATTTGTCTTGGGTCTCTTTTTCTCTATACCCTCTCTTAGTAAGCATGTCACCTTGGTACTATCATCCTTTTTATGCCAACCACTCCCAGATGTATCCTAGCTGGTATCACTCTTTGTCCGTTTCTTGATCTTCAGGGCTGTCCTAATGGACTGTCCATTAGGTATATCCCACTGGAAGCTTATAAACATCTCAAATACAGCATCTCCAAAATAGTACTTATTATCTTCCCTCTAAAACCCATCCTTCTTTTTGACTTCCCTTTTTCTGTTAAAGGTACCACCATTTCCCCAGCTCATATTTCAACCTCAGAGTTAATTTCAATTCTTTATTCTTCCTTTTCAATTTCAGTTTTTATTAATTCTATTATAAAACATCCTTCTCACTCATCTCCTCTCCAGTCACAACATCACCATCTTAGGCATCATCACCTCTTGTCTGGACTTTTATAGCCTCCCTAATCGGTCTATGGAGTACCTCCATTTTCCAGCTCATTTTCATACAGCTTCCAAATTCACATGCCTAAAACCAGGCCTATAACCCATGTCATTTTCCTGCTCAGGAACTTGTATTGATTCCTATTTGCCTCCAGAATAATATAAAAATTCCAGTTTGATCTTTAAAGCTTTTCATATTCTTAACCCTTTCCCCAACTGATTTCATATTTACCCTTCCTCATGGACTTTATAGTACTGTCAAACTTAGTTATTTTATGTTCTCTGTTTGCAACATTTCATCCCATAACTTTACATATAGATATTACCTCTTCCCCTTCCTAGAATGCTTTCAGTTCTCACCTCTGCCTCTTCAGGTCTCTAACTTCCTTTATGGTTTTTTGCAAGTGTCATCTTCTATATATGATTTTCCCAGTTTTCTATTGTTGAGTGAATTAATTACTTTGAATATATTTTCTTGACTTTTTTTGCATGTATATGTTATTATATGAGGAAAACCAGTCTTCTTGAAAGCAGGGACTATTCTGTTTTTGTATTGCCAATATCTATCAGAGTAGCTAGCAGTACTTAATAAATGCTTTTGAATGAGTTACAAAGGTTTTAAAAAATATCCAGACCATCAGAATTAAAAATTATTGGCATTTCTAAATTCATTCACTGAAAGAATTTTTGAAAATGCTACTAGTCTTCTATATATACCCCCATCTATTCTTACATTCTCCTAGCCTTTGGGTTACCTGCCACATTGCTGTTATGCATTCAATTTTATACACAAGCAAACCAATTTGGTACTTTCTAACCAGTCTTTATCTCTTCCCTCTGTTTTCTTGCATAATCAGGGGAACAACTTGTCTGTGATAGTTTAGGACCCTTGGGTCTTGAAAACTTGTGATCTAAGATTCTCTCCCTTATTAACTGAGAAGCACTGTACCATCTCAATGCTTTCCCAGTTGCTTACATATATTAATAATATTTTAGCAATTCCATTGAACATACATATATTCTTGAATAATCCATAAGTTTATTATTCCTTAGTAAGATTGTGTTCTCCTTGTGTACAATGATTTATGCCACTTTGTATCTTCCATAGCATAGTAATTGTCTAATAAAATTTTTGGTTGGCTAATTATATCATTTTTGGCTGCTTTACTTTTACATTAAAATGTAAGTTTATAAACTAAGCTATATCATGTCACCCCCATAGTCATAGATATGTAACCTTTTCAGCTATGGACATGCAATAATTACAAGGTAATATTGAGGTTATGTAAATCCCAAGGTAAATAGGGTTTCCCTTGGAGAAATAATTAGCCATGACCATTCCAACAGAGTAGATGAGAGCTTTATGGCAAAACTTAATGTCAAAAGGGACAGTTTGCATTGTCAATTGCATTGAATTTCTACAGCTTCAAAAGTCTTAAGTCTCTCTCTATTTCATCCTTGTAAATGACCAAGCCCCACCACTGCTTTTTCCTTTAAACCTAGCCCTTGGGAATCCTAAAGAAAAGGCATGTTTCCAGGACCAAGAACAGTCTACTAATTTATTCATCACTGAGAGATATTAGCTCATTCATGGATATCAAAAAATTTACTAAAGACTCAGACATTTATAACATTGATATTACTTATGTGGGAAATAAGTGAAATAAATCAATGTTCTTTTTCCTTTTGTCATTTTATTTCTACTTTTCTTGGCAAGAAGACACTATAAATCCATCTGTGCCAGTATTGAAAAGTTACATTACTTACCTATGAATTCTTTCTTTTGCACATAAATGGTACAGATTTAAATTCCACAACTATTATAGCCTCTTGAGAGTATTTCTGTCAGCTGTAGAAAACAGTTTGATTTTAAACATAGAAATAGGCTTCGTAAAGCAATTATTTATTAAGAGATTGGGATGACCTTTTTTTAAAGTGGGGACCATGAAGGTTGGGGTTTTTTTTCAGCTTTCACAAAATTTCTTTAAAATAAATCTGTCTATAAGAGAGCAAAGCCTCAAATGTGAGCTGATGACTATCTTTTAGTTAAATTGGGCTGAGGAATTCTGCTTTTGTTCTACTTAACACTTGCAAATACTGCCTTTGGAACATTTCATTCTTAGCCTATAGGAATTAAGAGTAACTTCTTCCTCAGAGTTTCAAATCCCTACCTAAGGAGAGAATTATTTAAATGCTTATATTCTTGCTTCAACCGGTCCTAGCCCACTGTCTGGGACTACAGGGTTCCCTTAGAGAATTCCTGTTCCCAGAATGGACAAAACCCTTCTTTTCTTTCATATAAACTGAAAGAGTAAGAAACCCAGAAAATTAACAGGGAAAGTAATTTAAAAATAGAGAAAATTAAAACTGTCCTTTTGCAAAGACAAAAGGAAATTCTGCAGTTTACACTGTCTGATCTGGGCAACATGAAGTATTCTTACTTCTGACCCATCTCTAATTTTTGTAGATAATTTTTATTGCCCACCTAGTTAAAAATTTTGAGTATACATCAATAATTGTATATTTCCTGATTTATAGGTTATATATTGGTATATTAGTCATTTAAAATATTGTTAAACAGACAAAACATATGTTTAAAAAGGAAGAGATGAAGAAAAATGATATTTGACCCTAGAGCCAATGGAGAGCCAGTGGAGTTTGATGTTGGGAAGTATGACATGATGAGATCTTGTCCTTCAGAGGACTTTGGAAACTAGTGGGAAGGTGACTCACAGGAGAGGGGGATGAGGGTCTCTGAATGGAGTGTTGTGCTACTGAGAATTGGACAGTTATTTAGATAACTGATTATCCTAAGCAGCCCACAATGAACTTGTGAAAAGAAACAAGATAGGGCAGAGCCAAGATGGTGGAGTAAAAGCAGGAACTTGTCCAAGCTCCTACTCCAACCATCTCCAATACCTGTAAAATATGACTCTAAACAATTTTAGAACTACAGAACCCACAAAGTGACAGAAACAAATCTCCCACTGAAGGTAGCCTGACAGTACGACAGAAAGGGTCTCACCAGGCTGGGAGCTGAGCCCAGTCTCATGTGAGCCCCCAGACCTGGGGTGGCCCTGACCAGTGGCACAGACCAGCCAGAGCAGACATCAGGAGAGTGAGTCACCAGCAGCTGGGGCATTTTCCAGGTGTTGTGACTGCCTCCAAAGCTCCTGGCCTGCAGATTGTAGGGGAACCACGTGACCATTCAGAGGGTAATCTCTCTTCCTTTGACCTGCTTGCATCTAGGTTGCAGTCTTGCGCGGTGGTCCTGGGGTGAGAAATGTCAGTATGACAGAGCTTCTGGTGGCTGTAGAGAGGGTTCCCTTCCCAGACCTCTGACAACATTTGTGAAAGCCCCAGCAATTTGGGACTTAGCTCTTTCCACTCTGGAAGTAGATTTCTACCATGGCAAAGAGCTCAAAAGTCAAGTGATTGGCTGGCAAGATGAGCAAGCACAGGAAGTGCAATCAGACCATTGAATCCTTTTTTGGGGACAGAAAGGATCAAAACATGGAATGAGAAGAAGATAACAAAGTCAAAACTCCTGCATCAAAAGCTTCCAAAAAATATGAACTGGTTATAGGCCACAGAGGATCTCAAGAAGGATTTTGAAAATCAAGTAAGAGAAGTGGAGGAAAATTGGGTAGAGAAATGGGAATGATGCAAGAAAATCATGAAAAGAAGTCAATATCTTGCTAAAGGTGGCTGTAGCAGCAAGCACCCCAATATCCCCAGGGTGACTGCCAACACAGGTTCTTAGATCTGCTTTTGTAAAGGAAAGCAACTCAAAATGGGTTAACAAGCTTACTTTAATCAAACAAACATACATTACCTAGTTCAGGGGAAAAAGGTCAGCACCCCGAACTTCAGAGTTACAGAACTTACAGATCAAACAGACAGGCTTCCAAACTGTCCTACCATTATATCAATACCAAATCACAGTTACCAGAGAGGGAAGCATCAACATCTGTGTTTTCAAAGCCGGGGGGCTCTCAACAACGGCTTCCCAGAGTCTCATCTGGTCAAATCACACAACACTTCTCAAAGTGAGCCCCAAAGCAAAGCCTCTCCTCAGGGTTTATGTAGCCTTCTCCTGGCTCAAAGATTGTAACAACCTCCTTGACCCACTGTCCAATCACAAAGTATCAAGGTGTGGGTTTTCCTGAAAAACAAGCCTCCCACCACAGGCACCAGGTGCACTTAATCTAGGGGCAGGGAAGATCTTTAAATTTGCATTTCCATTACAGTGGCCCCCAAAAATACTGAAGAAAATAACACCTTAAAAAATAGACTAACTCAAATGGCAAAAGAGGCCCAAAAAGCCAATGAGGAGAAGAATGCCTTAAAAGCCAAATTGGCCAGATGGAAAAGGAATTTCAAAAACTCACTGAAGGGAATAATTCCTTCAAAATTAGATTGGAGCAAATGAAAGCTAGTGACTTTATGAGAAATCAAGATACTATTAAACAGATCCAAACAAATGAAAAAATAGAAGGCAATGTGAAATATCTCACTGGAAAAACCGCTGACTTGGAAAATAGATCCAGGAGAGATAATTTAAAAATTATTAGACTATCTGAAAGCCATGATCAAAAAAAGAGCCTAGAAATCATCCTTCAAGAAATTCTCCAGGAAAACTTCCCTGATATTCTAGAACCAGAGGACAAAATAGAAATGGAAAGAATTCACTGAACGACTCTTTAAAAAGATCCCGGAAGAAAACTCCTAGGAATATCATAGCCAAATTCCAGAGTTCCCAGGTCAAAGAGAAAATATTACAAACTGTCAGGATCAAATTGTTTCTAACAATTTGAGTATTGTGGAAACACAATCGGGGTAACACAAGACCTAACAGCTTCTACATTAAGGGATAGAAGGGCTTCAAATATGATATTCCAGAGGTCAAAGGAGCTAGGATTAAAACCAAGAATCACCTACTCAGCAAAACTGAGAATGATGCTTCAGGGGAAAATATGATCATTCAGTGAAATAGAGGACTTTCAAGTATTCTTGATGGAAACTAGTGGGAGACGCTTGAAACTAATTAGGAGATTATTGTAATAGTTTAGGTGAGAGGTGATGAGGGCCTAACTCTGGTGGTGGCAATCTGAGTAGAGAGCAGGAGACAGAGAAAAGAGGTGCTATGGAAATAGAAGCATAAGATTTGGTAATTGATGATTGAATAGGTGGGGCATGGGATAGTGAGGGCTAGAAGGATGGTAGTATCCTCAACACTAATAGGGAAGTTTGGAAGGGAGGCTGGCTTTGGGAAAAAGATAAAGAATTCTGCAATGAAGATCTCAATCCATCTGTGCCTATTTGTCCTATGTGAATTACATTTTTCTACTAATAATAAAAAGGGAGGAAGCACTCTTACACATCAGAGCACACAACTTGCTCTCTGAGAACCCCTTATCTGAAAAGTGGAGGTCAGTATTCTACTGGGAGAGAAATTTTTCTAGTGGCTGCTGCATTAGATGCCTAGAGAAGTGGTTAATTTATAGCTGTGCTGAGGGCCTGATAACTGGTTCAGAAGCAAGAGGGGAGGGGAGATGTTGTAATTATACACATAAAATCATGCAAAACATATTTTATATTAACCATGTTAGCAAAAGGAAAAACAATAAAGATAAAGTGGAAAAAAAGTTATGTTTCAAACTGCATTCAGACTCCATCAGTTCTTTCATTGGAGGTGGATAGCATTTTTTTTATTGTTAAGTCCCTTGGAATTGTTTTGTATCATTGTATTGATCAGAATAGCTAAGTCATTCACAGTCTATCATTGTGCAATATTGGTGTTTCTGTGGATGATATTCTTCTGATTGTGCTTACTTCACTTTGTATCAATTCATGTAAATCAAAGTATACTGCTTATCATTTTTGTAGGACAATAGCACTCTTTCACAATCATTTACCATGTCTTGTTCAGCAGTTCCTCAACTGATAAGCGTCCCCTCAATGTCTAGTTCTTTGCCACCACAAAAAAAGAGCCACTATAAATATTTTTGTATATATAGATCCTTTTCCTTTGACCTCTTCGGTATGTAGACCTAGTAGTGGTATTACTAGGTCAAAGGGTATGCATAGTTTTATATCCCTTTGGGCATAGTACCAAATTGTTTTTAGAATGGTTAGATCACTTCACATCTCCACCAATATTGCATTGGCATCCCAATTTTTTTTTTTTTTGCAGGGGGGAAACCAGGGCAATTGGTATTAAGTGACTTGTGCCCATCTGACACTTGAACCCTGAGGGAAATGGTCTCATTGTGGGTTGGGTGAGATGTCTTCTGAGGTCCCTTCCATCTCTGAGATTGTATCATTAGGTACTTTTTTACCTAGCATACTAACTTTTACAGTATAAAAAATTTAAAGTAATCATGTAGGCAGGAGATAGTTATTTCTTTATAGTTATTTTTAATGCAACCTTGAGATATGTATAATGAAATAACATACATATTTCAAAATGGATGAGTATTTTCCTTGCCACCCAAGCCCACATATAATCCACCCACCCCTATTTCATCTGTACTAAACATATTTATAAAGTTAAATGTGCTTGGGAATAAGATTAACCTTTACCCCCACGGTGCATTTAAATAACCATACATCAATAAATTTTGGTTATCTACTGTTTGGGATCACATGTGACATGACCTCTTCCATTAGGCCAGAAAACTGAGAATTCTCACATTGAGAATATAAGTTTTTTTTTTTGTTTTTTTTTTTGCTTTTTGGAGGGCAGTTGGGGTTAAGTAACTTGCCCAAGGCCACACGGCTAGGTTTTTGTTTGTGTGTGTTAAGTGTCTGAGGCCGGATCCGAACTCAGGTCCTTCTGACTCCAGGGCCGGTGCTTTACTCACTGCACCACCTAGCCGCCCCAGAATATAAGTATTGATGAGGTATTGAGGTGAGGAATCATCAATATTTAGTAGTAATTGTGAAAGGTTTCCTGAAGGAGGTAGTGTTTTTGTACTATTTTGAAGGAAGTAAATAACATAATCAAGGGAAGTCATTTTGCATATTGGAAGAGACAAGGAAAACATGTCAAGTGGAAGAATTCAGGGTGCAATTGCACAAAGTAAAGCAAATGAACATATCATGTTTGGTGGACCATAAGCCATTCAGATTGATTGTTGCAATAAGAAGCCTTTTTGATTGTGTAGGAAATAAGGAGAAAGGTTGAGTGGGTATAATTTGGTAAAGGGTCCTAAAAACCAAGTCAAGTAAGTAGAAAAGTTGAGCAATTTTGGTCATTTAGGGAATTGACATGATAAAAATGGTGTAAAGGAAATGATAGCTAAAGCTAGTTTTGAACTCTTAGTGGAGAGGACCTGTTGAAAACTGAAAATATTACACTTCAAAGAGGTCAAGGTTGGGCAAATTACTTTGGGAGTTGTTTACCTTATAAGTGATAGTTACTACCACATGAATGAACAGTCTTCTTCAAAGGAGTGGAGTACAAAGGGAGAGAAGAAGGAAGTTAGAACTGAGATTTAGAAAATAGAATTTAGAATAGAATTTAGGATTTAGAAAATAATTAACCATTTGAGAGGAAGAAGAAAAGCAAATGAAAAGAGACAACCAAGGAAAGAGAATAGTCAGAGAAAGGAGAACCACAATTGTGTGATGTGTGGGAGCTTAATCTAGAAAAATGACCAAACCATTTAAAAAGAACTTTAAAAAATCCAACCTCTCAACTCTCAAGATAAAAGCTAGTATTTTTTTTTAATACAGTGTTTGGTGGCATATGTTTACAATGACTACTGGATATAAAAATCAGTTTATTACCTGGTAGAGTGATGGATGGGAATGGAAGAGGAAAGAAAACATGTGAATTAGATATGTATGCATAATCAGGTGCATTAATATTACTTTATATAAGAACAACAAGTACTCTTACTTTTCTTGGCTCCTATTCTTGGAGATTTAATTCCAGTTGTATTTGCTGAATCTAAAGAGTTGCATTTTGGCGCAATCAGTACATCAAAAGCAATCAAAGTTTTATCTTATCAAAACAGTTCATCAGGAAACAATAGTTACTATTTGTTATATAGTGTATATAGTGTTAAATGCAGCAATAATTAAGACAGGTTGAAAGTATTATTTATAGGTTATAAATAATTATATTATTTTGGAGGCTGTCATTTGAGAAATTTGATCATCAAATGTTGGGCCATATTTAATTTTTTATTTTGATTCAAATTATGTAGAGCAGGCAGAATAGCTTTGGGCAGTCGCTGTGAAGTTATTCTGAAGGCAGAATCAAATTGAAAATGACAGATTAAAGGAACAGTTACACTGGCATTAGAAAAATCTCTTGGCACTGAGGTTAGATTGGTAGCGAAATTCTTATCAACAGTTCTTGTTTTTTTTATTTTGTTTTTACAACTAAGATGCAAAGAACATTAAAATCAGAAGCACTGCACATTAATAAAGCAATTTATATTATGGTACTTGATTACATTTGATAAGTAATCACATGTCGAATTTTTAAAAAAATCTGACCAGATCCTGAAACTAGGTGACAAGCCTCCCATTTGTTTAAAGAGGTTAAGAATGATCATAAATCCTTTTATGATCCTGTTATTGGTGGATTTCCATACCGCAAGTAAATTTACCAAAATACGTGGAATGCTTTGCCATCGTTCCTTCTGCCTTACCTCAATGTCCCTGTTTTCAAATATGAGCTTCTTGTGAGGTGGGATTTTATTCTTTTGCCAGAGATTAGTGCCTTCCACATAGTAGATGCTTAATGAAAGCTTGTTGATTGATTTAATTGAATTAGACTGACAACTGCAAAGGCATGGTGGTAGTTCGGTAGCAGAATTGAATTCTTCCCTCTCACACTACTTTAAGGACAAGTTAGATTTAAGTTAGGGCCTTCAACTCTCCCCGTGGCTCCAAGAAACTGTAGCATACCCAGCAGTCATACAATGATAAAACTTTCTTTCTTGGTATGGGGTAAACCAAATTGAGGCTAATAACAGACATGTGGTAAGTTAGGATATCTATCCCTTGCATATGAAGACTTTTCCCAGGCAGAATGGGCAGATGAGAACAATTTGTTCCAACAGCCAAGAAGGCAGTTGAAATGAAGATGCCAAGGTCATCCATTGCTTCCTGGGCCATTGCCAATAGTCTTAATTTTTGTCCTGCCATTGGACTTTGATGACTCTGGAAGAGAGTGAGGCTGATGATTTTGTGCAACTTTACCTTAGATCTATTTTATGCTAGAGTCAAGACATCACCCTGTGAAGTCATTAGTCTGCTTCTGAAAATGAAGGACAAACAACATCAACCTTTTTAATAAGGTCCACTAATATTTAATAAATTCCAAACTGCAATTTTCAATAATTCAAGTCATGGTATGCATGAGTTTTATATGTATTTGCTTATATTAAGCTCTCTGAGAGGCAGTGTGCTATACTAGACAGAGAATCAGCCTTGGAGTCATGAAGGCAGATCTGTGTTCAACATTTTGACTGTGAGGCTGGCTCTGTGGCACAATGACTAACTCCCCAAGACAGTAAATTAGATAACAGTTGTTGATATGCAGTGGTAGAGATAGTTGCCTCAATAAAAACTCCCTACATCAATAAAGTCACAAGTCTGGACCAAAATAGATAACATTAATAAGTAAAATAAATTTCATTTATTACCCTGGCTTTCACATTTAGGTATGGATACTTGAGGCCATGAATATTATCATTGCGCCTGTTCCTGGATCTCATCTCTGTAATTTGAATATTAAACATTTCTTCCAGAGTCTCTGCCCACCTGTAGCTTAAATTCCATCAAGGAAAACAACATTTATATCCTTATACTAAACACTAAGTATATTCAAAATAAATACAAAGTTATGGGATAGAGCATTATAATCTGGGGGATAAGGAAAGGGATCATATAGGAGATGCCCATCCCTTAAACTGAGCTTTGAAAGGAATTGGGAGTTTTTTTAAATTTACTTGTAAGTTTTCAATATTCATTTCCCAAAGATTTTGAGTTACAGATTTTCTTCCCATCTCTCTCCTAACCCCCCCTCCCAAGATGGCAAGTATACTGAATAGCCCTTTCCTGAATCTGTCCTCTCTTATATTCCCCCTTACTTTCTTGAAGGGCAAGATGGATTTCTATACCCCATTGCCTGTATATCTTATTTCCTGGTTGCATGTAAAAAACATTTTTTTAACATTTGTTTTTAAAACTTTGAGTTCCAGATTCTCTCCCTTCTCCCCTCCTCACCCACCTCCACTGAGAAGACAAGCAATTTAGTATAGGTTATATATGTGTAGTAATGCAAAACATTTCCATAGTAATCATATTGTGAAAGGCTATTTCTCCCCATCCTATCCTGCCCCCACCATTTATCCTGTTTTTTCCTTTGACCCTGTCCCTTTTCAAAAGTGTTTGCTTCTAACTACCCTCTCCCCAAATTTGCCCTCCCTTCTATCATTCCCCCTCTTCTCCCCTTCCCCCCTGTTTTCCTGTAGGGTAGGATACCCAGTTATTGGAATTGGGAGTTTTAAGAGGCAAAGGTGAGAAGGGAGGATATTTCAGGCATAGGGATGTGCATAGAGATGAGAAATGGAATATTGTGTAGTAGGAACAGAATTGTTGCTGTTATTTGTCCTTTGTTCTTGAAGAGGACCAGGATATCAAGGAGATGATGTCATGATATGCAAATGAATTGGATTTAAGTGAGGAAGGGATATGCAGTCACTAGCCTCACTTTCTCCTCTGGAGCCAGCAGGGGTCAGTGGCTAGATAACTCAGGATAACTCAAGGAGGAACAGAAAGACCATTACTGGAATGTAAAGTGTGTGGGAGAGAGTTGTATGTAATCAGTCCAGAAAAGTAGATTGGAGTCAGATTATGAAATGCCAATCTGGACTTTAAATGTTAGGTCAGAAGCAAAACACCAAAACCACACAGAAAAGGGATGATAATCTGTAGGATATTAGCAGTCTTCTCCCCTTCTATACCTGATGAAACAGACCTTCTTTCTCATGTGGTCTAGCCTTTTAGCAGGAAGGCACCTTGAAGGAGGCATTTGTAATTGTTGGTTTCCCCATTTTTGACCAAGCCTCTCCCTCACCTTTTAAAATATGTAATTAACAGATTACTGTTAATGCTCCCAATGCAAGCAGCAATTGAACTCAGCTATTGTCTATGCCATTCAAAGACCAGATGCACTTCAGTTCTCATATCCAGCTTTATATTTTTGATTTATTGATTCAATAAAGGTGTCTAGAAATTGTTTATATCTGGTTTACATATTTGATTGTCACTCAGAAGCATTCTACCTGATAAAAGTACCAGGGTATAGAATAACATAATAGTTATGGTCATTGATGTGAGGGGAGGAGTACATCGCCTCCCTCCATAGTTTGCACAAATCATAGGCATACAACTGGTATTTGAATTGAATCAAATTGAATATTGCCTAGTTTTCTACAAAGAGGTTTACATGTATTAAGGTTTGAGAAGGCTAAAGAAAAATATAAAGTTCTCAGAGGTCATATTTTACATAAATAACTTTATAAAAGCTTATGTGACATTCAAAGCCATAGATTTATCATACAGTCTTGGCTAGAGATACACCAAAAATGCACAAATTTTGGTGTGATTAAGTACATGGACCAAGAATTCCAAAATTCATCTCTATTTATCTAAATGAGAACCAAAACTTGTCCTGCAACAAAATGTAACCACATCTTACTTGCTGTTTTGGCAGGGAAAAAAAACCCCTTATATAGAGAATGAAATGTTAAGTCAGGTTTAATTACTTTTTTGTGATCATTATCTTTTCTGAGCTTTAACTTGTTATATTTTGTGAGGCTTGGCCAAATGCATGTTTAGTTAGTTGGGCATATTTCTCTAGAAAAAGCAGGTTGTGTAATAAAGCCCCATAATAACATCCCATGTATGAAGTACTGTATCAGCAGAATGAATATTCACACTGATCATATTATAGACCCTTTGGTGTATGCAAGTAAATATGGTAATGCCATTAGCTCAGAATAGAATTGTACAAAATTATTCCCTCAAGATTGGGGAGGCCAGGCTAGTTTCTATGAAAAAGATATGGGGATTTTAATGGACTACAAATTCAGTGTGAGTCAGCTCTGTGATGTTGCAGCCTAAAAAGCTAATTAATATAATTTCAAACTTCACTGAGAGGAATAGCAGCACTTAGAAATAAGGGAACAGCTAGGTGGTACAGTGTATAGAGTGCTGGGCCTGAAGTCAGAAAGACTCTGCTTAGTTAGTTCAACTTTGACCTCAGACACTTGGTAGCTGTGTGACCCTGGGCGAATCACTTAACCCTGTTTACCCCAGTTTCCTTATCTGTAAAATGAGTTAGAGGAGGAAATAGGAAGCCACTCTAGTATCTTTGTTAAGAGAACCCCAAAGGGGATAATAAAAAGTTAAACATGACTGGAAAAATGACTGAACAGGAATAAGGAAGTTAAAAGTTTTGCTTTTCTACTGTCCGCTGCTCTAGTGAGAAGACATTTAGAAGAGCAGATAATAGTTCTATGTGCTACATTATTGGAAAGACATAAACTACACCATTGTAGAAGAGGGCCATCATGATGGGCTATGTTCTGTGAGGTCAGGAGAAGGAAATGTGAATATTTTACCTGAAGAAGAGAAAACTTGAAGGAACATGATCACTGCCTTCAATTACTTAAAAGGAAATTCCTTTTAAAATTATTTAGTTTTAGTTTTCAACATTAACTTCCATTAGTTTTAAATTTTCTTTCCTTCCCCCTCCCCCCAAGATAGCATTCAGTCAGATATAGGTTCTACATATACATTCTTATTAAACATTTTCACATTAGTCATGTGGTATAGAAGAATTAGAACCAATGGGAGTAACCATGAGAAAGAAAAACATAAAACAAAATAAAAAAAGGAAAATAATTCTGCTTCAATCTGCATTCAGACTCCATATTTCTTTTTCTGACTGTGGATGGCGTTTTCCATCATGAGTCTTTTGAAATTGTTTTAAATCCTTGCATTGATGGGAAGGGCTAAGTCTATAGAAGTCATTACACACTGTGGCAGTTACTGTCTACAATGTTCTCTTGGTTCTGCTCATTTCATTCAGCATCAGTTCATATAACTGTTTCCAGGTTTTTCAGACATCCACCTGTTTATCATTTCTTATAGCACAGTAGTATTCCATTACATTCATATACTGCAACTTGTTAAACCATTCTCCAATTGATGGGCATCACCTCAGTTTCTAGTTCTTGGCCACCATAAAATGAGCTACTAAAAATATTTTTGTACATATGGGTCCTTCCCCCATTTTTATGATCTCTTTGGGATACAGCCCTAGAAGTGGGATTACTAGTTCAAAGGGTATGCACATTTTTATAGTCCTTTGGGTATAGTTCCAAATTGCTCTCCAGAGTGGTTGAATCAATTCATAGCTTCACCAACAAAGAATTAGTGTTCTAACTTTCCCACATTTTCAACATTTATCATTTTCCTGTTTTGTCATGGAAACCAAACTAATAGGTATGACGTGGTACCTCAGAGTTGTTTTGATTTGCATCTCTCTAATCAAGAGTGATTTAGAGCATTTTTTCATATGATTATAGGTAGTTTTAATTTCTTCCTCTGAAAACTTTGTGTTCATATCCTTTGACCATTTACCATTTGGGGGATGACTTGTATTCTTATAAATTTGACTCAGTTCTCTCTATATTTTAGAAATGAAGCCTTTATCAGAGACACTAGTTGTAAAAAAAAAAAAAAGTCTTTCCCATTTTTCTGCTTCCCTCCAACTCTTGGTTGCATTGGCTTTGTTTGTGCAAAAACTTTTCAATTTAATGTAATCAAAATGATCGATTTTGCATTTCATAATGGTCTCTCTTTGGTGATAAACTCTTCCATTCTCCATAAATCTAACAGATAAACTATTCCTTGCTCCTTTAATTTGTTTATAGTATCAGCCTTTATATCTAAATCTTAAAAGGGAGTTTCTGTGAAAGAAGGGTTAAAGTTGTTGTGTGTATTTGATCCTGAAAGGCAAAGCCAGGAGCAACAGGTAGAAATTGTAAAGAGGCAAATTTGTTTGAACTTTTTTGGGTAATACTTAGACCAATCCCAAAGTAGAATGAGCTGGCTAGAAAAGTAGATTTTCCCTCTTTGGAGGTCTTCAAGTAGAGTCCGGATGCCCACTTGTTGGGGATATGATAGTGGGATTCCTTTTGGGTAATTAGTTAGACTGCAAGGACTGTGAGGTCTACTCCAATTCTGAGATTGTATTTATCTATCTGTGGGAGTATAAGGGACTTTTGAGATAATCAGATCTAACCTAATTTTGTAGATGAATAAATTGAGACCTAGAAAGTTTGAGTGACTTGCTTTAGAAGAGGTTGAAAAGGGATAGATACATTTAAAATATTCTTTCTTGTCAAATTTTAGGTTTGAATCTAAAGGACCCAAAATCCAGAGGGAGAATTCATAGCTACCATAGCTTTCAGTCAGTTCTTAATTTATTTTTGGCAGATGTTATAAACAATTTTTGTGTCATGGTTTCCTTTGGCAAGCTAATAAAGTCCGTGGATTCCTTCTTTGAACCGTGTTTTAGAATTCGTTAAGTAAAATATGTAGGATTACAAAGGAAACTACTTATATGGAAATAGAATTAGAAAAATATTTTTCTAAAAGTTTGTGGATGTCTCACTTATAGGATAGGCACTTTGGAGTAGAGTCAATAATACCTCCATATGTGGCACAGTAGATAGAGTGGTGGGTTTGGGGTCGGTAAGACCCTCACATACTTACTAGCTGTGTGACCTTGGACAAGTCACTTAACTCTGTTTGCCTCAGTTTCCTCATGTATAAAATGAGCTAGAGAAGGAAATAGCAAACCACTCCAGTATCTCTGCCAAGAAAATCCTAAAAGGTGTCACAAAGAGTCAGGCATGACTGATAAAAATAAACAATGACAATAGCTCTGTTCTATTCCCATTGGAGATAGGAAGAAAGCAGATGTACAATAAGTGAATAGTTTGAGAAACAATTGAACAGGAGTAGAAAACTATGCTAAACTAGCTTTGATCCAGTAGAAAATAAGCCAGATTTTAACCCTTGGTATGCTTCAACAAGGACAAACCAAAATTGATTAATCAAAAGAAGTTTGGGGGCATTAGTAGGGCTTCCCTATTTCTCCATTCTCCTTATTCCTTCCCCCAAAGTGCCATGTCAGGGAGGGGAGAGAGGGAACAGCGTATTGGTGCTTCACAGAGTACTGATTTGGCTGATGCATCACATTTGTTTAAAGGAAGTTCGATGTATACTTTAATTGTTTAATTATGGTGATTTGTTACTTTAATATTAGCCTTTGACTATTTTATGGCAAAAAGTTAGTAAAGAACAAAACCCATAATCATCTTTATCAGTCTGTAATCTTTCCCTGTAGGTTCATCTGAATCTTAAAATTTTCATGGCTCATAATCCTCAGGCTGTAAATGAGTGTAATACATTTAATAAATCTGATCACTCTATTGTTAGACTATAGAAATAGAACCCTATGCTGGATGTGAAGTATTTATTTTTTCCTTTGATTATTTCTTTTTTCTTATCTAATATAGTGTCCCATCTTCATATTTTTTCCTTTTCGGTGGAGAGGAAATTGTATTGAGTGGTCGGGTCTTCTTTCTTTTCTTGCAGAACAATTAATCATGACTACGGAATCTGGATCTGACTCTGAATCAAAACAGGACCAAGAACCAGAGCACCAAGAAGCCTCTGGACAGCAGGGCCAAGCTGGGGCGCCACCACAGCCACCACCAGAGCAGCCGCTCAAGGAGGAACACCAGCAGGCACTGGAGCAGTTCTCTGCAGCAGCAGCACATAGCACCCCAGTGAAGAAAGAGGTCAGTCTCAATTCTGTGAACAGCGATTCTTCCAAAGACTCTCATCTTTGTCACCCAGCTGCCCATACCGCATCTTCTAGTACTCCACAAACATGTAGAGGTTAGAGTTGTATAGGTCACCTCTCCTTCCACAAAAATCCCCCAAAACAATTAAGAATATTTATGGTGCTTATTTTAAGTATTTCAAAGAAGACTTGATTTCTTAAAATTATAAAGAAACTATGAGGGACCAAAGTCTGTTCTCTTCATATCTCCAGCAGGCAAAAGTATATTCTATCTTAAAAGCCTTCAAAAGTTAGATTTAACCAACTCTCTTCCTTATTCATAACATTCAACAGGGACCCTCACCAGAAACTTGGACTGGTGGCTTCTGTATGTGGCTCTTTTGATAGGAAGGAAAATCCCCCTGTTTGTATAAGTTGTCAGGTTGTACCAAATACTACAAAAATGGGTTCAAATCTTTCTCTTTTCCTCTCCCAGGAATATCCTTTAAGAGTTTGTCTTTTGGATATCTTGTTGTTGCTGCTACATTTGAGAGCTTCTTTGATGGTCATTGTTTGAGGATCATAAATTGTAAAAGATGAATGAATAAGTATTTATTAAGCATTTACCATGTACATTCCAAGCCTTGGGTCAAGCATGGGATATTGTCCCAAGAAACTTACATTCTTACAGTAAGAGATAACACAAGGGAGGTGGCTAGGTGGCACAGTAAATAGAGCACCAAGCCTGGAGTCAAGAGGACCTGAGTTCAAATTTGGCTTCAGACACTTAACACGTACTAGCTGTGTGACCTTGGGCAAGCCACTTAACCTCCATTGCCCTGCCTTCCCCTCTCCAAAAAAGCAAAGAAAAAGAGAGAGAGAGAGAGAGGTATAACACAAATAGAGGAATGGTGACCAGGGCAGAGTATTATGATTGAGAGAATCATAGGGGTGGTGAATAGAGCCATGATGTAGTAGATTGGTATATCTTTTCCAAGAGCAATAGAGTATTGATTTGATTATGGTTCTAGAAATGGAAAACTTGGTGGGGGGAAGGATTGCATGTTGTGAGTGCACCATGGCAAGGATGTAAATGAACAGATGGCTGCAAGGTAAAGTCAATTCATCAGTAAACATTTAAGCACCTACTGTGTGCCAGGCACTGGGCTACATGCTGCAGATACAAAAGGAAGCAAAAGAGAACCCCTGTACTCAGACAGATAATGATCTAATGGAGGAGACAACCAGTAAATAAGTAAGTACAAATAAGCTATATAAAAGATAGAGAGGAAATAGGGAAGGTTTAGAATTAAGAGAGATTGGGGGGTGTTTCCTGAAGAAAATGGGATTTTAATTAAGAATTAAAGGAAGCCAGGGGAGACAGTATGCAGAGATGATGGAGAAGCTTTCTGGTATGGGGGACAGTCAGGGAAAATACCTGGAATTAAAGGTGGAGTGTCTTATTTGTGGAACAGCCATGGGGCTAGTGACACTGGGTCAAAGAGTATGTGACCGGGAATAAGATGTAAGAAGATGGAGAGGTAGGAGGAGGCTAAGTTATAAAGGGCTTTGAACACCAAATAGAGGATTTGTATTTGATCCTAGGGGCTATAGGGAGTCACTTGAGTTTATTAAGTAGGGAGTAGCATATTTGGACCTGCGTTTGAGCAAAATCATTGTAATGGCAGAATAGAGGATAGATTAGAGCAGGGAAAGACTTGAGGCAGACAGAACCACCAGCAGGCTATGGCAGTAATCTAGGCGTGAGGTGATGAGGACCTGCACCAGGATAGTGGCAGTTTCAGAAGAGAAAAGGGGGCATATTTGAAAGATGTTGCAAAGGTGAAATCTATAGACCTTGGCAACAAATTGGATATGGGGAATGAGAGGTAGTGAGGAGTTGAGGATTGACCTAGGTTTTGAATCTGAGGGGCTGGAAGGATGGTGTTGCCTTCTACAATTTATAGGAAAGATAGAAAGAAGAAGGATTTAGGGGAAGAGTCAAGAATGATAGGTTTTGAACCTAAGGAACTGGAAAGGATGGTGTCATCCTCTACAGTTTATGTGAAAGGTAGGAGGGAGGAAGGATTTAAGGAAAAGATAGGAGTTCCATTTTGGACATCATGAATTTAAGATGTTCCTATTAGACATCTAGTTTGAGATGTCTGAAAGGTGGGTAGAGGTGTGAGATTGGAGGTCAGGAGAGTGATTGGGGCAGGACTGTTGCACTCCATATGGAATAGGGAAACTGTGGGGGAGAGTTTCAAAAGAAAGAAAATGAGTTTAAGATGTCTACTGGGCATCGAGTTTGAGATATCTTAACAGGTAGTTGTAGATGAAAGACTGAAGGTTAGCAGAGAGGTTGGTGTGGGATAAGATAGATTAAAGTGAAGCATGGCTTCATGTAATGGGCCAAGTGAAACCAATATGCAAAAAACCCCTTATACATATACACATAAACCATATGCAAAATAAGTGCATACTGATTTCATTGGAACATTAATAACTAAGGGAGGGAGGCATGGAATCAGGAAATGCCTTATGTAAGGGGCAAGAAACATTTGGGTGACCTTTGAAGGGAGCTGGACAATCTAAGAAATAAAAGTCAAGAAAGAGGGCATTCCAGGCATGAGGGGGCAGCCTGTGCAAAGGTAGAGATGACAAATGAATTGTTGAGTAGGAGAAACCACAAGTAGGTCATTTTGGCTACAATGTTTAAAGTTCATGAAGAGGAGTAATACATAATAACCTTGGAAAAGTCAGCTGGAAACATATTGTGAAGAGCTTTAAAAGGTAAGTTAGCATTTTATCCAGCAGTTGGTAGCCACTAGAGTTTCTTGAGCAAGAGAATAACATAGTAAGGTTTATACTTTAGCAGATAAATTGGAGAGAGGAAGAGAAGAGGCAGAAATACTAATTAGGAGTTATAGCAATAATGTAGGTTGATATAGTAGTTAATAAGGTCTGACCTTGGGGTGGGGGCAACATGAGTGGAAAGAAAGGGATGGATGTGAGAGGTATCATGGAGATAGAATTGACAAAACTTGACAAAACAGCTGGCAGAAGCATTTTATCACGAGTGAACTTTTTTTCTTGTATTGAAAAGATGGATCCAAGTACTTCAAGATTTTTAAAAGGTCAAAGACCAGTTGAGGACGATATTGCTTACTATCATCAGATATATGAAGAAAAAAAGAGTCTGTCCAAATGTCTCAATAGCTTCATAAAAAATGTTGCACAGCCAAACACCAGAGATCAAGGCTAGGTACAGTGGGTAGAGAAGGGGCAATGTAGTGCCCACCTATGGTAACTTTACTGTAGACTACTGTGCATACTTTGTGATTAACTTTACATTTTATTTCATAATTCTATTTAATATCATGGTGCAGTATTTAATGTGTCTGCATTTTAGGACATTAAGACTTGTGTTAACGGTATTATTTTGTGTATGCCTTTATTATATAACCTAAGTGAAGTGAGTAGGTAGGGGATAATTCACATTATGCAACAAATGCTCTCTATATTCGTCTGTGGGAAGGTCCACTTATGTAAAGTGAGAATTGTCTGTGTGTATGTGTGTTATATGTGTGTGTGCATGTGTGTATGTTCACATATATATGTATATGTATATATAAAATAACATAACTTTAAGTGTTCATGGAGAAGAGGGAGCTACAGAAAACTTTCTCTTGCCTGCATCTTGGCCAGACCAGATATTATGTCCTAAAGGACTCAACCATTTTATGGTCAGAACCTTCGTGCTGGAGCCCTTGACTATTGGTTTGACATAGTGGGTGAAGGAGAGGGAAGAGTTGAGAATAAATAACTACCAGATTGTGAGCCTGAGTGTTTGGAAGGATGATGGTGATCTCAACAGAAATAGGGGAACGAGGACAAGAGGTGGGTTGGCAGGAGAAGGTGGGAGGAGATAATGAAACTTGTTTTAGATTTGTTGAGTTTGAGATATTTGCAGCATGTCCAGTCTGAAATGTCTGTTAGGCAGCTGGGAATGTGGGACTGGGACATAGGAGCAAGATTAGTGCTGGATATATGGAATTTGGAGTAATCCATATAGATATAATAATTTTATTCATGGGAGTTGATGAGATTGCCATGAGAGAAAGGTACCAAGACAAAAGAAGATAGTCCTGGACAGAGCCTTACAGGTAGGAGGCAGGGCATGGATGTTGATCTAGCAACAGAGAGAGACAGAAGCAGCAGCCATACAGGTAGGAAGAGAACCAAGAGAAATCAATGTCATCAAAACTCAGAAAGGACAGAATATTCATGAGGAAAGGATTGAGGGGATGATGAGTAATTTTTGTGTTTTTATGTTTTGTTTTGTTTTGTTTTTTGGAGGGGGAAGGGCAGGGCACCTGGGGTTAAATAACTGGCCCATGGTCACACAGCTAGTAAGTGTATCAAGTGTCTGAGGCTGGATTTGGACTCAGGTCCTCCTGACTCCAGAGTCAGTACTCTATTCACTGCACCACCCAGCTGCCCCCAATACTTTTGTTCTGAATGTGTTTATTATTTATTGTTTTGATTTCCAAATGAGTTCTTAAAACAGTTTTGATTTAAAGTCTCCATATTGGAATCTTTTGGATGGTTCAGATGATCACATGATGGTGATGATGTTGTAAGCTTGGAAAGAATTTTGGCAAAGAACTTAACACAATTGACACAGTTACTAAGCTTCCTCAAGAGTTAGTATATGTCTCACTTCAAAATAGAGAGATTGTATCAGTGAGGCACTCAGGAAGTCACAGTGCAAGAGTACAAGATTAAACTGAGCTAAAAGTAAGTATGAGAAGCCAAATGTGAGAATTCATATTCTGTCTAATATTAACAGCAACACATCTGGGAGGAACAGGGCAACCATCTTCTTGCAATGTTTGGAATTGGTAAAATGTTTTTAGAGATTCCCCATCATGACTTGAATATCGAGGATTGAGAACAGTTAGTGTAAATGTTTACTATAGACTTAGAAAGTGACAGCAGGGGTGGCTAGGTGGTGCAGTGAATCGAATGCCAGCCCTGGAGTCAGGAAGACCTGAGTTCAAACGTGGCCTCAGACATTTAACACAAAAAACTAGCCATGTGACCTTGGGCAAGTCACGTAACCCCAATTGCCCTGCCTTACCCCCTCCAAAAAAGAAAAAAAAAGAGAGTGACAGCATCCAGTGTTCCATTTAGTACCTAGGGGAGGGTTAAATTTTCATGTTATTCTATTACCTAATTGGAGCAAGGTCAGCCCCTTGATGCCAACATGCTTCTTCACTACATCTGCCATCTTATTGGTTCCTTGTTCCCAATGACTTGGTCTTAGATTTAAGAAGCATGTTACTACTATCTTTTCCTTAAGCTTCATGATTTTTCTGTTCAGCCCCACTTCTGCCCCGGGCAGCTTGAAACTCAGTTTGATTCAATTTACCAAACATTTATTGAGTGTGTACTGTTTACTGGACATAGGCAATGGGAATACAAAAAGAAAGATGAAAAATTCCTTCCCTCAAAGAGCTTACTTGTATTGGGATGGAAACAGCATGCACACAGATATATCAATACAAAATGTATCCACAAAATATTTTGCACCAGGATTTGGGAGAGGGATCAGTGATAGCTGAGAGGTTTAGGAAAATCCTTCTCTAGCAGGTGGCACCTGATCTGATTTAATACTAATTTTATTTTATTACTTTTTTTCTGTACCTGTGATTTCATGGGTGGTGCCAATTGCTGATGAGAAACTTCTCTACCATAGGAAATCAGAGTAATATTATATTACTAGTTAAAGTTAAGCTTCTAGTAAGTTGCTCTTAGAGACAAAACTCAAACCCAGTCCTTCTTAACTTAGGCCAATTCCTTATCCACTACACCAGACTGTCCAAATAATAATAATAGCTGACATTTATATAGCTCTGTAATATTCACAGAGCATTTTATAAATATTACCTAATTTTACCCTTACGATAACTCTGTGTGATAGATATTATAAGCATTGTTATTCCAGTTTTACAGATGAGGAAACTGAGTCTCAGAGAGGCTAAGTAACTTGTCTATATCAGTGGTGACATTCCAATAGAGATCTTTCCTGATTCGATGTTGCTTTTTTGACTGTCTCCTTCCTCTTGTCATTGCTTTAACCCCTTAACACATGGACCTTTTTCATACACACTGTTAATACTACCATTTATTTCCAACAGGCTTATGTCACATCCTATTGCCATTTAACTCCTCCCCCTCTATAGAAATTCACCATTGTGGGGTGGCTAGGTGGCACAATGAGTAGAGCGCTGGCCCTGGAGTCAGAAGGACCTGAGTTCAGATCTGGCCTCAGACACTTAACACACAAACAAAAACCTAGCCGTGTAACCTCAGGCAAGTTACTTAACCCCAGTTGCCCTCCAAAAAAAGCAAAAAAAGAAATTCACCATTGTGGCTCCCAATCATTTGCCACCTGTAGACTCAGTTTTTCTATAGATTTTTCATAAGGAGATCTAGTTCAACAATAAGTGAGCAAACATTGTGGTTCCTTATCCCCAAACATACAACATGCGATTTATACAATGTTCCCTGGCCTTTCACATGCCTAGGTGCTCACAAGAGTTGCAGCTGGCTCTTAGTTCCTGCTCATATAGAAAGCCTAGTCTTTAAAAATAAACAAAAAAACACCAGACTCTAGATCAGCTCCCCAAATGTAACCTTCCTATTGAATCTTTTTAACAAGGGTAATAGTGTTATATTTATGTATGTATTTCATTTCCCCTCCATTAACTAGATTGTAAATTCTTTGAAGGCAGAACTATCTAAGAAGTAATTTCACTGATATTAAATGGATGATAATGTTCCATTTCATTAATTTATTTGCTCATTGCCCTATTGTTGGACATGTAAGTTGTTAATATTTTTGTTAGTTTCTTTGTGATTACATATAATGCTATTATGAAAGTCTTTGAATAGGAAACTGATATTTGTTTCCGAAACAGCTTTCAATATATATTCCTAAAAATGTATTTAATGAATCAAAGAGCATGGTAATTTTGTAACTTATTATATTCTCTCTAAAAAAGGTTGCATAACCCTCTGCACACAGTAAGTTCATATGCTTCTGCACATATCAAGCACTTAATAGATATTTTTTCTAATTGAAATGGAATAAGTTTTTTAGCATTCAGTTAAATTGTTAGGCATGAAGAGTGTCTAGATTTATGCATGAGCTGGGAGAAATGAGAAAACTAAATAAAACCTCCCTTCAACTTCTTGTAATCATAACCTTGAAATGAGAAATAAAACCAAACATTTATAGGAAACCAGCCATGTGCCTTAGGAAAGATAACAGTAAATGTACTTTTTTTCATTCCCAAGTCATAGGAGCTACCCTTTTATATATTCTTCACTTACACTGGCTGCTCTTGGCTCACTTGGCCTCCTGTGACAAGGATTAGGTGCCATTCCTACAAAAACGGGAAGAAACTCAGTGCTAATGGGGTTGTGGAGGAACGGGTACTCTTACTCATTACTAGTTGAGTTGCAAACTTCTGCAAACTTTTTTGAAGATCAGTATATAATAAGTTAAAAAAATAATCATATTCTTTGATTCATTAATTGCACTGTTTGGAATAGATGCTGAAAATATTAAAAACAATGAAAAAATGAACTTTCTGTTCAAACATTCTTATAAACAACATTATATGAAATCATAAAGAAACAAAAAATGTAAAAACTTAAAATGTTCAACAGAGGAATTACCAAGTAAATCATGTTATATTAATGAAATGGAATATTATAATCCATTTAAGACCAATAAATTCAAGCAATACAAAGAAATCTGAAAAAGACCTTAAGAAATAATGGAAAATAGAGGAAAAGCATAACATTGGAGTATATACTTTCTATAACCAATAAATGAGAATAAAGGACAAAAAATCTTGAAGAACTGATGACAATGAATAAAAAAGGCTTAGGATATTATATATGTTAAAATTACCTTCAATATAAATATTTAGGCAAGTTTAGTTGGTTATATTGAAGTTCACTGTTACGTTTGTAGTGGAATGTCTGCCACACTACTAAAAAAATTAAAATGGTTTCTGTTCCCATTAGTTCCTACCCAAACTTTAGATAAATCTAGAAGCCTAGTCTCTTCCATATAGGGTGGCTCCTTGTCTTGGAACTTAAGGATATCCTAAAAAGAATATTCACATAGAACTACATTTATTTAGGCAGTAGAAATATAAAACTTCAGATCTGCTGGCATGATTGTTTAAGGGCAAAATTTAAACCAGCTTATTTTTTGTGGCTGACTTGCCATGACTATTCATCTTTATAGGTATCATTATAGACAAAATTCCAAGATTCCCAGAAATCTTTTTAAACTGCCTCAAGGCCAAAACAAAGCTAATGTTTTTATGACTTTTTGGAGTTTCTGTTTTCATATTCAGGAGCCAGGATATTTATAGTAAGACATTTGGACTGAACTGCCAGACACAGGTTCTTCAGGTGAGGGCAACCCTTTGGCTAAGCATTCTTTTTTTTTTTTTTAAGCAATTGTGGTTAAGTAACTTGCTCATGGTAACATGGCCAGTCATTATTTATGTGTGGGTGCTCATTTTCTGAGGCCAGGACCTATCCCGGGTCACCCCAACTCCGGGCTGGCACTCTTACTCATTGCGCCACCTAGCCGCCCCCTAAGCATTCTTTTGAAGTAAATGACGTGCCATTTTCTTTTTTCCTCACCAGCTCTGAAAATTGGTTCCTTATTTTTCTTAAAGACTCCTCAGTGCTTCTACCTGGACAAAATAACAGATGAAATGATGATGTTAACAGTCTACTCAGTAGGTATAGAACAAGGGAAGAGATATTTTCCAACAGGAGAGAGAGAGAAAGGCTAGGTGTTGACACCAAAAAGAACCTAAGAGAAGCTTAGGCATAGCAGCAATAAATGGCCATTCCAGTGACTTGGATTTAGAGACACTTTAATTTAACAGGATATTGAAAGACCATTGAAAAAGAGTTTCCTCAGTACTGAAGAAAATCATAGAGAATTTGAGATGCCCCTTTCTTTCTTTGTTCTATCTTTTGGCATGTATACTGGAAGAATTGGCATGAATTGTTGGTCTTTGTTATACTGTGTCGGAGGGTGGGGGGGGGTGTTTTGATACACAAGGAAAGAAGGCATTTTTGAGGGAGATGCATTGAGTCTATCAGGGATTTAAAGGATTTTTAGGGGATTTAAAGGAGAATCTTGTTGCAGTAGTACTTCCTGTGCTCTGTAGAATCTAGCCTGGACTGGTCTGTTTTATTTGAAAGCAGATTAAAGCTTTGGAACAGATCTGATCCATTCTCATCCTGGCTCATTATAGTGAAGGGAAGCAGACTTGGGGGATTAACTTGTGATGAATTTTAGTGATGCTTAGTATATTGAATTAATTTTGAGTCATCAGATATTTTTATACTGGTAAAATTACAGAAAAGATTAGGTTTTATAGCTTTGTTTATTTTCCTATGTTTCTTTTACATGAAAAAATTGTTAGCATATTTGTTTTTATGGGAACAGACATGGTCAGTTGATCAACAAGAATTTATTAAGCACCTACTATGTTCCAGGCACTGGAGATTCAAAGGAAAAAAATAGTCCCTGCTTTTAAGGAAATTGCAGGTAACATACACATGTATGTTGATATGCATGCATTGAGATTTTGTTGCTGTTCAGTCATTTCAGTGATGTCTGACTCTTGGTGGCCCCATTTAAGGTTTTCTTGGCAAAGATACTGAAGCAGTTTGCCATTTCCTTCTTCAGCAGATGAGGAAACTGAGGCAGACAGGGTTAGTAATAGTAATAGTTAATAATAGTTACTAATAGTAAATGTCTAGTGAAAGATTTGAACTCATGAAGATGAGTCTTCCTGACTCCAGGTCTAGCACCTCTATCCATTGTACCAGGTAGCTGCCCTGCATACAAATATGTACATACATGTACATATACACATGCATATGTGTAGCACCTATGTATACCTATATGCCTGTGTCTGTATGACACTATATACAGTGAAACATACATGCATATTTAGAATATATTTAATAGGTATATATTATGAGATTATAATGAATTAAAATTAGCCCATTGTAGATATAAATGAATAGGATTTATTTTAGGGTCCTGCAGTGTCTGGCTACCACATAATGGCTAGAAAAAGACCAGTGTCAATATTTCATCCTTTTCTTCTTATTGATTCATGCTTGAAATAAAACAAATTATTGCTTCATTGTGCAAATGCAAACACTTTAGGTAAAATTATATGTGTATGTAAATCTATCTGTATGTCATTTATTAATATCCTTTCAATATTTCTTACTCTGTAGTGGGAAAAATTATCAATGTACCATCTTGTCTGAATTATACTATATTATATTTTTTCTTGTTTTGCAATTAAAACTTCTTTGTACTTCACAGGTCACTGACAAGGAACAAGAGTTTGCTGCTGCAGCTTTAAGACAGCTTGAATATCAGCAGTTTGAAGACGATAAACTTTCTCAGAAATCATATTCCAGTAAACTCTCTCGGTCTCCTTTGAAGATAGTTAAAAAGCCTAAAAGCATGCAGTGCAAAGTGATACTTTTAGATGGAACAGAATATCTCTGTGATGTTGAAGTAAGTTGTTATGGGTTGTTTTGGGGGGACCAATGGGCTTGAGTGGTAAGGGAGATTTTAGTCCAAGATTCTTGAATGAAGGATAGTATTCATATAAAATCTACTGAACATAAGTATAATTTGTGCTTATTCAGACAAAATACATATATTTGCAGATTTAGTCCCTGTGTACAATTTTATTTGCTTTACTTGTACCAAGAGATCTAGTTAGTAATCAGAAATGTACTTAAAAAATAGCATCCCATAAAATGATTTGAATTAGTATCTAAAATTGTATGTGAGAAGCCCAAATTTTCATCTTTTCTCCATTTAAAACTGAGTAGTAAGGTTTATTACTAGACTTTGGCAATCAACATATTTTTATATCTTAATTATTAGCATTTTATGTAAATGATTTCTTGCCATCTTGAGTAATGCATGGTCAGGACAAAACTACCCAATGGTAGGATTCTGCCATATTTCTGCACATGGAAGTTTTCTTATGCTTTGACCTACAAATGTCCTTTTCTCAAATGTTGAGACATTTTTGAGTATTTGTATAGAAAAAAAAATTCATGTCAATGAACGGCTTGCAGGCATTTTTTACTGGAGATACTTGCAAGAAGAAGCCATCTTGTTTTAAAGTGAACAGTGTAGTGAATTTCAGCACAAAGATTTTGTGGTGCCAGGTTAACAAGGGCATTCACAATAACAGACAAAGGGATTGGTATTTTGGTTGTTTTTGACAGTACTTCGTGTCTTATTTTCCTCTTGAATTGGATCACAATATGTTTGGTCTTTTTTTTTCTTTTAGAAGAAAAAGGCAAAATAAGTTTTTGTCAGTAAATTATTTGGAATGGAATGGGGGTAGGGGAAGGACTTCTTGGAACTACTATCCCCTAAATGTAATTGTACACAGACTTCAGGAATCTTTGAATGGGGGGATGCCTTTTTGTTTTTGGAAAAACTTTTAGACAAAATGTTCAGTGGGCAGTATTCTAATTATAGCAGAATTTTTTCATCTGCATGATTTAGTAATCTTTGATAAATGTTGATGGCTTTGCAACTGTTAATGTCAAAACAAATAGATATTACCAAGGTGAAAAATATGTCCCAGGGCTCTAAATATTCTTGTGATAGAACATTCTTTATGGCTGTGAATTTATCTATTCTTCTTGGCTCATAGACAGAGGACTTTAAATGCTTACTTTGTCACTAGAAAATATAGGAATATAGCTTTTCTTCTGGAATCTGAGTGACCATGACATTTTCTGAGAAGATAGTATTGATTTCTATTTTGAAAATTTCCTGCTTTTTGAAAAAACTATTCTTGGTCAAGGAACACTGACTTTTCTCCTTGTCTGCTAGATAGATATCTCCTATTGATTTTAAATTCATATTTGAAAGAAAACTCAAATGGAAGCATTGTAAACTACTTTGTTGTCATGGGAAAAGTAATTTTCCTAGGAAGAATCTAGAAGAAAGTAAACAATGCCATGTACATAGAGATAGTATAACATCCTTTGAACCATTTCTAGTGTCTGCAGTGTTGATTAATTTACCATGAGGCATATGCAAAAGTCATGCAAAGTAACACTATGCCACTAATACATGCTGTATTTTATGGTACTGTATTTTCACATTCAGAGTGTTATTTCGTGGTTTATTAAGTTTTATATTAGTGTTGTTTTGGGTGATTATGACAATGATGTTTGAGTTTCTTTTCCTTTAAATTGAGATTTGAAAAGGCTTGTCAGGTTCTTAAATATAATTTTATTATATCCAGGCTCAAAATTATTTTTTAAAATTTCTTACATAGTCAAAACCAACTGGGGAAATAAATTCATTGAACTTTCAGGGATACATCTCTTCTATTAAACAAGTGATAGGAATATTTTTGCATGCTAAATCCTTAGCAATAAGCAATTCAACATTCTACTTTTCTTTCCAGCACTTCTCTAAGTATACATGCAAGTTTGGTGCATAAAACTGAAGGAAGTTTTAAAATTTATTTATTGGAACACTGGAATTCCTTTCCAGGAGTCTTTTCAAAGATTTTGTCCAATTTAACATCTCTGTGCAATAAGCCTTTTTGCTGATTACCTGTTTTCATGTGGTACAGAGATGACTTCTATCCTTGTATATTCTACTTTATGAAATACTGCATACTATGAGGTGGTGTATGGATATAATATGGATTATTTGTTATGCCTTTTCACCACAGTAAATGAGTGGTCTGGTTATGGATTTCAATTGTACCCTTTGTGGTCCTTTTCTGGCTAAATTAAGTTTTTCTGTACTCCTGCTAGTTACTTTTTTGGTAGCTATGAATTATTGGTAGAGGAAAATTGACTTTATAGTCTTATTAATTTACTCATCGGTAAAGATACAATTTTTTTGCAAAGAAAAAATATATAAGAAGAAAAATGTAGTATTGGTTACCTGTTGAGTTAGTCACTGTAAAACCTGAGGAATGAAAATTATAAAAGGTTTTTATATTGTAATACTTGATTTGAACTTCTGTGCTATAGAATCATAGACTTAGAAAGTTCTACATAAACAAGTAGTATCATCTAAAGATCTCCAGACTTGCAGTTAACATTTGCGGATTTTTACCCATTGTCTGTCACAAATTAACCTTATGATCTTGACCAAGTCAGTCAAGTTTTCTGAGTTCCATTTTCCTTGTCTATAAATTGAAAGAGTTGGACCAAATAATCTCAGATATCTGTTCTCATACACAAAGACTATGATTGGTTTGATGCTTGTACTTGATTTTCATAGAAAGCTTAGGATTAAATGATCATATCACAGGTCACAAATCAGTCTCAGCAGTGCGACAAGAAAGTTTGACTTCTGACTCTCAGCACTGGGCAATTTCTAAAATACCTGTATCACACACAGATTAATTTGAACATGCTATCTTTCACATATGAGTCATTTGTTTTGCTGAACTTATTAGTATGGCTATAGGAACTCTATCTGTTTAGCTATGAGAACAGGAGGCATTTTTGTATAATGGAAAGATCTTTGGACTGAGAGTTTGAACTTGGGTTCAAATAGACAGTCATGTGTGATACTGAGCAACTTAGCTTACTCTCTGGGGAACTCAGTTTTCCCATTTGTAAAATGAGGAGGTGGACCAGATCTACTTTAAATAGCCTCCACCTCTAAATCCATACTCCTGTAAACTGAATAACAACACAGTCAATCCTCAACTTTTACATTTCCCCAGAAAATGACATAAAAGTAAAAAACACAAATGTTGATACACTGAGCCTATGGGAATTAGGAGTTAGGTTCCCATGACCACCAAAAACTGTAATCTTTTGTTAGAGATTGTTGAAAATAGACTTTTCTACATATAAGTCTTTGTAACAAAACTTTAATTCTGATAATATGCCCTTTTCTTGGCACAGTAACCAGGAAATAATCCATAAAATGCAGTATACAAAATAAAATTGGTAACAAGCAAAGCATTCTTTCTTGCTAGTAATTTCCTAGAATTCCATGACCTTTTGTGCTAATATCTCAATTAAAAAAAAAACACATTGATTTTTGACAACATTCACTTTTCATTACATGTGAAATCTACAATATCATAAATACTGTACAGGAAATAAAATTCTTAAAACCAAAATTTGTTTTTTAACCTGAATCTTAACCTTTTGCTGTGGTTAGATAGCAGTGTGAGGGTGTTATGTTGTATATTTTACTGCTGTAAACCTCTCTTTATTGGCCATCCTTTGAAAACCAAAGGAGAGTTTGCTGGAACTTTAGGCACTACTATCAAAAGATGCTAAGACTGGTGAGGTTTTGACATCACCTTAGAGCCCAAAGAGCTTGCACCACACTCTGAGGGCATAATTGCAATATAAAACTTGAGTTTTAAAAGCAAAAAATGAAAATATACAGAAAATGCACAGAGAATTCTTTACAATGGCAGGGTGAAGAAGACCAGTGGTGTACCTAGCAGGATCCCAGCTGCTCCATAAATCTGCATACATCACATCTCTTATTTCTTTCTCTACTGCTCAAAGCTGAAAATGTATGTGGTTGCCAATGTGAAAGTGAAAATGAGATTACTAATAAAATCACGCGGATGCTTGAAATTGCAAAAGGTAAATGGTGAATGTTGAGAATTGACTGTAACTCACATTTGTGTATCTTGCTACTTTAAGTTTGCAAAGCATTTTTCTCATAACAGTCCTGTTAGTACAAGTATTATTAACCCTATTTATAGAAAAGGAACTGTAGCTCAGGATAGAATGACTTGCCTTTAATTATACAACTCATAAATGGCTGAAGTGGGATTTAAACTACAGGTTTCTTAACTCCCAAATCTAGTGCATCATGCTGTCCCTCAATGGCATGAAATGGTGAAAAGGAAGAAGGTGGCTATAGGGAAAAAGCAAGTTCTAAATTTCTAACCTTACTTAAGAGATAGAAGCCTATTCTCAAAACAGCAAATACTTTAAAAAGCTGAGTTGAAGAGACCTGATCCAAGTATACAGTGGGAGATAAAGTGAGAAATAATCCACCAGTACAATTCAAGTTTCCTTTTTCCTTAATAAAGGTATTCATACTAAAAGCAAGATGAAACCCCAGAACTCAGTAGGAATTAGAATTCAGAGACAAAATAAAGGAAAATCTGAATTAAAAAAAAAAAAAGGAATAGCAAACTCTTCTTTTCCTTTTCGATCACAAGATGGCAGAATATGTTAGCCCTATAGTATTCCCTAAAGAAGAATTCTCACTGGGTTGAAAGTGAGAAGATCTTCCCAAGAATAGTTCCTTAATAAGTTATTTTGTTCAATAATTGTTCATTTCTTTTCATAAGACAAATAGTTTTCTCAGTCTTCATCATAGAATCTTGGTTTGGGTTCTACTCTACTTCTGAAAATTTTTTGCATTTACTCTATTTTTAAAGGTTCACCTCAAAATTTTTCAGTGCTCTAACCTTTGGTTACACAAAGTTTAAGGAAACAGTAATTTGAATGGGATAGCTGAATGGGGTAGTTCTCAGCATATATTTAGAAAATATGTAGTGTGTGTTTGTATATGTGTGTACAAAATAGAAACATGTGTATGTAAAAATGGAAGCAATTCTCCAACAGATAAGTGGTAAAAAATATGAAAAAATGACTCTCTGAAAAATTGTCAAGTATTAACAATCATATAAAAACATTGCTCTAGGTCACCAGAAATAAGAAAAATGCAAATTAAAAAACAATTCCTGGCTTATCACTTCACTCACCTTTCACACTGGCAAAGATAACAATAGTCAATGTTAGGTAGACACACTAGTGTATTGTTGGAGGTGTTGTGCTACCATTTTGGAAAGCAGTCATGTCTATACCCTTTGACTCAGAGATTCCATTTGCTAGGATTATACGCCATGAAAACCTTTGATAAGAAAGTCTCCATACGGGGCAAAATGTTTACTGTACTACTTTTTTTGTAGCAAAGGATTGGAAATAAAATCAATTAGGGAATGGCTTAAACAAATTTTCCTACATTACTACATAGAAACATGGAAACAATTTCATGAACTCATTCAGAGTGAATTAAGCAGCACCAAGAAAACAGTATACAAAGTGAATACACCAATATAAATAAAAAGAACAATCACAAAGAAAAATATCAGAAGTGAATGTTATAAAAAAAAACAACAAAACAAGCATGGCTCAAAAAAAAGAGAAATGGGAAGACATGGTCCATCTTTTTTTAAAAAATTATTTTTTTTATTTATTCACTATTAGTTTACAACATTCAGTTCTACAAGTTTTTGAGTTTCAAATTTTCTCCCTGTCTCTCCATCCCCCCCACATCCAATATAGGTTCTACATATACTTTCACATAATCAAGTTGTAAAGAAGAATTATAACCAATGTAATGAATAATGAGAAAGAATAAGCAAAATGAAACAAAAAAAGAGAGGGAGCAAGTAGTTTCCTTCAATCTGCGTTCAGACTCCATAATTCTTTCTCTGGCTATGGATAGCCTTTCATGCTCCATCTTTTGACAGAGATGGGAAAACCACAGGTGTTGCACATTGTATATATTTTCATATTATTTAGATGTATTGATTAGTTATACCAATCTTTCTCCCCTAATTTTATTTGTCTTTAAAAATACTTGTCTTTAAACCTAATTGTTGCATGGAATGGCTCTTTGGAATAGGGAGGAGGATAACGGAGGAAATTATGGCCATGTAAAAAGCAAACGACTTCAGTAAAAACTTTTTGAAAACAAACCAAAACAAAATATTGGCCTAGGAATTAGAAGACTATAGTTTGAAAACTGACTCTACCGTTTAATTTATTAACATATCTATAAAATTAGAGAGATGGGTGCTAGATAGTCTTTAAAGTCATTTCTATTACCAAATCTCTATGAAATTGTAAGCAACAATTTTTAATTCAATAACTTTCAGGAAGATTCAGCAGACTTTCCTGCCAATAATATGAGATTCTCTAATCCAGTTTATTGAGTATATCCTGCCTGAGACTAATTTTCCAGCTACAAATACTTAAAATTACAAGTTACTTAGAGAATGATAAAATAGGAATGTTGGTGGCATTTCATTTCTTTGCTTCAGAGACTTCTTTGATGGAAGGAATAATAGCTGCATAGCCATAGTAGAAGGTTTCCCAATCATTTGCTTCACAAAGTTGGTCATGCTGTAGGATTCTCTATATTTCATTTGAAAGCTATTTTTTCACAGGCAAATAGGTAGAGCAGTGGATGGAGTCAGGAAGATCTAAATACAAATCCATTCTCAGAAACTTACTAGTTGTGTGACCCTGGACAAGTCACTTAACCTCTCTGCCTCATATCCATAATAGCACCTACCTCCTAGGGTTCATGATCAATTATATGAGATTAAGACTTTTAAAAGTGCTTTGTATAGTGCCTACTATGTGCCAGCATGGTACCTGGCACATAGCAGGTACTATATAAATGTGTGTTCTTTTTTCAGTTAAATTAGTATTTTTGACTTTTAAAAACCAATGCAATCTTAGGAACAAAAGCTAGATTAATTTTTTTAAAAAGCAGAAAAACATTTGACAAATGGCAGTGCACATTTCTGTAAAAACAACTAAAAGAATAGGTGAGGAAGCAGCCCTGCCCTCTTTACTGTGATCAATAGCATCTATTTATTCTTAGGAAGTAGTATTCTTTGTAGTAAAGAAATGCTGAATTTTTTTCTTCTGCAAGCAGAGAATAAACAAAGATAGCTTCCTCTCCCCACTGTTATTTTACATAGTAATAGATAAGTTAGTTCCAGCAGTAAGACACAAGATCAAAAGCAGATGTACAAACAGTGGCAAAGAAGAGGGAAAACAATCTTTATTTGTAAATGGTGTTGTGGTGAAGTGAAGTGAAGAAACTATTTGAGACCTTTAATGGCACCATCAAAGTAATAGAATATAATGTAAATCCATTATAAAAAATCAGAAGGAGGCTAAAAGAAATTCCATTCCAAAGAGCTACAAAATGCATAAAATATCTTTTAGTTATCCTTTTAAGACATCTATAAGATATTTGCTATTCAGCCATTTTTCTGTCAGGAGTGACTCTTTCTGACCCTATTTAGGAGGGATTTTTGGCAGATACTGAAATGGTTTGTCATTTCCTTCTCTAGTTCATTTTACAGATGAGGAAACTGAGAAAGCAGGGCTAGGTAACTTTCCCAGATCATACCACTAGTATCTGAGAACAGATTTGGACTTGGGAAGATAAGTCTTCCTGACAGCAGACACTCTATCCACTGTACCACCTAGCTGTCCCTATATTTATATAAGTAATTATAAACACTTTACAGAAATGATGAGGGCCTTAAATAATTGGATAGTCACTTCTAATGTTTGCATTATACCAGCACGATGAAAATAACAATAATACCTAAATTAATTTATTGATTTCGTGCTATATTCCTAAAATCACTTAGAACTATTCAAAATATAACTAGTTAGAATATTAATATTTGTTTGGAAAAACAAAGATCTTTTAAAAATGAGGGGAAAACACTATATAAAATGAAAGTTTTTGCATGAATAAAATTAACCAAGGTAGAATTATAAGAGAAAATGTAGAGTGGAGAAAATCATATCAAACGTTGCTGATAAAGTCAGATACCCACAATATCCAGGGATACCATTACCACAGTCATGATATTAGTATATTTATTTAAGAGATCAAAGAAAGAAAAAGGATCTTTATGTACAAGTCGTGTGTGTGTGTGTGTGTGTGTGCGCGCGCGCACACATGCATGTCTTGAGGTTGTGTGGCAGGGAAGTGTTAACTTAAGGGCATGTCCATTAATTGGGGAATGGTTGAACCAATTATGGTATCCAAATGCAATGGAATACTGTTTTACCATAACAAATGAAGGTGATGGATTCAAAGAAATCTGGGAAAACTGTATGAAGATAGGCAGTGAAGCAGAACCAGGAAAATAATTTATCTTATAAAAACACACATTGTAAAAATGAATAACTTTTAAAGACTTGATTCTGAATAATCAGTTGTGATTCTAGATGATTGATGATGAATCATTTTGCCCACCTTCTGAAAGAGATATGATAGACTAAATATACAGACTGAGACATGCAATTTTGAGGTGACTTATGTAGGAATCGATTTTGTTTAACTATACATATTTGTTTGGAAAGGTTTTGTATTTCTTTCAGTGGAAGGGAAGTTGAGGGGGAAAGAAAATGAATGTTAAATGAAAAAAAAATAACTGCATGGGAAATCAATGCAGATATATGATTCCTTGAGCTGTGCCCCATTGATAAGTGGTCAAAATTAAGGAAAAGAATCACAAACTATAAATGATTATATAATAACTCTGAGGTTTCACTGCACAGAGAACAAATTGGTAAAGCCAAGTAAAGAAGGTGACAGACAGTCAGTGTTGGACAGGCTGTGGAAAGAGGCACAGATGCATTGTTAGTGGAGCATTGAAATAATACAGCTATACTGGATCTTAATTTGGAATTATTCAAGATAAGTAAATAAGCTTTTCAGCCTGTGAAGTCAGAAATAGGTTTATTATATAGCAAAATATTCATAGCAATACTCTTTGTGATAGCAAAGAACTGATTATAAATTGTGTGTCCTTATATTGTAGAATGTCATAGAAAACTATGGCATATTAATATAATGAGATATTATTATACAGTAATAAATGATGACTGTGAGGGGTTCAGAAGCATGGAATGATTTTTATGAATTGATATAGAGTGAAATAAGCAGAATTCAAAGATCAGTATATAAAATAACTATAATTATAGCTGAATCATCCAGAGGAGAAAAATAAAATCCTGGAGAACAGATTATGAAACATGCTTCTTGATGGCAGAGGTTTGGGGAACTTCTGTGACAGAAAATGGTATACATTGTAGGACACAGCTTGCATTGATTGTTTTCACTTAATTTGCTTAATATTTTGTTTTTCTGCTACTAGGAGAATGGGAAATGACTGTGATATATGGACAAAAGTCATCCAAAAAATTTAAAAAACCCCAAAACATTTAGTCTTGTACCAGATAATACCCATCCTTATGTATCCTTAGTAGACACCAGAACTGAAAATTTCAGAGTCAATCAGCAACCCAGGATGATCAGCAGCTGAAATGAAGGAGATCTATTTGATAGACCAGTGGACCTTAGAGAGGCTAAATTAGTTCTCGGTATAACTCAAATTTGGGTACAAGTCCTGTTATAGATCTAGACATCCAGGACTGAATAAGATTTGCTTCTCTCCTGGGCTATATCTGAATCTTGGGTGGACCATGTTTCTTGAGAACAGTTGCTGTCAGTCTTTGGGGACTAGGTAGGGTTAGATGCCCATAGTGCATACAACTTTGTGATTTGTTTTAAAATATGCAGTAAAGGGATTATAAAGGCAATTACCTTGTGCTTTGTCTTGTAGGTGATTTAATTATCTGTGCAGAAAATGTGTTTCTATTTTGTCTGTCTCTTTTCATGGACTGAATGGAAAAATAAATCCCATTTGCAAATTTTCCATCTCCTGTAGGAGCTTAATTAAAATTCTTTCCATTTCCTTTTGAAGTTTTTGGTTGAGCAGCTAATAGGACAGCCATAATCCAGAAACATGGGCAACAAAAAATAGCTGTTTCTGTCCAAACCCAGTGAATTCATATATTCATTCAGTAGATATTTATTGAGCCCCTTTTATTGTGGGGCTCAATTATGTTTTTAGCCAATTCTGTGAAATTATCTGAATTTTTATTTTATACATGTTTTACCACTTTGATGCCCCTATTCTTTCATAGGTGAAATGATTTATCAGCTGAAGCAAGGTCTCTTTTTTATAACTGAGTGCCCAACTCCTTGTCTTGAAAAATCAGACCAATGGAGAATTTGCTAGGCTGAAGAAAATTGTAATTAACTTGATTTCCTTGTGTGATGACACTTAGGAATAACAATTGGAATGACTACATGACTAAGCCTTTTAAAATACACTCTCATTTCCTTAACATCTCCAATATTAAATCTGTTGCCCAGGGGTGTAGGAATCCTCTTGATCTGCATTCATTAAGGTTTTGACTAACAAACACAGACCATTTCGATGAAAATGATTGTTATAGTCTACAGGTTTTCATTTTGAAAAAGTAATTAACTTTAATATTCTGTAATTAGTGTATATATAGCCTATTAAACACTTTAAACTCACAACAAAGTTGAGAATTGAAGCATATATGTCAGGAAACACAAATGAGTAAGACCCTGAAGTACATTAAAATGCTAATTTAAATGTTCTGGGCTTTAATTTTCAAAGCTTGAGTGACTTTGGTCTTAAGTGCCAGGTGCTTTGTCAAGCACTGCATCAATGCATAAATAACTTGGATTATCTTTTTTTACATTTGCCCAAATTTCCTTTGGGTGATTTGACCTGAAGTTCAGAATTAAACTTTAATTTGTCAAACTGTGAGTTTAAAAGATTTGGTTATTAATACTTAGCATTTCATTAGAACTCCATAGGAGCAATTAATTTTTAACTAGCATTTTGTTACATTTTTTGGAATGGTAGCTTTTTCCTGATGAGAATTTAAGCTGGGAGGTTTTTCCCAAGCAACTCATTCTAAGAGAAGTGGCCTGGTGTGATGGATAGAGAATCAAATAGATCATTTCAGAGATAAAGAGTGGAAAGTGTCAGGAAACCCTGGATTCAAGTCCCCACCTCTGGTTTATACAACCTCTGGGATAATGGGCAAATCGCAGCTTCTCAATAGCCTTACCAACTGTTTGAAGTCACAGAAGGTATCAATCTATATTTGTAGATGTAATTGCCGCTTTTGGGAGTTCTGTTTAACAAAGAAGTCACATGCCCCCTTAGCATGCATGTACTATTCTAAATCATCTGTACTTTATGTCTTTTTTTCCCTTACTACTTTATTAGGTCATTAATGACATGTACTAAATCACCTTCATCTTTATATCTTCAGCTAGATCAATGTTTTATGTGTGTGTACACACACCCACACCCATTCTAAGTCATTGGTATTTGTATATATTTGCTTGTTACATTATTAGGTCACTAATGATATGTATTTAATCATACTCATCTTTATATTCTCAACTAGCACAATGCCATATATGTGCATGCACACACACCTCCATTCTAAATGATCTGTATTTGTATATATTCACTTTTTACATTATTATGTCATGAACAACCAGTACTAAATCACACTTATCTTTATATCTTCAAATAGTACAGTACCTTATATATCCCTATAGGTATGTGTATACATGTATGTATACATATACATATACCTAGATTTGAATCATCCACCACTTGCTTAGAAAACAACGAATCAATAAACATTTATTAATCACCTCCTACATACCTGAAAGTCAATCAGTAGGCATTTATTAAGTGCCTTCTAGGATACAAAAAGAGGTAGAAGACAGTTGCTGCCCTAAGGAGTCTAGGAATCTAATGGAAGAGATAGCAAGCCAACAAATATGTACAAACAAGCTAAATAGAGGGAAAATAGGAAGTAATTATAAGAGGAAAGGTTAGAATTAAGAAGGATTGGGAAAGGCAAGCCAGGGATTCTCTTTGCCAGGAATTACATGAGGGTTTGGGAATATCAAGACAAAAATGAAACAATATCCATCCTCAATGAATTTACAGTATATCCAGGGAAATAAGATACACATATGAGAATAAATACAAAGACTATTCAAGGCAAATGCAAAGTAATTTTAGGGGGATAGACACTAGTAGCTGAGTGAGAGAAATATATGTGTGTGTGTGTGTGTGTGTGTGTGTGTGTGTGTATTAAGAAGGTAATTTATGCTCTGCTATGCCCTGGAAATGCAAATAAGAAGAATCTTTTTGCAAGGAAATAGGGAATGTCATCATGCATGAGGTAGCACATGAGCATTGAAGGGACCTGGGGATTCTAGGTCAGAGAAAATCTGTTCAAGGGCTATGGCAAGAAATCAAGGTAAATTGTTAGAATACAGGAATAGAAAGCAGGCCAATTTAGGTGGAATATAGAGTTTGTGACCAAAAGTGACATGTAATGTGCCTGAAAATCTGGGCTAGGGCCATGTAATTTAAGCTTAAAACAAAGGAACTTATATTTGATTGTGTAGGCAAAAGGGGAGCAATTAGAGATTTTTGGACCCAGGGAGTGATGTGATGGTACCTGTGCTTTAGGAATCTCACTTTGTGGAGGACTGGAGAGGGGCAAGAGGCTGTTTCAACAGTCATGGTGAGAGGAGATCATGATGGCAGTAAACTAATTTTAAAACAATTATCTATTTTTTGATACTTTAAGCTGATTTGTCATGAATAGTTCTGGATGTGAAAACAAAATGGATGTCAGTAAAACAATTTATTTCGGTTGTTTTTCAGTTGTGTCTGACTCTTTGTGACCCCACTGGGGTTTTCTTGGCAAAGATATTGGAGCAGTTTACCATTCATTTCCTTCTCCAACCCATTTTACAAATGGGGAAAATGAGGCAAACAGAGTGAAGTGACTTACCTAGGGTCACACAATGAATAAGTGTCTGGGGCTAGATTTGAACTCAGAATGATGAGCCTTCCTGACTCCAGGCCTGGCATTCTATCCAGTGTGCCTCCTGCATGACCTTTTAAAAGAATTATTGAGCTTTATGTATGCTTATCTATGTAATGAAAGAGGCATATCATAAATTCTAAATAACCAAATGACAGTCTTGATTTTGGCATATAAAACAACAAATAGTCAACAGACATAAAGCATAGTTCATTGTCAAGGTTGCACCATTTTGGAACCAGACAACTTTGTGGGGTTGGGAAAGTGGTGATTAATTATGTTTTGTTGAGTTAACCTTTTATTAGGTTCCTACTATGTGCCTGGTTATACTGTACTAAGAGTAGTATTTTTGTTGTTTTTAAATGTTTTATTTCTAGGCAAAAGACAACCTCTACTATCTAGTTTCACAAAACAAAACAAAAAAACCAAAAACATCCAATAAAAGGGCCACAAACTGTGTATACAACATTTTAATAGTCCTCATGTTCCCTGCCACAAGGAGAAAAGTATGCTTCATTATCTCTTTTCCAGGTTCTTCGTTGGTGTTTCTGTTACTTAGAATCAGATTACCTCCATGTGATCTATTCATTGATGCTGTTGTAGTCATTCTGTATGTTGGTCTTTTACTTTTCCTTATTTCACAATACATAAACATTGAAAGTCTTCTGATGTTTCTCTGAATTCTTCATATTTGTAATTTCCCATAGCATAGTAATATTCCATTCATATCTCTTAGCTTTTGTAGCCATTCCCCAATCAATGGGCATCTTCTTAGTGTCCAGTTCTTTGCTACTATGAAGAGTGCTGCCATATAGTTTATATAGTTGAAACAGTCCCTATTTTTCGGTTACTTGTAGTATATTAAATGTCTAATGTGAACAATTTATATACCTTAATATCACAATTCCAGATTAATATCTAGAATGGGTAGATTAATTCCCAGAATAACAATAGCATTCCTCTTTTCCCACAGTCTCTCCAACTTTACTGTTCCCATTTATTATCATCTTTATCAATTTGCATGATGTGAGGGTTTTATGTATATTCTCTCTCTCTCCCTCTCTCTCTCTGTCACTTTCTCTCACTCACAAATACACACACACATAACTGGAAGGGACTTCAGAGGCTTTTTAAAACCAACTCTCTCATCTTATAAACAAGGAAATTTAAAGTCAACAGTTAAATGGTTTGCCTAAATTATACCTAAAATTGTTTTAATTTAAAGTTATCATCCTATTAATACTTTGTAATATCTTTTCGTATGGTCATTTATAGTGAGCAATTTTAATTCAATTTTAATTAGAAGCATAGGAACTAAAAATTAGAAGACTCTCTACATCAGAGGTCAATTTACTATGTCCTGTAATAGAATCAAAATCTCATAACATTCTATGTTTTTAAACAAATGCTTTATTAACTTCTGGTTTACATCATTCATTTCCGCCAGATTTTGAGTTACAATTTTCCCCCCATTTTTCCCCTACCCTCCACCCCAGAATAGCAGTCCCACTAGATATCCTCTCATCCAATCTGCTTTCTCCCATATCTTCTCCCATACCCCCTTCGACTTTACCATTAGGGCAAGGTGGATCTCTGTGCCCCAATGCCTGCACATCTTATCTCTCAATTACATGCAAAATAGTATTAATAATAGTATTTATATATATTTGAAACATTTAATTTTAAAACTTCAAATTTCAGATCCATTCCCTTCCTCCCTTGTCACCCACTCCCTTTGGGAAGGTAAGCAATTCAGTATGTGTTGTACTTATAAAGCTATGCCATAACATTCTTGAAGAGTTGGCAACCAACATTCCAATAATGGGGAAATCATAACACTGTAATACTTGTCAAATACGATATTTATTTATGTTTATGTCTTATCCTTAATAGATTTCAAATTTAGAGGTGGGCAAAACAAACACTGAAAACTCCAATATATAACTGATATTGTGGAGTGATTTCCACATTCTGGAGGACTTCAAGAAGAGGTTGAATACTGAGGAATTTGATTCAAAGAGCTTTTTTTCCAGTTGAGTACTTCCCTTTTAATCTTAATTACTTTGATTAGTTATGCAGATTTTTTTTTTCAATTTCATATATATTAGCTTTGGTGCCTGCTTATGTCCTTTTCTTAGTTAAGAATTCTTCTCCTGGCCATATCTGTGAAAGTCACCCTGTCTAGTTCTCTTGTAATTTTTTAAAATGGTTCTTCCCCAAATAAGATAGGTTTTTGAGTTCATTGGACACTATATTGTTGAACACTATGTGCCAGGCGGTATGCTAAGCTCTTTACAATTATTATTTCATTTGACACTCACAACAACTCTGAAAGGTAGGTGCTATTATTATTATTTTTTTTTTTTTTTTGCTTTTTTTCGAGGGGGGAAGTCAGGGCACTTGGGGTTAAGTGATTTGCCCAAGGTCACACAGCTAGTAAATGTTAAGTGTCTGAGGCTGCATTTGAACTCAGGTCCTTCTGACTCCAAGGTTGCTGCTCTATTCACTGTGCCACCTAGCAGCCCCGGTAGGTTCTATTTTATTATCCCTATTTTGTAGATGAGTAAATTGAGGCAAACACAGGTTAAATGACTTGCTCAATGTCATTCAGTTGGTAAGTGTGTGAGGCTGGATTTGAACTCAGTTCTTCTCAACTCCAGGCCTGATGTTCTACCTATTGAGCCACCAAGCTACCCAAAGTACTAATCTTCTAGTCTTACTTTTTTCATTATTTCTCTTGAGATTCTAGGCCTCTTGTACCTCCAAATAATTTTTTTTTTGCTCTCTCTAAATTGGAACCTTTTCAAAAGAACATGAAAAGTATTATGAGATATGGCATGTGATTCTCAGTTGATAGACACTGAAATTTTAGCCTGGAGAAGAAAAACTAAGGGAAATATGATGTCTTCTATTATTTGAGGGGCAGATATGGAGGAGGGGATTAAATTTCTCCAGAGAGGGCCCCCAAAATTAGGAATAATCTCCCTTCTAGCTTCAAATTTATGACATTGCAAAAAGGGAGATCAATACAGAAAAACTTCAAGAATTTGAGTCATCCCTATGAGGAAGGGGCTTTCTTAGATGTTATGATACAGTACATTACAATGCATTGCAATGCAATGCAATACAGTAATTGCATTCTCATAACTTAAATGAAGTTCCTGGATTGACTGATTAATCAATACAACAAATATTTATTACCTAACTCCTTTGTGCAAAGAGAAAAAAGAGAGTTCTGATAAGATATCGTTCCTGTCTTCTCAATTTATAGTCTTGCAGAGAGATATGGCACAAATGTAGAATGCTGTTTTTGGTCATTGTTATTATTATTAAATTAAAATTCTAACTTGTCCACTCTCTTCCTAAAGTGTGGTTCCCTAGCTTAGATCAAACACATTTAGTCTGACCAGGAGAGAATTCTTGGTGATTTCATTTTGAAGGTGGGCATGGGAAAGGGTGGTGAAAAATATGTTGGAGAATATGGCTTTTCATATTTTCAGAAGCCACAGATGATTAATTTTCTTCTGGAAGAAAGTATTCATGATATAAAGGATGGTAGATGTGATGAGCACTCAACTATATCATACACGCAAAAAAATGAAACTGATTTATGCTAATAGGAAATGACTGATCACTGCCCAGTCAGACCATCATCACTTGGAGCAAAGGTCAAAATTAACATCAAATTAATAAAAGGGATAAATATGAGAAAAATTCATATTATGAAAAATTGTTGTAGTTTCAAATTGACCTTTTCTGATACACAGCAATCATCATAGTTGAAAAGGTCAAAAAGAGGCCACAAAACTACCTTAACTAGAAAGTACTCGATCATCTTGCCAAGCTGAGAGACATGTCTGCAGAAGCATGGCTTGGTTAAAATAACAAACTCATATGTAAACTTTACTAAGGTGGATGGTGGATGATTATAAGTAATTTCAACCTTCAAAGTAATGCAAAGCAGTGGAAATGAAAACAAGCCTATAGAAAGCTTGGAGTAGGACATACTTGAACCATATCAATTTGAGAATATTCCTAGATGAAATTTTCAGGAGGCTAATAGATAGATGGAAAATAGAATCTTTTTCTTCTCTTAGACCCTAATGCTTCAATTTCTAGTATACTGTTAAAGTTGAAATGGTACTTAAGACTGCACAACTGATCTCTGTGCCAAAAGCACACCAAAGAAATCTTTGCTAGAGATATTTGTCTCCCATATCAGTGACCTTCCCTTTTTCTTCTGTCAAACTATTCCTCAATATTACTAGCTTGATACAACCACAAGGTCTGACTAGACAGAGATATCCTCAATATTAAAGATGGGGTTTTGATTGGATGTAATTGTTTCTAATATTTTATATTAGGTAGTTATTAAAGGCCCCAGGAAAAAGGAAAGGCCTCCCACATGAATCAGTCATACAACAGTAATTCAGGTTTTCTTTATTAACTTTATATGAGCTTTTAAGGATCAAGTAGATATGTCTTTATATGGTAGACATAGAAATGAGACCAGGGTACATGCATCTATGGAAAGTTTCTGTTTTGGGTTGGGTTTTTTTTTTTTTTTTTTGCTTTTTGAAGGGGGAAGGCAGGGCAACTGGGATTAAGTGACTTGCCCAAAGTCACATGGCTAGTAAGTGTTAAGCATCTGAGGCCAAATCTGAACTCAGGTCCTCCTGACTCCACGTCGGTGCTCTATTCACTGTACCATCTAGCCATCTCTATGGAAAGTGTCTATGAACAGGAACAGTGCCTATGGACCGACTTGGTCCAGCCCTTTTGGGCTTTCTTTTTACTTTGTTATAATGAGTTTAAAAAGATCAAAAGGCAATAGTATTGGAAAACTTTTGTTTTATTGAGATATGAGTTGTATATAGTTGCTGGGGAATTTGATAGCATAGTATTGAAAACCTCCAAATAAATTTATAGTAAAATTTTTCTAGAGGATTACAAAAATGATCTTGATTTTTGCCCTAGTTCACATGTTGACTAGTTAAATTCCTTGTTAATTGGTCATTTTGTCTAACATTTACTAAGTTTTTACTCTGTCTAAGGGAGCATGGTAGCCCTTAGGGAGACATAAAATGGAAGAGGACCAGGTTACTGTCCTAGGTCAACTTAAAAGGGCATTCCTATGTAGAGAGTAATTAGCTATAAAATTGGTTTTGCTCCCAAGGTTGCTATGTCCTAGCTCTCTTGTCAGGAGAGCAGGCTGGTGTAGCCTTTTTATTTTTTCTCTTGAAGGATTCGAATAGGTGCTCTTTTATGTGTTTTACTTTGAAATATTTTTTTTTCTATCTTATATCAGTAAATAACAGATATTTATGATTTGAAACTATGTGTGTCTAAAGATTTTTTTAAATTGCTTATTACTATTCAGGTTAGCTTGCTATTTTTTTGTAGGAAAATAAGAAAGGAGAAACTTAATATTTTCAGTACATCCCTGTTTAAAAATCAAATATGCAAATTGAGAAGGAAAACTCATTTACACATATTATAATAAAGTATTTCTATGTTTAAAATGGTATGGACTGAAATAATATAGATTAATTTTCCATCCTTGGAGGTAATGCATGTTGGTAGATTAGAGCCTGTATTTGCAAAGGCTGCCCAAGGCCTAAAATTATTATTTGGCTGATAGAGTTGTTAGGAGAAAGGGTATTTGTCATTCCTCTGAGCTGTCTAATTTTTCTTTACTAACTTATTTGTTCCAAAAGCAAACACCTGATTAATGTGTTAGGAATTCTTATCAACTAAATATATCTCAAAGGCAGCTTGGTGGTTCAGTAGATAGAATGTTGGACTTGGAGTCAAGAAGATCTGAGTTCAAATCCAGCCTTAGACACTAGCTGTATAACCCTGGGCAAGTCACTTAATTCTGTTTGCCTCAGTTTCCTCATCTATAAAATAAGTTGGAGGACACAGCAAATCATTCTAATATTTTTGCCAAGAAAAACCCATATGGGGTCACAAAAGTTGGACATGAGTGAAAAACAACTGAGCAAGTCTCAAATTGTTAAATGATTAGGTTAAATATAAGTCTAGTCATTTATATTCCAAGTCATTAATGGTTTTTAGTTATGGATAATTTTTTTTCCCACCACTTTTCAATAGTGTTCCTTGGAGTTTTCTGGATTCTATTGTCAAGCAGAGTGGTTGTATTGATGTTTTTTTTTTTTAAATTTATGTCTAGGTCTACCCAACTTGGGAATTTAAGAATGGAGTTGCAATGTGGCAAAATTTCGTACTCTCTAAATTAGGGATAGGGGTTGGGGAAGGAGAATCACATGCACGATTTTTGTTGTTGCGTATTTTCTGCAAATATTCTGATGAGTTGAATCTTTATATTTCTCTGATAATGATGGATAGAAACCAGTCTTGGAATTCAAAGTACAATAGCATCAAGTACATGAATAAACATGAGTGAGCCAAAAAGAATACAAGATGTATGATTAATCTCATAGTCATAGTTAAAGAACACGAAACTTTTATGAATTATGAGCCATTACACTTTGGTAGAGCATCAGATTGTTTTTGTTTTTTGTTTTTTGCTTTTTGTTTTTTGTTTTTGTTTGTTTTTTGGAGGGCAATTGGGGTTAAGTAACTTGCCCAAGGTCACATGGCTAGGTTTTTGTTTGTATGTCATAAGTGTCTGAGGCCACATCTGAATTCAGGTCCTTCTGACTCCAGGGCCAGCGCTCTATTCACTGCGCCACCTAGCCACCTCAGATTGTTACTTTTGCCATTAGTAATAAGATGTTTTATATTTCATTTCAGAATCAGAAAAGGCTAAATGTCATTTAGTTTATATTAACTCTTTAGAATCTTTCCTTTTATACTTGCAAGATAGCAGATAAAGAAGAAAACATGCATTTATTGAACACCAACTATATGCCAGGCACTGTGCTAAATGCTTACAACTATCTCATTTGATCCCTAGAACAATCTTGGAAGGTAGGGGCTACTATTTTACAGTTGAGGAAACTAAGACAAAAAGTAATTACATGACTTGTCCAGGGTCACACAGTTAGTTGCTAAGTGCCCAAGGATGGGTCTGAATTCAGGTTGTCCTTACTCCAGGCCTACCTCCCTACTTAGCTTCGTCTGCCAATCTCCTTAAGATAAGGCTTTATGTAATTGTAATTTTAGTTCTCTCAATGGCTGCTAAGCCATAATATTGATATCTCAGGGAGAGATGAGAACCTTTAAATCTACTCTGATCATTTTTAATTTCTTTCTAAATCAGAGTCAAGATCTTTTTTCATTCTTTGGTTTATCTAGTTCATTCAATTAATTTGAATATCCTGGCATAGGAAATGAACCTGAATGTACTCTTTACTATATGGAGATGATGGTGTTCATTCAGAAGGATGTAGTCATTGATTTGTTTTATAGAATAAGAAATGAATTTGTCTATTGTATAATATTGTACAATAGTATGTTATTATATACTATATTATACTATTTATGCTATATTTATTGTATAATAGTATATTATTATACTATTTATATAATATTATTATGCTATTATATTTTATATGATACTATTTCTATTAGATTTATTACATAATATTGTATAATAGTATGTCATACTATTTATACTAGATTTATTGTATTATAGTATACTATATTATTTATACTATACTATTATGCCATCACATTATATATTATAATAGATTTTTTGTATAATATTGCATAATAATATAATAATATTTCTTGGTTAAAGCCATTCTTCCATTGATACTACTTAAGTTAAAAATTATTCCTTCAAAATTGGAGGTTTTTATTTATTTATTTTTAACTGAGGGTTATATTGAGGAAGATGAAGTTTTGATGTCATGACTGTGGGTGAGGGTAATGTGGTTCACCTGTACTAGATCTTATGCAGTTTATGACTGAGGAATTGTTTAAAATAGTACTCTAGGAACATAAATAAGTTATATAGCAAATGTGCCTGCTGGTAGCAATAGAAGACTCTATTAAACCATACTTAAGCTGACTGAGTGTCATCATACATTGCCTACGCACATGTAAAATATCTTGACTGTCTTGTTTCTACATAAGGATTCTACACAAAGTTTGAACTTCTTTCCAAATGTACCTTTTTTATTCACCTTAAAGAAAGTTTTGAGTTTTAAAAATAGATTGTCAAGAGATGCTATTAGATTCCATAAAATAATTTTTATATTATTTTATATGATGAATTACTAAATGATGCCCCATTTAAAGTCACTGTAAAATGACTCATCCTTTACATTATGTTCTTTCCTACAAAACCTTAAAGGCATATATCAACACAGTTTTGATACTTTTTGACATTGTACTATTATTTATTTTGTGGTTTGCAAAGTTCAAGACATTTATAAAAATTAAAAAAAGAAAAATCAAGACAAGTTACTGACATTTAAGGTGTGGGGGTAAAAGGTCTAATACTAAGTAAAATGTATCCCATTGTGTGAATTAGGTCCTTGGGGAGTGTATTGAGCCACCAGTGCCCTAGTTAATAAATTATCATTCCATTGTGCCATCCATTAAATCCTGTTACATTATGATGAACTGACTTCATGCCACTGTTCTTATTGTGCTCTAATTTTGGAATATTTGTGCTCTATTTGGAATAAATGAATCATTGATTGATTGTGGTTTGGCAATTTTTTTTTCCAATTCAGAAACTTTATCCTATTTGTTAACAGGGCATTTGACCTGTTAATGGTTCTCTATGGTCTCTAAGGTTTAGTTTGGAGGAGGTAAATTGTTGGAATAAGGAAGTATTTTTCTGGTTTGTAATCTAAAAATTAACTTTAATACAGTACTTTCCTTAACTATCCATTTTAATGTTTTTCCTTGAAATTGGGGTTTTTTGAAACTTTTCACATTGGTAATTGATATCAGATACTTATGTAGAAAAAGATGGTCAGTTTGGTTAAAGTGGAAAGGAAGTTATTTATTTTGAATGTAAATAAAATAACCGGTGGGTTCTTTTTTTGTTGTTTTGTTTTTGCTTTTTGGAGGGACAATTGGGGTTAAGCGATTTGCCCAACGTCACACAGCTAGTTAAGTGTTAAGTGTCTGAGGCTGGATTTGAATTCGGGTCTTCCTTACTCCAGGGCCGGTGCTCTATTCACTGTGCCACCTAGCTGCCCTGATGTGGGCTCTTAATCATCAGATAATTGTATTTAGATGATTATGTTTCACAAGTAGTTAGAAATCAATTATCTATGTTACCAGGATTGAGAAAAGTGGGCCTAGAAAGACAGCTCATATCCTCTTTCTGACAGTAGAAAAATTGAGGTAAGACAGAAAATTTGGCAAGGGCGCTATTGCTATCTTGTCAGAAATCAGTGGGAGTTTTACAAGCCTAGATATGTTCTGAAAATAATTATGCATACACCATTTCTGGCTTTCTAATGCTTGTCAAATAAAATGTGAGTCAGCTCAGGGCTATGGTGAATAGGGAAGTAGCATTCTTCTGTTAAGATACTCAGCCTCACACTTTTATGTGTTATGGAACATTACAGAATGGGTCAAGGAGAAATTCCCTTTAATGGCTGCCAATCTTCTATGCTCTTACTTATCTGCTTTTATGATCTGCCATATACAAAGAGGCACATTTATTCACAAAGTCCAGTGCAACACAATTTGTTTTTTAATGACTTAAAAAAACCACTTTGTCATTATATTTTATATGATAGCAGATAAATGTATTTTTGTGTGTGCGTGTGCAGAATTGTTCAATTGTGCAGTCATGTCTGAGTCTTTGTGACCTCATTTGGGGTTATCTTGGCAAAGATATGGCAGTGGTTTACCATTTCCTTCTCTAGCTCATTTTACAGATAGGGATCTGAAGCAAACCAGGGTTACACAGCTAATAAATGTCTGAGGCCAAATTTGAACTCAAGAAAATGCATCTTCCTTATTTCAAGCCCAGCACTCTATTCACTGTGCCACCTAGCTGCTCCATATAGAATATTTTACTCTGTTACCAAATATAGGGTTCTACAGTCTATGACTGTTCAGTAAAAATTGCTTATAATAGAAACAGAAGGAAGGAAGAAATAAAAAGTCACCCAAGAACAGATCTCTTATTATATGAATGTTTCTTCCCAACCCATCTAAAATAATTTGACAGTGCTTAATTGGTAGGACCTTATTTTATAATACTGGTTTTCTTCTCCCTTTTCCCAGCAATAATGTGACTTTGTAATTGAATTGTGCCTTGGTTGAAAATCAGTTCTGGGCGGAGCCAAGATGGCAGAGTAGAAACAGCTCATCCAAGCCACTCTGCCCCAGATTCCCCCCAAACTATGTAAAAGGGGACTCTGAACAACTTCTGGAGCCCCAGCACCCACAGAATGACACAGAGAAGCTAACCTCCCACTGAGGACAGCCCAGCAGCCCTGCAGGAAGGACGAGCGCAGCGCTCTGGGAACCGGCAGTGTGCAATGCGCATAGCACAGGAAGCAGAGCCCAGCGGAGCCCAGGTCCGCATGAGCCGAGGTTTTAGCCCCAGGGCGGCAGGGCCAGCAGCAGGCTGGAGGAACCAGCAGCCGTGGCAACTCCAGAATTATCAACATAGACATGCCTAGGACAAAGTAAGAGGTTAGTGTCCTATGGACTTTGGGACCTGTATTTGGGGGAATGCGTCAGCTCCCTCCCCTGGGGGCTAGAAGCCTCTGAGGAGACTTGCCATTTTGTAGTTTTCAGAGGCAGCTCCAGCTCCTGGCCTGTGAATTAATTGTAGGGAGATCCAGCGATCAGTCTTGGGGGGTAATTGCTCTTGCTTTAACCTCCCTGGATCTGGATTGTGATCTAGGGTGGAAGTCGTGGGTGGGTTTACAGCTTGCCAGAAACGGAAGTTGCCCCCCACACGTTCGGGACGAAAATTCCTCTAGATGGCCTTAAAGCCATAGTGTGGCAACAAGCCCAAAAGTCAAGCAATTAAGTGGCAACATGCCAAGGCAAAGGAAACAGGAAAATGCAACCCTAGACTCCTATTTTGGGGGCATAGAGCGGGAAAAGGACTGTGAGGTCAGAAGTCCTGTTCCAAAAGCCCCAGGGGAAAACATGAGCGGGTTGCAGGCCATAGAGGACCTTAAGAAGGACTTTAAAAATCAAATAAGAGAAGTGGAGGAAAAATTGGGAAGAGAAATGAGAAGGATGCAGGAAAAGTATGAAATGAGGGTCAACAGCCTGACTGAGGAAAACAACACCTTAAAAAATAGACTAGCTCAAATGGCAAAGGAGGCCCAAAAGGGCAATGAGGAGAAGAATGCCTTAAAAAGTCGAATTTGCCAGATGGAAAAGAATCTCAAAAGTTCACTGAGGAGATTCATTCCTTCAGAGTTAGACTGGAGCAAATGGAAGCTAGTGACTTTATGAGAAATCAAGATGCTGTTAAGCAGATCCAAACAAATGAAAGATTAGAAGGCAATGTGAAATATCTCATGGGAAAACCACTGACCTGGAAAATAGATCCAGGAGAGACAATTTAAAAATTATTGGACTACCTGAAAGCCATGATCAAGAAAGAACCTAGAAATCACCCTTCAAGAAATTCTCAAGGAAAACTGCCCTGATGTTTTAGATCCAGAGGGCAAAATAGAGGTTGAAAGAATCCACCGATCACCTCCTGAAAAAGATCCCAAAAAGAAAACTCCCAGAAATATTATAGCCAGGTTCCAGAATCCCCAGATCAAGGAGAAAATACTACAAGCGGCCAGGAAGAAACAATTTCAATATTGTGGAAACACAATCAGAATAGCCCAGGACCTGGCAGCTTCTACACTGAGGGATCGAAGGGCATGGAATATGATATTCCAGAGGGCAAAAGAACTGGGAATGAACCCAAGGGTCACCTACCCAGCAAAACTGAGTATTTTGTTTCAGGGGAAAATATGGTCATTCAGTGGAATAGAGGACTTTCAAGCATTCTTGAGGAAAAAACCAGAGTTGAATAGAAAATTTGACATCCAGACACAAGAAGGAAGAGATGCCTGAGAAGGTAATCAGGGAAAAGAAATCAAAAGGAACTTATCAAAGTTGAACTATTTACATTCCTATATGGAAAAGCAATATCTGTGACTGATGATATCTTTCTCACTATGAAAATAATGGAAGAAGGGGGTGTGGTCATATGAATACATATGTGAATGTGTGTGTATATGGTTACAGTTATATATGGATAGAGGGCATAGGTTGATTTTGTTGGGAAGGGAGAGTACTCAAGGGATGAAATTATGAGGTGAGAGAGGAAAGTGGCAAGAGGAGATGGGGAGAGACATGGTAGGGTAACTATCTCATGTAGGGGAAGTGGTTGCAAAGGAGGGGGAGAATAAGGAAGGCTAAAAGGCAAAACCACATTCACATTGAATTTGGTTCAGGGAGAAAATGACATACATACTAAATGGGATATCTCAACCTGCAGCAGGATAGGGGGAAGGGGGATGAGAGGAGGGATGATGGATGGGAGGGCATCCTTGGGGTGAGGGGAGGTTGGAAGTACCCACTATAGAAGAGGGACAGGATCATGTAGGGAATGGACCGGGTGGGGGGTGGGATGAGTGGGAGGGAATTATAAGCAGCCTTGTACAATATATCTACTATGACAATGTTTTGCATAGCTAGACATGTACAACATATACTGAATTACTTATATCCCAAGAAGGAATGGGTGACAAGGGAGGAAGGAAATGGATCTGAAATTCAAGGTCGTAACATTAAATGTTTTAAATATATATATATAAAAAAAAAAAAAGAATCTCAAAAGTTCACTGAGGAGATTCATTCCTTCAGAGTTAGACTGAGCAATGGAAGCTAATGACTTTATGAGAAATTAAGATGCTGTTAAGCAGATCCAAACAAATGAAAGATTGGAAGGCAATGTGAAATATCTCATGGGAAAAACCACTGACCTGGAATATAGATCCAGGAGAGACAATTAAAAATTATTGGACTACCTGAAAGCCATGATCAAAGAAAGAACCTAGAAATCACCCTTCAAGAAATTCTCAAGGAAAATTGCCCTGATGATTTAGATCCAGAGGGCAAAATAGAGGTTGAAAGAATCCACAGATCACCTCCTGAAAAAGATCCCAAAAAGAAAACTCCCAGAAATATTATAGCCAGGTTCCAGAATCCCCAGATCAAGGAGAAAATACTACAAGCAGCCAGGAAGAAACAATTTCAATATTGTGGAAACACAATCAGAATAGCCCAGGACCTGGCAGCTTCTACACTGAGGGATCGAAGGCATGGAATATGATATTCCAGAGGGCAAAAGAACTGGGAATGAACCCAAGGGTCACCTGCCCAGCAAAACTGAGTATTTTGTTTCAGGGGAAAATATGGTCATTCAGTGGAATAGAGGACTTTCAAGCATTCTTGAGGAAAAAACCAGAGTTGAATAGAAAAATTTGACATCCAGACGCAAGAAGTAAGAGATGCCTGAGAAGGTAATCAGGGAAAAGAAATCAAAAGGAACTTATCAAAGTTGAACTATTTACATTCCTATATGGAAAAGCAATAACTGTGACTGATGATATCTTCTCACTATGAAAATAATGGAAGAAGGGTGTGTGGTCATATGAATACATATGTGAATGTGTGTGTATATGGTTACAGTTATATATGGATAGAGGGCATAGGTTGAATTTGTTGGGAAGGGAGAATACTCAAGGGATGACATTATGAGGTGAGAGAGGAAAGTGGCAAGAGGAGATGGGGAGAGACAGGGTAGGGTAAACTATCTCATGTGGAAGAAGCAAGGGGAAGTGGCTTCAAGGGAGGGGAAGAATAGGAAGGCAAAAAGGCAAAACCACATTCTCATTGAATTTGGTTCAGGGAGAGAATGACATACATACTAAATGGGATATCTCAACCTACAGCAGAATAGGGGGAAGGGGGATGAGAGGAGGGATGATGGATGGGAGGGCATCCTTGGGGGTAGGGGAGGTTGGAAGTACCCACTATAGAAGAGGGACAGGATCATGTAGGGAATGGACCAGGTGGGGGGTGGGATGAGTGGGAGGGAATTATAAGCAGCCTTGTACAATATATCTACTATGATAATGTTTTGCATCGCTAGACATGTACAACATATACTGAATTACTTATCTCCCAAGAGGGAATGGGTGACAAGGGAGGAAGGAAATGGATCTGAAATCTGAGGTCGTAACATTAAATGTTTCAAATATATATAAATACTATTATTAATACTCTTTTGCTTGTAATTGGGAGATAAGATGTGCAGGCATTGGGACACAAAGACTCACCTTCCTCTAATGGAAAAGTCAAAGGGGGTATGGGAGAAGGTATGGGATAGAGCAGATTGGAGAAAGCGATATCTTGTGGGACTGCTATTCTGGGAGGTTGGGTAGGGGAATAATGGGGGGAAAATGATTGCAACACAAAATCTGGTGGAAATGAATGATGTAAAACAGAAGTTAATAAAGCATTTGTTTAAAAAAAAATCAGTTCTGGGCAATAGATATCCTTTAAGGCCATGTACATTTTAGAGCTGACTGAAAAAAAGTGAGTCCGAAGGTAAAATTAAGCATTGAAGCATGTTAATAAAGACGACAGAAATAAATAATAGTTGGTTCAGTGTTCTACATGTCGGTAGGTAAGCTGTAAGATGCCTGATGATGGTATCTATTCTACCTAATGATATCAAACTGATAAGATTAGGTAGAATAAATATACTTTCATTAAAATATTATGAAGGCACACTGTTTTCAAAGTTCACATATTATGTTTTACTAAGTACTGCTCAGCACTCTTCCTAAAAGGTACATAGTATAGATGGATGGTGTCACAGAAGCATCATGAGATGTGTGCTTCTGTGTGTATAAACACACACATGTGCACATCTATTTGAAGTATTCAAGGCATTAGGAACAGATACGGAAACTAAGGTGTTGCCTAGGATGGAGCATAATGCCCTCCTCAAGATATATAGATGGGGACAGAATTCTGAATTAATTTCCCTTAATTGCTTTGGTTACTTTTCCTACCCATTTAAATTCTTTGCTTGCTCTCTCATTTTGCATCTTCACTTTAATTTTCTATAGTTGATTATGCAATAGAACTCTAATTATCTAAATGGAATAGAGCACAAGAAATGTTAAAAATTAGTTTATGGAGGTATAACCAATGTGTGGTATGCCTCCTACACTCTTTAGGGAATCTCAAGGTGAATGTTATGAATAGTTTTCATTTGTATGTCTTATATTTGTAGTCTTAAAAGCACTATTAGCATAAAATTAAGTCTGAAAGAGCAGCTGCCTCCAGGGAATTGTTTTTAGTTTTAAAAAACAGATTCAGATAATCATCTGCTGTACTGACTCTGAACAAATCCATTAGGAGTAATACTAGGGCCATATTTTTGTCATGAGTGTAACAACCTGCCTTATTCCCCTTTCTGCAAGTATCCCTTCATCCAACCCTTTCTTTTCTTTCACGTCCTCCCCGCCTCCAAGAGAGGACCGCAGAAAAATCTAGAATTCCCTTCCAAATCTTGCTTTTCTTTTCCATTAAACAGGAGTAGGCACCCACTTGATCTTCCCTTTCTATTCCTCCTCCCAAAGCAGGGTCAGATAACCTGTTAGAAAAACTATGGGGTTTTTGTTGTTTTTTATTCTTGAAGAGGTTATTGTAATTTGGCATGAGACAACCCATGAGACTTGTTTGCCAAAAAGAAAGCTTCAGTCACCAAAGGATTTATTTCCCCATTTTCTCTGTTACATTGAATGAGCTGACTGTTGGTGGTACATACATAGTTATATCTGGTGAACTTGAACTCTAACTTTCTGCTCCTTCATTTGTCAGAAAGTGTCCTACTTTGCTAGAGTTGCCTGGTGATTGTTTCCTGAAATCTAGGTCAGGGATAGCTTTGGAATTGTTGAATTAAGATGTCCAGATTAGACATTAGAGCATGAACTGTTCTGAAGAGTGGAGATGTCTTATCAACAAATGAAATAACCTTGTCAAATGGCTATTGTGTGCACTTTATTCTAATGGTTTATTTGTTTCCTAAAGTGGGTGCTATAAAAAGTCACACAGACCTTGGAACCAGCCTACTGTACTTCCCTACTGCCTTTTTCAGATGTGAGTGAAAAAGAGCTGATACGTTGCCAACCCTAACCATGGATTTTAAGAAATGGAAACTATAAAAAGAAGCTTATACTTCTTATGGAATATTAATTCTTCAGCATAGAAACCCATTTGATCCCAGCACTTTCATTAGACTGATCTTGTAAGGTACATGAACAATTTTAGTAATTACTCTAAAGCAAAATACTCCAGCAAAATCTAGAATTAATCCATTTAAAAAAAATTGGTATGGTGGACTATGTCTGCTGGATTTCTTCTTAGTAATACACAGATCAAAGAGAATTCATAATACTTGATGTTAGGGATGTTACCTAAATTGACAATTTAATGCAGTATATTTTAAGATTACATTTTATTATTATTTAGGGTCTTGGCAACATGCTTACTGAGTACAGTACAAGTCAGCAGCAATCATCTTAGCCTAAGGGACTTAGTCAGAGTGGTTTTTAAATATTTCATTTCTTTAGATGAATGGAGTTCATTTTAAATTCTCCTCCAAATAAACAAATGCAGCTTCTTGCCAGTATAATTTTTTTAAAGTTGATTTATGCTTTTTTGTATTCAAATTGTCTTGTCAATATTATTTTAATGAAAAATGCATAATTCCTTTATTTGTCCAATCTCTGTGCCTGATATTTAATATCTGTTGCTAATACCGTGCAGATAGCTTTTTTTTGTAAACTAATTTTTTTACTAATATTTAATACATTTGCATTATGTATGTGTGCATGTGTGGCATATATCAGAAGCAATAGCCTGACAAGGTTGTATTTCTTTACCTATAAAAAGCTAAATCTTTAGAGCACAGCATTATGGTATCTTAGTGTTAGCCCTAGCCAGGACTTGGCTTCTGACAAAGAAGATACATTCCTGTTTGTTCCAGTTCCAGAATTAGAACTAACCCATCAATCTTCTTAGCAGTATTTAGCAATCATTTCCCACCCCCCCACCCCAGATTAGTACTGGCTTTTTAGGATTGTGAGCTCAAACAGTATTAATGCAGGTTGGCCCCAATAGAGAAAATAGTGTTATAAGATGTCACCCACATTTGGCATATGGATCTAACTCTGGTCCTTTAGTGTTAGACAATTGATCCTGAAGCTAGTGTTAGGCATTGTTGTTACTGTGTGTTAAATATTACTTTGTCATACTAAACATGATACAAATCTAGGAGCAAGAATGAAGGAGTAAAATATTTAGACACTAGAAAAGATTTTTTTCTTTCAAATATGTTGCCTGAATTTGAAAGACTAATCCAGACTATTGTATGCTCAACTAAACAGAGGGAAATGGCCTGAAAACATTACTTGATGTGTAATTACTTGTAATAGATTTGTTCTTATCAGACATTCATTTGCATTTGGGGTGTGTGTGTGTGTGTGTGTGTGTGTGTGTGTGTGTAGAGGGGTGCTCTGATGTCAGTTGTGAAAAACTTTCTGTTATATTTATTTTGAAATATTTTATTAAAATATTTTATTAAGTTAAAATTAAATAGTTTTATTAAACATTTATTTAAATATTTAAGTTTATTTTAAAAATTATAGTTCTTTAATATGTATATTATACATTTAATAACTATTTTCTTCCTCCATTCAAGTTCCATTTAAAATGGCCAACTAAAAATAAGATTGTTTTTAGACAATAAATATGTCTTGTATATTTTGTTTTTAAAATTAATATTTTGCACACTGACATGTCAGCTGACAGTGCTGCAAATCTTTGTGAGAAATAATAGGTTTGTGGGATGTGAAGATGATCTAGTACAACAGCCTCAGATTATTGTTTGTATTATAAAAATGACAGTTTGTTGTTATCATGTTACCCTCTTTTATTTTTATAATTATTTTGCCTTCTGGGAAACTGTCATGATTCAACAGCCTACAATGGCTTTAGTACATATCACAGAGTTCTTTTAGAGACACATTAAGACCATTTTTTAAAGAATATATTTTTTTCTTTTGCTTTTTTGGAGGGGGGAAGTCAGGGTAACTGGGGTTAAGTGACTTGCCCAAGGTCACATGGCTAATAAGTGTTAAGTGTCTGAGGTTGAATTGGAACTCAGGTCCTCCTGACTCCAGGGCCGATGCTCTATTTATTCACTGTGCCACCTAGCTGCCCCCTAAAGAATAGATTTTAAGAATATTCTTAAATACCCATTCCATTCAAAACTAGCCGTTAAAGACACACAGAGTACCTTAGTTTTATTGTTATTCTTTTCCTTCTGCTACCAGTTTTACATGGACAGCATATATTTTACTGTGACAGCACACTTTAGCCTTGTGTTCTGAATCCTTAACAGATTAACAAGCAGGAAATATTAGGAGACCATTCTGTGCCAGAATCTAATGTGTGTTGTGAAACTCTTCGTGAAATGATGCCCATAATGTGCATCTGGTTGAAAAGAAGCATTCTTAAATGAAAAGCTATTATTTACCATAGTATGATTCTCTATGGTGAGCACTAAGTTTCTAATTGAAAGAGACCCTAGATTAGGGTCTTAATGAAAATTCCAACTGAATGAAAATTCAACTGAATGAAAAAAGCAGCAGATTGTAGGGGGGAATAAAAAGTTTGCTAACAGTCCAAAGTATAAAGGGATTTTTTTTTTCAATTGTACAAAAAGGTCATAGGATTTTAAGCTAATTTGTGGATGAGTTAGTACAAATGCCTCATTTTAAGAATAACAAAACTGAGGCCAAGTAAGTGAATAGTCAATGTCACACAGATAACAGTAAGAGTTGGATTAGGAAGTTCACAAACAGACCTATGTAAAAGGATGTGGTAGAAATCTGTACATTAAGGAAAGAAACACTAGGTCAATGGAGCTAGAATACGGAGAGTAAGAAGGATAGTAATATGTACTAGGCCTCAAAAGGTGGGCTGGAACCAGAAGGGCTTTAAATTTCAGAAAGTCAAACAACAAACTCCTAGATCAAGCAATTCACGCTCACCCCGCCTTCTTTAATTTCCCATTTGCTTCTTTCTAGTAATATGGCTTCTGACCCCACAACTTGACTAGAAGTGTTCTCTTGAAGAATACCGATTATTACTGGATTACTAAATAGAATGATCATTTTTCCTCTGGGTTTTTTTTTATGTTATCCTTTTTAACTTCTGCAGCATTTGACAGTGTTAATTACCTTCTCCTTCTGGATATTGCCTCATCCCTTGGTTTTTATGAAGCTGCTTGTCCCTGGTTCTCATGGGTCTGGCCACTTCTCAGTGTCTTATGTTGGATCATCACTCATGTTTCTTCCCTTATTTGTGGGGCTACCCAAGGACTCTGTCTTGAGTCCCTCTCTGCCTCAAAACTCTCTTAGTGCTCTCACCATTTCCCAGATTCAATCATCTTTTTTATGAAGATGACTTCCTAACCTACTCATTTAACCCTCATCTCTATTGAGCTCCTGTCACACATTATGACTCTATGACAGATATTTCCTCTTGGACATCCTATAGGCATTATCTTGACCTCCCCGCCCCAACTACCCTTATTTCCTACCTCTCTTTTTCTGCCATGGATACTATACTTCCAGGCAACCAGATTCCCAACCTATGAAATTTCCAACCCTTGACTCAATGATTTTCTAGGCTTACCATGTTTACTTTTAGAACATCTTAAAATCTGTCACCATAGCTCAGCCCATACAGCCATCACTCCAGTATAGACCACCATTAACTTTTGCATAGATGATTACAGTCACTATCTAGCTGGTTATGTATCCTCTATTTTCTGCTCTTGACAGCATGCTGTTTCCACAGCTGCCAAATTGGTATTCCTGAGCTCAGGTCTGACTGTGCTACTCTACTGCATAAGAAACTCCAGTGGCTCCCATTTATCTTTAGGATAAAATAAACCTTTCTCTGTTTGACATTTGAAGCCCTTCAAAATTTGTCTCCAATCTGTTTTTCCAATTTGATTTACATTATTCCACTCTACCTTCCAGCCAAATTAGCTGTTACTCAGTCATTTCAATCATGTTTGACTCTTCATGACTCCTTTGGGGGTTTTCTTGGCAAAGATACTGGAATGGTTTGCCATTTCCTTCTCTAGTTCCTTTTATAGATGAGGAAACTGAGACAAATAGGGTTAAGTGACTTGCCCGGGGTCCCACAGCTAGTAAGGGTCTGAGGTAGAGTTTGAACTCAGGAAGCTGAGACTTCCTGCCTTCAGACCCAGTGCACAATCTACTACGTCACCTCACTGCCCCTCCATCAAACTAGACTATTTGATGTTTCCTATGCTTGCCATTCCATTTCCCACCTCATTGTGCTTGCACAAACTTTCTCCCACTTCTAGAATTCTGTCTCTTTACCGCCACCATTCCTCTTGGAATCAGTCCCCAGTTCATTTCAAAACTCAGCTTGAGTGCTCCTCCATGTGTGAGGTCTTTTTGGTTCTTCCAAGTTGTCTGTTCTTCCCCTTGAAGTAACTTTGTACCTTGTACCTTGGTATATGTACACTGTGCATATGTTGTATTAACTGATCTATGAGGATGTTATTCCCTCCTAGTATCATGTAATTCCTTGAGGGAAGGGACTGCTTAATTTCTGTTTTGTATCTTCAACATCTAACACAGTGTCTGGCACAGAGTAAGTATTTAATTAATGCTTGTTCAGTTGAAGACACTGGGTACCTTGTGTATAGTCTCCAGAATTATAATGGGGGCACACTCATTCTAGGACAATCATCTGGGCTGTCTGGAAAGCATCCCAGGCTTGACTTGTTCATTCAGGGATACCTCCCTAGTCACCAGCCTTATTCTTTGGTTCAATGGACCATTCCTGAGATCTGATCTTTCTGGTAACCTTCAATAGGTGCATCACAGGATAATTTTCCCCCTGACCAAGGATCACTGCTTATAACATAAAGTAGAAACAGCACAGTTTAGTGGAAAGAACCCTGACTTTGGAATCAGCTGACCTGTGTTCAAATCTTGCTTTTGCTTCTTATTCTCTTGGGCCATCACTTCCCTTTTCTAGAATTTATTTTCCTTATGTGCAAAATCAAGGAATGACCTCCATGTTACCTTTCAGCTCAGAAGTTTTGCACCTTTCTTGGACATGCAGCACGTAGAATGAAATAATTTATTAATTCAAAATGCCTCCTAGCAGAAAAATATAATCTGATTACAGTAGCATTGACAGAAATAGCTGTATTCCACCTGGGTTGCTCCAGATTTGAAATATTATGTAAAGTTCTGTGTGCCTAATTTCAGAATGGTCACTAGTAAACATACCATCTAGAGACAGGCAACCAAGATTGATTGAATCAACTAAGGATACTTTATTTGGAGAGAAGATTTAGCAAGGTCATGGCAGCTGGCAAAGTACTTGGACTTTCATGTTATTATTATTATTTTAATGTATATAGTGTCCTGAAAGTCTTAATACAGTTTTAAATTTTGATGACTTCATAATCTAAATACTACAAACATAATAAAAAACTTTAAGGTTAATTATTTAGAATTTTAAAATACTAATGTTTCTTATTAAAATTCAACATAACCACTATCTTGTGTTATATAGCATTCTAGTTGATTTTTTGAATGTTAAGAAAAATAAAAACCTTTTGTCAGTTGCTGCTTAGTGACTGAAAGTGTTGTATTTTTTTTTTTTTGGAATTTATTAGGTTTTTTATTTTTTATTTTTTTTAATTAAACAAATGCTTTATTAACTTCTGTTCTACATCATTCATTTCCGCCAGATTTTGAGTTACAATCATTTTCCCCCCATTATTCCCCTACCCAACCTCCCAGAATAGTAGTCCCACAAGATATCACTTCCTCCAATCTGCTCTCTCCCATACCTTCTCCCATACCCCCATCGACTTTTCCATTAGAGGAAGGTGAATCTTTGTGTCCCAATGCCTGCACATCTTATCTCCCTATTACAAGCGAAAGAGTATTAATAATAGTATTTATATATATTTGAAACATTTAATGTTACGACCTCGAATTTCAGATCCATTTCCTTCCTCCCTTGTCACCCATTCCTTCTTGGGAGATAAATAATTCAGTATATGTTGTACATGTCTAGCTATGCAAGACATTATCATAGTAGATATATTGTACAAGGCTGCTTATAATTCCCTCCCACTCATCCCACCCCCCACCTGGTCTATTCCCTACATAATCCTGTCCCTCTTCTATAGTGGGTACTTCCAACCTCCCCTAACCCCAAGGATGCCCTCCCATCCATCATCCTTCCTCTCACCCCCCTTCCCCCTATCCTGCTGCAGGTTGAGATATCCCATTTAGTATGTATGTCATTTTCTCCCTGAACCAAATTCAATGTGAATGTGGTTTTGCCTTTTTAGCCTTCCTTATTCTCCCCCTCCTTTGCAACCACTTCCCCTTGCTTCTTCTACATGGGATAGTTTACCCTACCCTGTCTCTCCCCATCTCCTCTTGCCACTTTCCTCTCTCACCTCATAATTTCATCCCTTGAGTATTCTCCCTTCCCAACAAATTCAACCTATGCCCTCTATCCATATATAACTGTAACCATATACACACACATTCACATATGTATTCATATGACCACACCCCTTCTTCCATTATTTTCATAGTGAGAAAGATATCATCAGTCACAGTTATTGCTTTTCCATATAGGAATGTAAATAGTTCAACTTTGATAAGTTCCTTTTGATTTCTTTTCCCTGATTACCTTCTCAGGCATCTCTTGCTTCTTGTGTCTGGATGTCAAATTTTCTATTCAACTCTGGTTTTTTCCTCAAGAATGCTTGAAAGTCCTCTATTCCACTGAATGACCATATTTTCCCCTGAAACAAAATACTCAGTTTTGCTGGGTAGGTGACCCTTGGGTTCATTCCCAGCTCTTTTGCCCTCTGGAATATCATATTCCATGCCCTTCGATCCCTCAGTGTAGAAGCTGCCAGGTCCTGTGCTATTCTGATTGTGTTTCCACAATATTGAAATTGTTTCTTCCTGGCTGCTTGTAGTATTTTCTCCTTGATCTGGGGATTCTGGAACCTGGCTATAATATTCCTGGGAGTTTTCTTTTTGGGATCTTTTTCAGGAGGTGATCGGTGGATTCTTTCAACCTCTATTTTGCCCTCTGGATCTAAAACATCAGGGCAATTTTCCTTGAGAATTTCTTGAAGGGTGATTTCTAGGTTCTTTCTTTGATCATGGCTTTCAGGTAGTCCAATAATTTTTAAATTGTCTCTCCTGGATCTATTTTCCAGGTCAGTGGTTTTTCCCATGAGATATTTCATGTTGCCTTCTAATCTTTCATTTGTTTGGATCTGCTTAACAGCATCTTGATTTCTCATAAAGTCATTAGCTTCCATTTGCTCCAGTCTAACTCTGAAGGAATGAATCTCCTCAGTGAACTTTTGAGATTCTTTTTCCATCTGGCAAATTCGACTTTTTAAGGCATTCTTCTCCTCATTGCCCTTTTGGGCCTCCTTTGCCATTTGAGTTAGTCTATTTTTTAAGGTGTTGTTTTCCTCAGTCAGGCTGTTGACCCTCATTTCATACTTTTCCTGCATCCTTCTCATTTCTCTTTCTAATTTTTCCTCCACTTCTCTTATTTGATTTTTAAAGTCCTTCTTAAGGTCCTCTATGGCCTGCAACCCGCTCATGTTTTCCCCTGGGGCTTTTGGAGCAGGACTTCTGACCTCACAGTCCTTTTCCCGCTCTATGCCCCCAAAATAGGAGTCTAGGGTTGCATTTTTCTGTTTCCTTTGCCTTGGCATGTTGCCACTTGATTACTTGACTTTTGGGCTTGTTGCCACACAATGGCTTTAAGGCCAGATAGAGGAATTTTCGTCCCGAACGTGTGGGGGGCAACTTCCGTTTCTGGCAAGCTGTAAACCCACCCACAACTTCCACCCTAGATCACAATCCAGATCCAGGGAGGTTAAAGCAAGAGCGATTACCCCCCAAGACTGATCGCTGGATCTCCCACGATTTGTAGGCTGGGAGCCGGAAATGCCTCTGAAAACTACACAGTGGCGTGTCTCCTCAGCAGCTTCTAGCCCCCAGGGGAGGGAGCTGACGCATTCCCCAAATACAGGTCCCAAAGTCCATAGGACACTAACCTCTTACTTTGTCCTAGGCATGTCTATGTTGATAATTCTGGAATCGCCACAGCTCCTCGTGTTCTGGGGTTCCTCCAGCCGGCTGCTGGCCCTGCCGCCCTGGGGCTAAAACCTCGGCTCACAGGGACCTGGGCTCATCTCGGCTTGGCTCCTGCGCTCTGCGCGCTGCCGGCTCCCAGACCGCTGCGCTGGTCCTTCCTGCAGGGCTGCTGGGCTGTCCTCAGCGGGAGGTTAGCTTCTCTGTGTCATTCTGTGGGTGCTGGCGCTCCAGAAGTTGTTCACAGTCCTTTTTTACATAGTTTCTGGGGAATCTGGGGGCAGAGAGGCTGGGAAGAGCTGTTTCTACTCCGCCCGAAAGGGTTGTATTTGTAATCCTAGCCTTAAGATCTTCCAGAGAATAAGGTTTGGCTGCATACATGACAGCCTTGATATGACCCCACAGGAAAAACATCTAATGGATATATTATTCTCAAAATGAAATGTGAAAAGAAATGTCAATAACTAACTTTAAAATAGTGCTTTTTGTAATTTGTACTAGTTTTACTTCTCAAGTTATTCAAGCTTAAAACTGTACTATGAATTTTGGGACACTCCATATATATGTCTAGTTTATGTATATCTATATTTGTGTACATGCATACATGCATACATACATACAAAGCAAACTAGGAGATAACAGTTAACAATTTTTATACAATCTTTCCTTATTCTTTGCTTATTAAAATACTTGTATTTAATGATAAGCTCACAATAATGAAGACTTTCTGAGAGAGGAATTATACTAGTTCTTTTTGTGCCCCAGAGAGCAGAAGCAGGGGACACTGAGTAGAAACCACAAGGAGAAGATTTGGGCTCTATGTAAAGAACAACTATCCAATGAGTTTGAGCTGTTCAAAAGGGAAATCCATTGCTTTGGGAGATAGTGCGCTCCCCCTCATTTGAGGTCTTGTAGGATGAGCTGGTGACCCCTTGTTGAGTACTTTGTAGAAGAGGTTCTTGTTCAGGTATGAGCCACCACCACGATCTCTTTGTACTCAGAGGTTGTGATTCTATGAAGGAAGAAGACAATGAACACAGAAGGAGGGAAATAGTATGGCTAGAGTAGAAAAGTCTGCATCCTAAAAAACTTTTAAGCAAACACAGGATGGCCAATGAGAAGAGAAAGGAAACATAAAAGCTGAAAAATGAGACAGGATGTCTGGTGCCAAAGGGGCAAAAACTTTCATGTCTCTCTACCACCTGCTTTTAACTTTCTAAAATTTATCATCATCACATATTATAATCAGTGTTCAGCAACAGTCTCCTGTTGTAGGAGAAGTCCGTCTATGGAGAATGTGACTTTCTCCCTGAAGGTTGTCCTTTGATGCCACCTCTAAACATGGAATCATTGGATATCAGAGCAGGAAGGCACCTTAGAGATAAACTAATTCAACTTTCTCATTGTTCAGATGAGGGAAACCAAGGTACAGAGAGGTTTTGATTCTTTCAGAATTATTTAGCTCATTTGAGAAACCTAGAACTAGGAAACCTTGCCTCTGAACTTCTAGTCTAATGATCTTTCAACTATTCTATATCTAAGGGGGGAAAAGTATGACTTACCTCTCCCTTATTCATTCTCTTTCTAACTAGTCCCACTAAACTTCCTCCCCACTACCAAATGTTTCATAAATGCTCTTTCCTGTCCACAAACCTGTGTGGGAATAATTCCCTGTACTGTGTGGATGTTTGTAAATAGGATTATATCCCGCTTGAACATACAGTCACTAAACAACACTTTGTAAATTTTAAATTTGCCACATTAGTTAATTCTGTCTAAGTAAAAAGTATTGACTGGTTCTGTTAGTAGTCATTTTATGAAAGCAAAGAAGGTGGGGGTGCGAGGTGGCTACATTCCTGTGTCTTCTTTGGTGCCAGGTTATTATAATTATATAGCCTTCTTTTTTGGTATAGTTATCCTTTTACATATTATTTTCCTGCTTCTGCTTTTGTATGGTTAATATTTATTTCCATGCTTCTCTATATTTTTCATATCATAGTTTCTTCCAGCACAGTGATACTGCCATTCCATTCATGGACTGCAATTTGTTTAGCTTCTCTAATGTATGGGCATCTACTTTCAACAGTGCCATCTTGAGGCTGCATTAAGTGAGGCAGAGTTTTCAGGACTAACCAAGTGATTCTTTTCTTTTACTGAGTAGTATGTTCAGTTCTTGATTCCATATTTTAGGAAGAAAATTGGTAAATTAGAGAGCATCCAGAGGAGGGCAGCCAGGATGGTGTAAATCTCTGAGTTCATACCATATAAAGAATAGTTGGAGGAATTGTGAAAGAAAAAATTGGGAGGTGGAAATAGGATGATATAATTGTTTTCAAGCTACCATAAGGATATTATTTGGAAGGATTAGTCTTGTTTTACTTGGTCTCATAGGACCCTCTGAAAGTTGTAAAGAGGCATATTTGTTTTTTCTTGTATTTGTATCAAATACAAGAAAATTTTCTTTTCTTTATGCAAGAAAAATTTTTCTTAACCATTGGAACTATGTCAAAATGGAATGAACTGCTTTAGGAAATAGTAAGCACTTTCTTACTCATACTCTTTAAGTAAAGCCTGAGTGATTGACTATCTTTTATATATGGAGGTTTTTTTTTCCCCAGGGATGGATTAGAGTAGGTAGCATTTAGGGTCCCTTCTCTTTTTGAAATTATTCTATGATATTTTCAAATTATGTATTCCATTTCTGAAATTATTCTATGATATTTTGCTATAACACTGGGGCGCAGTGTAATAACTTGGTTCCATCTCTGTGTCCTAGCCTAAAGAGTTTGATTAGTGAAGTACTTAAGGGATCTAAAGCAAAGCCTTTAATCTATATGGCATTTCCAAACCTGGGTGTTATATCAAGGTATTGATGTGTATGTATGACAAAATAGAGCTATGGATATGGAGTGAGGGAGACCAGAGTTCAAATCCAACCTCACACTTAGTAGCTGTGTGACTCTGGGCAAGTAAGTCACTTAACCTTTACCTGCCTTAGTTTTCTCTTCATTAAATTGGGCTTGTGAGGATAAATGAGATAATATTTGTAAAGTACTTTGTGAAATTTATATGTGTTGTACATAAATGTGTTGAGGAATGGAAGAATTTGAAAGGGGAGAATTTGGTGTGATTGGTTCTCTAGGAACCAATCTCAAGTCTAGTTCTACTTATATTTGAGGCAATTGTATAGTCCATGCAAACTTAGAAATTTGCAACCCCTGTGTGTTACTCTTCACTGGCATTTGTGGTAACATATAGGACTTGGCTCATCACAAAATAAATACTTCATGTGTCTTGGGTAGTGGAAATTTTTGGTATTAGAAATATATAAGCATTTGATTTCACATATAGTTGATATCATGTTGCTTGTCTTTTCAAGGGATGGAGGAGAGATGGGAGGGAGAAAGAATTTGGAATTCAAATTTTTGAAAAAATGAATATTTGTAACTGTTTAATATGTCATTGGAAACTATTTAATGAAATAAATAGAAATGTGTTTTTTTCAAAAGAAGTATATGCATTTCTAAAAATCAAGATATTTAAGAGTCCTCTGCTCCTTTCCCTCCCAGATACCCATCTGCTGCAAATGGTGCCACTTTTTATCACTGAATCTAACACCAGGAATAATGATAGAGTTCTTAAAGCTTTGCAATTTTACTTTATTCTTTTCAGTCCTTAACATAGAGATTCATAGAATTCAGAAGTCTATTTGTCTGCTGCAGGAACCCTTCGTCAGTGGCCCTGGGAGGAAGTTGGCAGTTATATATAGGGGTACAGCATTGAAAGCCTTATGAACTCTGATTAATGCGGTATCCTGTTGTGACTTTGGAGGACCAATGGGGAAGTACACTTCCCATCACTTAGAGAGGAAGTGCACTCTAGGGAAAGAATGAGGCATACATTGGCAGGCATGGCCAATATGTTTATTCATTTTGTTTGACTATACTTACTTGTTATAAGGCAAAATTGTTATTGTTCTTGGTAGGAGAAAATGATTGAGAAATGATTGATTTTTTAAAAAGGAAAGAAATGAACATCAATAAAGCATTTTTAAAAGGCAAAGGGAGAAATGGTGTTTGGCATCTAGAGGGGCACTGTTGGCCCAATCCTTGGGGCCTATGTCAGAGAAGAAAGGCATGGATGGATCACTTCATAATAGAGTACTTAAAAGTGCCTGGAATTTGGTGCTTTAGGGCAGGAAGGAGATGTGACAGGTTAATATTAGCACAAGATCCTCTAACCTAACACTTTCTTGAAAAGTGTTATTTTTCTTCTGAAAACCCAACACAAAGACTCAGTGACTTCAAATGCCTACGTGTTGGTCTTGAGAAATACAAACACTTCACCCTAAACACGTCACCCTCATGCTATACTTCACTTCAGGTGAAATAAAAATTCAAAATGATCTATTCTGTATTTAAAATATATATATCAGAGACCTTATTATAAAATATTATAACTATAATTACACCAGTGATTTTCTGTAGAAAAAATGTCTAAGATATTTTCTTCTGAGAATTCAGCTGACCCCAGCATAGGTCAGTTAGGCAGACTTCAGGTTTATATTTCTAATTTTTTTGGTTACCACTCTTGCTAAACAAATCAGCTCATTATTTCTTTCATCCACTCCCATTTCTGTCACAAAAGTGTCTTCATTTCTTTCAAAGCCAGCCTTTCTACTTGTTTCCTTGACCTCACCATCTCTGACCTCTTTGCTTTTTGTGTTGGTTTCCTTTCTTCTGTCTTTCTTGTCATTCTTTTCTCTTTCTCTCCTGCTTTTCTCTTTTGAGACAGTTAGGTGGTGTAATGGGTAGAGGGCTGGGCCTAGAGTCAGGAAGACCTGAGTTCAAGTGTGGCCTCTGGCACTTACTAGCAGTGAGACCCTGGACAAGTCCCTTGCCCTTCGTTTGCCTCCGTCCTCTTATTTGTAAAGTGGAGATAGTAATAGCCCCTATGCCCCAGGGTGATTGTGAGGATCAATGAGATATAATTATAAAGTGTTTAGCACAGTGCCTGGCATGTAATAAGAACCGTATGAATATTAGCTATTATTATTCTTGCATTTTGTCTGTAAACAAGTTCAAGTCTTGTCATATTAAAATGACTCTTTTCTAGACTCTCCTTCGGGGGCAGCTAGGTGTCACAGTGGATAGAGTGCCTGGCCTTGAGGCAGGAATACTTATCTTCATGAGTTCAGATCTAGCCTCAGACAGTTACCAGCTGTGTGACCCTGGGCAAGTCATTTAACCCTTTCTGCCTCAGTTTCTTCATCTGTAAGATAAGCTGGAGAAGGAAACAGCAAACCAGCCCAGTATCTTTGCCAAGAAACCCTCAAATGGGATCACGAAGAGTCAGACATGATTGAAACAATTAAACAGTAAAGGATCTTTCTCCATCACTTTACTACCTGATGTATAGAGAGCTGGTCTGAAAATGTATGCTTAGGATTCATATGCATAGAATTACTGACACTTCTTTCCTCTTTATCCTCATCCTCTTTTGCTTCCCAACCCCTTCCATTCCTATCACTCCAATTATACTTTGTAAAAGTGCTTTGAAAACTTTACAGCTCTATAGAAATGTCAGTTTTTATCATGGAAATGCTTCTTTGCTGACTTTAATCAGGTATTGCAATACCTTCTGCCTCATAGAGCGTCAGCCCTCATAGAGTGCTTTGCAAGATCCCAATTTTCTTTCAGGACCCCTGAAATGATAACTTAGCATTAACATAGATTATTTTTCCCCCGCAAAACTTAATTTTTTACATGGTTGTAATTTCTCTTTGACTTCTGAAGGTTTTTTTTTCCCTTTTCACCTCTGTCTTTTAATTTCTAACTTTCATTTTTGTAGGTAGATATTTCTCCCTCAAGCTTTATCCTACTTGGCCTTGACATCAAAGGCAACTTTGTATTCCCCTGAATCTATTGTACCAGATTTTCTATGACTCTGTGGTATTCCTTTACAGTGAGTTGGGCACAGACATGCTGCTGTCCCAGTGAGTGGGGGAGCGAGTTACTAAGTGGGAATGAGAAAGTCCACTTGCTATGTGAAAATCACATTGTTCTAAAATGACGAGCTGCTGGTGTATGTAGAGCTCTATGATGCCTGCTGATAAAACAGTAAAATAAAACATTGATGGAAAAAATCAGGGGGCGTGGTTAAAGTGGTGTGTGTTTGTGTGAATAAGTGGAATTTCAGAGATTTCTGACCTGCCCAGGACTGGAATTTAGGTTTGTTCTTCATCTTTGTTGCTTGTCTTCCCCCCTGACTTATTTTATCTACTGCTCACCAGAAGCTTCCGAAATAGATAAGCGTATAGATTTAGTACCCCAAAGAGAAAACTCTGGACTGTAAGTCAGAGGATCTTGTTTTAAATCTTTCCTCTTCCACTATGTATGTGACTTTGGGCATATCATTTAACCATTCTGGACCTCATGTCCTCATTTGTAAAAGGAGGACGTTGAAATAGTTGATTTTTTTTTTTTGGAGGCAGAGATTAGATGACTGATACCAATTTTTTTATCCTATCCACCAGTTATTTAGAGAGGTTTCTACAATTCACTCAGTACATTTTAAAAATCTTCCCTTATGTCAATCATTTGTTCTTACAAACTGATAGGAAAATGTTGATTTCTCAAATTTTTAACAAATTGGGTTCAAGACCCATTCAGATTCATTTGAAAGACTTTTTTTTCTTTAAAGATTGGAAAATATTGTTTTCCCTTTTTTTTCTTTAATGTGCAGATAGGAGACTTAAAGGTGATATAGTAGTATCACTTTAGAAATAAGAGTGGTTTTTAAGCATTTTATTAATCATGATGTCTTCATACTGTCACTAATATCTTAGCTAGTGGGATTTATTTTTAATAACAGTAGATGTGAATCCTCATTTCAAGTAATCTTTGTCACAATTTCACCTTTTTTAAATAAACCTTGTCAGATCTGGTTAAATTATCCTTGTTTTTACCACATGGCATAGCTGAAAAAAGTGAATATAGTAGGAGATATCAATTCTGCCCTTTCCAGTGTTCACTGTAGAAAATGGTGCTTGAGTTGAATCTTGAAGGTAATTATGGGGTCTGAAAGACAGAAATAAAGGGGGAAAACATCCTAGAAATGAAAGGCAACTATAAAAAGACTTGGAGTTGAGCTGATCAGCAGTAGCTTTGGAGTATGAGTAGCAGCAAGACTGTAGAGTTTATGGAGACGAGGAACATGTCCTAGACTGGAAAGAAAGAAAGGGGCAAGGTTGTGAAGAACATAACTGTCCAACAGGGGAGTTCATATTTGTTTCCAGAGATAGTGGGGAGGCACTGGAGTTCGTTAAGTAGAAGGGGTGACATGGTTGGACCAGCTCTTTAGAAATGTCACTTAGGCAGCTGAGTAGAGGATGAATTGGAGTGGGGAAAGACTTAAGACCAAATAAGAGACTACTGCAGTAGTCCAGATGAGAAGCGAAAAGGACTTGAACTAGGGTCATGGCTGTGTTAGTGTAGAGAAGGGGATGTATCCAAGAGATGTTGTGAAAAAAGAAATGGCAAGATTTGGCAACTGATTGGATGAGTGGGCAAAGGAGAATAAGGAATAGAAAATGAAGCTGAGGTTGTGAATCTGGCTGTCTAGGAGGGTGATGACACCCTTATCAGTATAAGAGAAGTTTGTTAGAAGAATAGGTTTGGTGGGAAAGGAAGCATGCGTTTTATTTTGGACATGTGATGCCTATAGGACACTTGTTTGGAAAGTGAAACTATGGGAGCTGGTTAACTCTCCAATTAAAGGTGGATAGAATAAAACATGAACATGCCTGAGGACAGAGTCTTAGGGTTAACTATAGTCAGTGGGTATGACATGGATTTCTGCAAAGGAATTGGGGGAATCATCAGATGGCCAGTCAACAAGGACAGAAGAAAACCAAGAGAGAGCAGTGTCATCAGAACCTATAGAGGAGAGGGCATCCAAAAAGACAGGATCACTGACATAGTCAAGTGATTCAGAAAGAATGACAAGTATGCGGACCAAGAAAAGAATAAGAGATTTGGTAATTAAGTCACTAGAAACTTTGGAGGGAGTGATTTTAGTTTAATGAAGGGAGATCAGAAGCCAGATTGCAGAGATTTTAGAAGAAAGTTAGGAGAGGAAATGGAGGTTCTAAGGACCGATAACTTTTTTAGGGAGTTTAGCTGGAAAGGGGAGGAAAGATGTAGGACAAATAGGTAACAGGGATGGCATGATATAGTGAGAGTTATTTAAGTATAGAGGAGAATAAATATCTTTGTAGGCAGCAGAGAAGGGAGTAATTGAAGTTTAGAGAGTGAGGATAAGAATGGAGTCATTGTACTGGAGTAGAGGAGAAGGAATGGGAACTAGGGTTGCGTAGAGATTGACCTGTAAGAGAAGGAGTGAACAAGAAAATAGTAGGCGATAGTATTAGATAGATGGGAGAGAAGAAAGAACTCTGCAAAGTGTGATTTCATTGCTAATAGGGAACTCCTAGAGGAGAAATCTTTTTACCAATGCAAGTCAACACAGTCTTTGCAACTTAGAATATGTTTAAGGAATGAGAGGTGTGGGCTTAAGTGCCTAGCCCAAAGCCAGCAGGTAACTGAGGAAGGACCTGAACTCAGGTCTTCCTCTCTTGCTCTGTATCCATTATGCTATTCTACCTCTTAATGTAGCCATGAAAATTGGCACCAGAAACTTAAAATAAGTTAAACTAGGCTCAAAGTGAATTGCATTCTGCTAAAGTAAGATTTTTTTTTGGTAGAAAAGGACATGACCTTATATTATTGGTAGCCAAGACTCCTTAGGTCAAAACATCATAGGATACTAGTCAGTCAGTAAGCAATTATTAAGTATCTGCTGTATGCCAGAGACAAAACATAGTCTTTACCACAAGGCACTCATAGTCTAATGGAGGAGACAGGCAAGCTTTATATGGGATAAATCGGAATTAATTAATGAAGGGAAGGCACTGGAATTAAGAAGGTTTCAGAAAGATTTCCTGTAAAAGGTGGGCCTTTAATTAGGTCTTAAAGGAAGCAGGTAGAGTTGAGGTGGGAGAGCATTCCAGGAATGGGGAAAAGATAAGGAAAATGTTGGGAGTCAAGAGATGGAGTGTCTTGTTCATGGACTAGCCAGGAAGTCAGTGCCACTACATCAGTCATTAAACATGTATTCATCATTGACTGTATGCCAAGCAATGTGCTAAGTGCTGGGAATACAGAAGTAAATTATAGGGAATAATGTGTAAGCAGACTGGCAGGTTTGGACAGAGGAGTTAGGTTATGAAGGGCTTTGATGGCTAAACAGAAGACTTTATATTTGGGGCAGTTAGGTATTTGGGCAGTAGAGTGACAGGCCTAGAGTCAGGAAGATCTGGGTTCAAATATAGCTTCAGATGCTTACTAGCTCTGTGACCCTGGGTAAATCACTTCCCATCTGTTTGTCTCTGTTTACTCATCTATAAAATGGAGATAATCATAGCACCTAGCTCCCAGAGTTGTTGTGAAGATCAAATGATACAACAATCTTAAAGCCCTTAGCACAATGCCTGGCACAAAATATGTGCTATATAAATGTTACTGATGATATTGATTTGATCTTGGAGGTAATAGGGAGTCACTGGAATTTATTGAGTAGGGTGGGATGACATAGTCAGACCTTTGCTTTAGGAAAATCACTTTGCTGGAGGATGTATTGGAGTGGGGTAGTGGAGCAGGCAGAGCAACTGGCAGGCTATTTCAATAGTCCAGGTGTCCAGTAATAAAAAGCCTACACAAGGGTGGTTGCAGTGTCAGAGGAGAAAAGGGTGCTTACTTCAAGAGATGTTGCAAAGGTGAAATGGAAGGTCTTGGCAACAGATTGGATATGAGGGATGAGAGATTGTGTGGAGTCTAAGATAAGACCTAGGTTGGGACCTTGGGGGACTGGGAGGATGGAGGTGCCCTTAACAGCAAAAGGGAAGTTTGGAAGGAGGGAGGATTTAAAGGAAAGATGTGTTCAGTCTTGGACTATTGGAACATATTGGAAGAGGGGGTAAAAATTATACCAGCTGGAAAAATTAGAGGCGGCAGATGAAAGATTTAGTTAACCATGTATGCTCAGTTACCTTATAAAATTTCTTTTGCTCATTCTTCAAATACTAAACTTATAATGACACTGATAACAAAAGCAGATTAGTGACAAATCAGCTCCTCCTAAGTGTGACAAATGGGAGTAATAAATCAGTTTCTTTAAAGCTTCTTTCAGCTGCTTGGTTGAACTATTTTTCTAGGGTAACCAATATATAAAGGTTCTTAAATGTCTTGTGTTTTCTAAGAAATCATGCTGGTGTATTGCAGGGAGTTTAGAAGGATGCCTCATGATGTGGGAGGGATGTAGAGAGGGAAGAGTGGCTAACAGTATTTGAATTACACCTATTTCTATTTCCTTTCCAGCTCCCATTTTACAGCAATTGAAAATTGTTCATTGGTTTGATCTATTACAGATTACAGTCTCACCTCACTGTACAGATGATTTTATGAGGGGCTGTGGCCATTAAGTTCATCACCTTGTGTCCAACCCATTGTGAATACCTCATGTCCCAACCCCATCCTGAGCTGATCGAGGTTGGTTCTTAGTCACCTATGGGTGGCTGGCTGACTTCTGGGAGTGTTCTGGTTTGGATAGACCTACCAGAGCTTATCCTTTATACTAGCATAGCTTTTGGAAATCCTGGAACTCTGCATCACCATGATGAAACATTGGCAATCAACTTGAATGTAAAAACATAATATATTATTAAGACAGATGTTCCTTGCTTACTGCAGCCAGCATCCAACTTGTTACTGAGCCTCCAGGAAAAAGTATAAATAGTTCCATTTGCTCAATTGTTAATACCTTTCATTTCTAGAATATGAGAAAATCTTGATTCAGGCAGTTAAGCTGCTCTTTTTTCATCTTATCTAACTGAGACAGGAAAGCAATAAACCAGTCAGTGGAAAACTTGGGGGTCAGGGCAATCTACAACTAAATTAGGTCATTTAAAGTGAAATTAACTTTACTGGATTGTTTGTGACTTATAGAGAAATGTCTGTATCTGACCTACACACTCTTTTGAGTTGGAGATGACTTAGCAAGTCAGAAGGAGTAATAGTTTCTTTTCTAGCCTTTAACAGTACTATGCTAATAATGAAATTTATCATTGAATTTATGATTAGGAAAGCGATTTCCCCCGATGTTTACCAATCCATTTTTTCTTTAATAATGTATACTTGGTTAGTAATATACATGGTATTCTTTCAGTAACTTACTGCAAAAAGAGCACAGGATAGTGGAAAGAGTACCAAGAGTCCTAGGTCAGAATCTTTGCTGCTTGGCAGATCTGTTACTCTGGACAAAGTGTTTGACATCTCTTGGAACTCATTTTAGTACTACTTATACTATCCATTTCAAGGGCATATTTGGAGGGGACGGGAATGTCCTTTTGAGATGTTAAATGTGAGTCATTGTTATAATGTTGATTTCTCTGGTGGTGATCTGGCTATGGGAGCCACAACACGCATAATATTTAAAATATCTAGTGATTATTTCCTTTGTGCTCATTTAGTTTTGATTATATAGAAAATGTTACATAAAGAAAACTTGTCTCCCAGCCTTCCTTCAGCATAAATTATATATTGCTGTCAAATAGTAGGAATAATTGAATTTATAATATTTATGAAGTTCAGACTAGCAATGTTTAATTTTCATGCCACTCATTCAAATCCAGTGAGTAATACTTTTATTTCAGCTTATGATGCATTTCTGCTAATATGCAATTTTTTTATCACCAATGTTTCTTCAAATTGACTGTAGTAGAACTTTCTTCAACTAGAATTTAACCTGCTGATCATAAATTTCTTTTTTGCTAAAAAATTATAGTTTGGGGAAATAAAAACTTTCAGCATAATTACCTATTGCACAATAATGTCTTTTGCATGCCTATAGTGTTATTGTGTTGCATATTTATGAAGTTCAAACTAGCAATATTTAATTTTCATGCTACTCATTCAAATCCAATAAGTAATGCTTTTATTTCAGCTTCATGTGATTTTTCTGCTATCATACAATTTGCCAGTCACTCAGTAACTCAGTAACATTTAGTAAGTACCTACTATGTGCAAGGAACTGGTAATACAAAAAAATACTAAGCACTGGTAATACAAAGAAAGGCAAAAGATGGTTCCTGCTTTTTGAGGAACTTACATTCTACTGGGGTGGGGGGAGACAAGGGGGAAAAGAGCATGTAGATAGCTATGTACAAACAAGATATATACAGGATAAATTGGAAATAATCAACAGAGGGAAAATATTAGAATTAAGGGATATCAGAAAAGGATTGATGTAGAAGTTAGGATTTTAGCTGGAATTTGAAGGAAACCAGAAGAGGATGGAGAGAATTCTATAAATTAGGGACAGGAATTGAAAATGCTCAAAGTCTGAGGATGGAAATTTAAGGAAGTTGAGGGGTTGTCTTGTTTGAGAAACAGCAAGGAAGCTGGTACCATTGTATAAGAGAGTAAGTAGTAGGGTGTAAAGTCTAAAAAGACTGGAAAGATATGTGTGGGAGGAAGATTATAACAGGACTTAAGTGCCTGATGATTTTATATTTGATCCTGGAAGGTGCCAGTGGAGTTGATTTCAAAGGAGTTGACATGGTTAGACCTACACTTTCGGAAGATCTCTATGGTAATTGAATGGAAGATGAACTGGAGTTAATCTAGAGGCACATGGTAGTACAGCTACGGGCAAGGTATTCCTATAGTCCAGATGTGGGATAATGAAGGCCTGCACCAGCCAGTATTAGAGGAGAGAAGGAGGTACATGTGAGACGTGATATGGGAGTAAAAATCAACAGATTAGATGTGGGGAGGATAAGAGAGAGTGCTCAAGAAAGATACAAGATTTCTAGGTTGTTCCTGGTGCTTTAGACAGAGTAGAGAGGTATGAAAGGCTAGAGAGTTTGGAAGAAAGATAATGAGTTCAGTCTTGGATATACTGAGTTTAAGATGTCTATAGGATATCAAGTTTGAGATGTCTTTTAGCAATTGGAAATGAGAAACCAGAGATCAGCATAGAGGTTAGGTATAGATAAGTGGATCTCAAAGTCACTGATTTAGGGATGATCCCAGGAAGCTGATGAAATCCTCAAATGAAATAGTATAGAGACATGGGAAGAGGACTAAGATAGAACCCTGTAGGATATTCATGGTTAGCAGGCATGACCTGGAGGAAGATTCAGCAAAGGAGGTTGAGGAGTGGTCAGATTAGTAAGAAGGGACTCAGCAGAGATCAGTGTCACAAAAACCTGAAAAGAAGCCATTGTCAAGGAGAATAGTAGTGTCACAGGCTGCACAGAGGTCAAGAAGGGTGAGCATTGAAAAAAGGCTGTTAGATTTGACATTTATATACTGCCTAATGTGTACCAGATGAGAAGCTGGGTGGCACAGTGGAGAGAGTGCTGGCCCTGGAGTCAGAAGGACCTGAGTTCAAATTCAGCCTCAGATACTTGCTAGCTATGTGACCCTGTGCAAGTCACTTAAACATGTTTGTCTCAGTTCCTCATCTATAAAATGAACTGGAGAAGTGGCAAACTACTCCAATATCTCTGCCAAGAAAACTCCCCAAAATGCAGTCACAAAGAGTCAGATATGACTGAAATGCCTCAACAACAAAAATGTACCAGACGCTATGCTAAGTGTTTTAGAAAAATTTCATTTGATCCTTACAACAACCTTGAGAGGTAGGTGTTATTGTCTTTATTATTATTATTGTTATTATTATTATTCTCACTTTTAAAATTAGAAAACTAAGATAAACTGAGGATTAGGGACTTGTCCTAGGTCACATAGCTAGGAAATCTCTGAGGTTATATCTGAACTCCTGCCTTCCTGACCTCCAACCTAATATTCACTGCAGATACCTAGGTGCTCTAGTGGAGAACAGTTAGCTTTGGCAAGAAGGATCATCTCTCTCTCTCTCATTCTCTCTCTCTCTCTCTCTCTCTCTCTCTCTCTCTCTCTCTCTCTCTTTCTCTCTGTCTCTCTTTTTTTTTGGCTTTTTGGAGGGCAGTTGGGGTTAAGTGACTTGCCCAAGGTCACATGGCTAGTTTTTGTGTTAAGTGTCTGAGGCCGGATCTGAACCCAGTTCCTCCAGACTCCAGGGCTGGTGCTCTATTCACTGTGCCACTTTGCCACCCTAAGAAAGATCATCTCTTAATGTGAAATGGGGTGAAGGATGAAATAGTGGCAGAAGGCATCTTGGTGAAATCATGGAGGAAAGAAAAGGACTTCTTATTGAATGGTTTAATTTGTTGTTTCCAGTAAAATATGCTGTAAAGTTTTTAGATGAGACAATGGGAAGAGAGAGCCATGGGAGGTTTGAGGAGAGAGAAAAATTTTGGAAGGTGTGCTGTGGTGAATGAGATAGTAAATTATTTAGAGACATAGAAGCAGATTGCCTTGCAACTGGGAGGGCCCAGTTGAGGTTATGTAACACAAATTTGTTGTGGACTCAACAATTGTGTGATTTTTCTCCCTTTGTTCAGCAGCACATGTATAGGAGTGAAGGCAGCAGATAGTGGGAGTGATCTAAGGCTGAGGCTTGACAGGGCTAGATGGATTTTTAAATAAGGGGACAAGGGACTCAAGAGAGGAGGACATTTGAAAATTGAACTGGTTTATAAAGAGGTCAGGATGGAGAAAAGAAGAAGATATAATTAGTGTAGGTAGGTAGGTAGGGTTAATGACTTAGGACTGGGGTGGGGAACCTGTGACCTCAAGGCCACATTAGCCCTCTAGGTCCTTGGAGAAACCTAAGGGACTAGAAGCCATGGTGTAGAGAAAGAACAGATTTGGGGATTGCAAGGCAGGGGGAAAAGGAGAAAGACAACAGATTGTGATGAATAAGGGAACCTCAGAGTTGATGAAGATGAAAATAATGATTTGTGGAAGATGACAAGATAAAAGGGTATGACCATCTTTGTGTTACTCTTTACTCTGGGAAATAAGTAAGTTTCAGAACTGGGAGATTAGGCTATTTGAGGGAGAATCAAATATGTATATTGAAATCTCCTGTGAGGCAAGAATTGGGGAAGAGAGAAAGATTGTCAGCCAGGGACTGAACTCATTGTGGAAAGAAGGGGAGTGTCCTGAAAGTCAGTAGACAGCAGCCACCAGAATGGTGATTGAATGGTAGATATGGATTGAGAGAATCTTGCAGGAGGAAAGATTACCAAGTGATTGATGGTAGTACAGGGAGAATCTTGGAAGTGCTAATGAAGAGCCAGAAATATTCCAGTACTCTTTCTCCAGTCTTTGTTTCCTATTAGAAATGATATTTTAAAAACTAGATAATAATACTTGGGAGGAAATAGAAGAATAGACCTTAGTTTAACTTCCAGAATAGGCTATTGCATGATACTATTTTTTGCATGGTTATCATTTTGATTCAGATAGTTCCTTTTCATTTTATGTCTCATTGTTTTGACAGTAGATCTTAATAAAGAACATGTCTTATATTTTTAAAAATTTGAAATACAAATGCAAAAAGATTTCATTTGAATTAAAATTCAGTTGTTTTTCAGTTAAGCTGTTTTACCTACAAAGAGTCTCTACAACTGTAAAGTTTTGTCCTTGGTTGGACCAGAAAAAAATGTACTCCATTTGTTTTTCCTGTAGAGAAATCTAATGTTGCATATGTGTTGAGGCAGCTAGGCGGTGCAGTGGATAGAACTCCAGGCCTGGAGTCAGAAAGACTAATCTGGCTTCAGACACACACTATCTATGTGACCTTAGGCAAGTCACTTACCCCTGTTTTCCTCAGTTTCCTCATCCGTAAAATGACCTGGAAAGGGAAATGACAAACTGCCCCAGTATCTTTGCCAAGAAAACCCCAAATGGGGCCAAGAAGAGTCAGGCATAACTGAAACAACTGAACAATAACAACAACAACAAAGCACATAGGTTATCACTAGTGCCTCCTAGCTCTGCCCTATTGACCAGACAAACAAGTCAAAGATTTTTTTCCCTTTCTGGTCAAGCTCTTTGGCTATAAAGTAGCCCCTCAAGGTGATTAGGATCTTACATGAAAACAAGAATTCAGTTTAAACACAGCATAGAGATTCAGTGATATAGAGTAGGAATTATTTCATGTTTCTGGAGAAAGTTTAAAAATTTTATCACTGGACTTAATATTTCATCATGTGCTTCAAAAAAGAATCATAGAGCTGTTTAAACAAGACCATTTATAATGTTCCTCACGTGTTTAAAGCAATATATTTGGATACCATGAGTATATATGTAGGTGCATATTGGAGTTGTGTACATACTGGCAGTAGAGCTTGCTCATAGAGTGTGTGTGTGTGTGTGTGTGTGTGTGTGTGTGTGTGTACACATACACCACAACTTGGGGCCTATCATTAGATGACGTTTTTAAGATGATTTTATTTCATACCTATAGCGTTACATAAAGCTTATTAGGTTGAGAGTGTGATCAATAATTTAAACTCAAATTTGGAGATTTTAGAAGACAAACCAAGTCAAGTCCTTCATAGCAGGTGAATAATTGCCTTAAGCAACTCTTCAAGATCTAACTGTGCTCTCCACTCACCAAAACCTCCTTTACCACACTTTCTTAATGTAGTTTGAGTGATGTTTGGTGTTGCAGGGTACAGTAAAGGAAGGGGTGGAGTGCCACAAGACAAAACATAGCATGAGAAAAAACCATCAGAGAGAAGGGAAAGCTTTATTGAAGGGAAATGCAATAAAAAAAGGCATTGGTGGGGTAGTGGGGGAGGCTTGTGTCCACTAAGGTGCCAATAAAATCAGGTGCCAAAATCAGTGAACCCATGTTTTTATAGAGTTGAATCAAGCAGGACTAGATATTGGGGGGAGCCTGGACTGGTGGTGCAGGTCATGGTTCCAGGATTTGTGCAGATTCATGCTTGGGGAGCAGCTTTCTTTGGTAATCCTGCCAGTTGGAAACGGAGCTTTCTGCCCTTAGAGCTGCCCTTAGTTTGACCAGGTAGGACTGAGGCTTCAGCAGGGAAGCTCCTTAGTGAAGTCTCTGGTAGGCTCTGCCTGACTTTCAGTTTTTGGATGCTCATCCCTTAGTCATTTCTGTTTTACCTCCTTAGTACTTTTTTACTTACCCAACACAAGACTTGTGATCATATCTGTGAAGAAAGACTTCAAAAGCAGTGTTATAATTTACATCTTTAACTTTGCCTTTTGCATATTTCCAGGAATCTTTCTTTAGCTCAGTCATTTTATCCCATTGCAGATGAGCCCTGAAAAAGAGTGAGATGAGAGTGGTTTTGTCTGCTTTAGTGATCTTCCTCTCAATTTTTTTGAGATTCACCATGAAGTATGTTAGATTGTGAATCATAATATTTAAGAAAGAACTTAGCTTTCTTTTTTTTCCTACCCACAGAAACGTTCCAGAGGCCAAGTGCTGTTCGACAAAGTATGTGAACATCTGAACCTGTTAGAAAAAGACTACTTTGGTTTAACATATCGGGACACTGAAAACCAAAAGGTGAAATATCCATTAGGGTTACCTTGTATTAAAAACAAGGAAGGTGTTTTTGGACTGATCTACCTTTTCATTGAATAAACTAAACTAACTTCACTGATTTCGCATGTTCTGTAGGTTATATTCCACTTTGCTTCCTTTCTTTTGAGTCCCTAGTACTTCTAATTTCATCCACCTTTCCCCTATGCTTACTCCTACCCTATCTTACCAGAAGTCCTTTAATTGCTTTAGTACCTTATTTTTCTAAAAATCCCTGGGCTCTGGACCCAGTTTTGACATTACTGATCTGTGAGACCTGGAGCAAGTCATCAACTTTCCTGAACTCAAGTTCCTTGATCTGTAAAATGAGTGAGTTAAATTAGATTAAAGGCAACCAGGTGGTACAATGGATAGCTTGCAGGACCTGGAGTTAGGGAGACTCAATTCCTGAGTTCAAATGTGCCCCAAGACATTTACTAGCTGTGTGACCCTGGGTGAATCACTTAACCCTATTTGTCTCAGTTTCCTCATCTGTAAAATGAACTAGAGAAGGAAATGGAAAACAATTCCAGTATCTTTGCCAAGAAAATCTCAAATGGGGTCATGATAGATATGACTAAAACAAATGAACAACAACATTTAGATCAATAAATTAAAAAGGGCTTGTGATGTTCTGAACATTATACTAAGTGCTGGGGATACAAAGAAAGGCAACAAATAGTCTCCGCTTCAAGGAACTTCTATTCTAATAGGGAAAACAACATGTAAATAAATAGGAACATACAAGATACACAGAGAGCAGATGGAAAATAACCTCTGAGAGGAATATTTTAACAGCTGAGGAGTCTGGCAAAGTCACTAATGTAGAGGTGCTTTTTTTCAAAGAAGAGAGGAATGAACCAGGCATTAATTATGTGTTAAATTACATGTATCTAATCTCATCAAGCTATTTGTTTGACTATGCTGACCCTCCTTTAATTGCTTTTCTACTTCTGTGCTAAATTGGCCCCTTAAAACCAATGATTGTAAACTTATTTCTTGAAAAGTGCATTAAAAATGAACTGCCTACAGTTCTGTCCACAATTAGTGATGAGAAGAGTGTCTAAGATACAATAAGGCCTGAAAGGAGGAGGAAGAGCATCAAATTGGAGTTAGTGGTGTGAGGGCTTTGGGTAGTGCCAGTAACAGTGAGGATGAGCACCCTGGGCAAGATTAATCAATGTGTGTACTTAATGAGTCTGAAATTCCATTTAACCTTCTGATTAAACTCCAACATGTTATTTCTTTTTCAGAACTGGCTAGATCCTGCTAAAGAAATCAAAAAACAGATCCGAAGTAAGTTTTGTTGGATTCTTTTTAGGGCTGTTGGAAAGAATGTTGGGAGAACTGTTGAAAAAATAGAGCTTTGAACTGGTGACTCATGGATAGACAGATGGGGTTACTACAAACAGTGTTTTATAAGAGGCTAAAACCATCGGTTCCTGCATATAGCTCCTATTTTTACTATTTGCATTGAATCTACTGTATGTAACTAGGTGCTTAATAAGTCTTATTTAATGAATTGAATTTCTAGCATTAAATTAACAATGACTGCTCTTTTCATTTTCCACTAGCTATTATGATTCAAGAGAAATTTTTAAAAAAAGATATTTAAATCTAGGAAGACTTACTTTCAGGAAATATTTTAGTGAATGAAAATATAAATATAATAAATATATTTATGCCCCTACATATTTCCAATTGATATTAATAACAACTAACTATTTATAGAGTATTGTAAGGTTTTAAAAATACTTTACATGTTATATTATTTGAGAGATTATTACACTATTAGAATTTATTATCCTAGAGATTCTTAACTTGGGGTCTGTGAACTAGTTTTCTTTGAAATCCTATATATTACACTTTATGCATTTGTAAACATTATTCTTTTGATCTGTAGATCAAAGCATACTAATTTTGCTTTATTTTTTCATGTTTTCTTTTTGTTCTGTTTCTTTCACAACATGACTATCATGGATATATGTTTCATATAATTTCACAGATATAACCTGTATTATCAAATTGCTTACCATCTTAAGTAGGGGGGAGGAAAGGAAGGGAGGGAGAAAATTTGGACCTTAACTTTTTATATAAAAATGTATATTAAAAACTGTTTTTACATGTAATCGGAAAAAATAAAATACTTCTTACTGGGAAAAAAACCTTACCATTATTCTGAGGGTTCCATTGACTTCTTCAGATTGCCAGAGGGCTCTGTGACACAAAATAGTTTACAAACCCCCATTCTATACTTAATCAATCACATAGTTCACATAGCTTTTAGCTAGCCATTAACAGATCAAAAGTAGCTTATAGATAGTCTTGTTAAAAAGAAATCCTCCTAAAAGAACATAGAAGTCAAACAAATTAAAGTTATCATTTGACTTTAGAAATGTAATTATATGTTATATTTTTTTTGGTCAGCTCGTCTGCTCTTTCATTGGTTCTTGAAAGCCAATTAAGGAGTCTTTTTATCATTATTCACAGAATCCAACCTATCTTTCTTGGAGTCCAGTAAATGAACGCACTCAGATTAAAAGTATCTCATTTTTTTTGTTTCTTGTTACTATTAGTAAAAGAAACAAATAGCTTCTTCCAACTGCCTATGGAATAAATTTCTTTGAGATAAAAATGCCCAAAATACCATAAAGAGATAAATCAGTAGACCACCGATAGTTAACAGTGTTTAAAACTCCATTTTAGCAAAACCACGGAGGCTTCTTCTTTTTTTTTATTTTTTTTTAATTTTTTTGCCTTTTGGAGGGCAATTGGGGTTAAGTAACTTGCCCAAGGTCACATGGCTAGGGTTTTTATTTTTTTATTTCTGTGTGCATTAAGTGTCTGAGGCCGGATCCGAACTCAGGTCCGTCTGACTCCAGGGCCAACACTCTATCACTGCGCCACCTAGCCTCCCCGAGGCTTCTTCTTAAAAAAAAAAAAAAAAAAGAAGAAAAAGAAAACAAAACCAGCCCAAAGTGTAATCTCTTGGTATTGGCAGTCCCTCCTGATAATTTATGCAATTAAACCTCCTTTAGCACACATTTTAAATTTGATTTAATGTGTTACCTAACCAATGGCTTGTCAGAGAAGCAGCAGATTAACTGAGATTGAAGCCAGGGATGACTGCTGTTGTGATAAGTAGTTGAAAATATCATTATTTTTTTCCTTTGAAGATTTTTTTTTAATTAAAGTGATAATATTTTCTCAGAAGCTTTCTCTGTAGTTATAAGAAACCATATGTAATCACATAATTAATGCATAGTAATTAGTACTCCTCTAACAAATAATTGCAAAGTACTTTGAAAACATAACATACTACAAATAAGGAACTATGATACTATTAGCAAAAAGTCTGCTTGAAAAGCTTAATTTAGTTGCAACTTGTTGCTAGAACTGTATTTTTCCCATCATAGCTTTATAGTCTGTCTCTTAACTGTCCTTTCTAAAGTAGAAAGCCAAAGGAAAGAATGAGCTATCAGACTTTATATGTTTTCCATTATATAGATTACTTTCTATGTAAATTAAATAATCATCTCTAGCCCATTAATAAGAAGGCAGAATATTTTTTATAAAAATAGACTTAAAGACAGAATGTAAAATTATCTGTAGCAATTCTTGTTGATATAACATTACTTCTGTCTTACTAGAACTTCTCCCATTTGAAAATTCAGCTAGACAATTCCATGATTCTGTGTGTATGTGTGTGTACACATGTGTGTGCATGTGTGTAATGGCATATGAAGTACTTGTCACAGATTGTAAATTTATTGACATTAAATATACCATACACCTTTTGTACATTCTTAGAAAACTTTACATATACAATAAGTCCTCTTGTTGCCACAGTAGCCTATGTAGCAGAATTTGGCATTGAGATCACAAGATTTTGAGATATATTCTTTAATTCTTCATAGTCAAGCCTCACTTTTATTACCTTGAATGTCAAGAATGTCTTTGATAATTTTTTTATTTCCCTAAGTCTACTGTGTATGTGTTTATATATATATATTTAAATCTAGTATTTATGTATATTTACATTATATATTCATATATGATATATTGACATATAATATGATATATTGACATATAATATAATATATTTATCTAAATTTAAATTCAGAACAGTTCCTAGACCCCTGAAGCATGGTTAACTCCACAGCTCCATCTCTTGGACATACTGTATGTCATGGTACAAGGTCATATTGCAGTTTTCCATCTCCATTTTGGAATTTCTTTGATTCTGGAAGTTTTTTTCTTCATTATTAATTTTTTAGTTTATGGAATAAAATAAGCATTTCCATAACAAAGCACAATAAAAAAGATGTGACTGCACAAAAAATTGCAAATCTACTGTGCATAACTTGCTGTTCCTTTCAAATATACAACAAAATTGTCATGTAAATTTCTTTTATTTTTCTTCCCTCCCCCACCTCACCCTAGAGATAGCTACCATTAGACACAAATAGGTGTGTGTATGTGTGCATGTGTGTATACACACATTATATATATTATATATTATTTATATATCATTATGTTACATATAATTATGTTATATATAATATATTACACATAATATATTATATAATTACATTATATATAATATATATGATATGTAATATATGTAATTATCCTATATATACTTCTACACTTTTGTATATTTTCTTGGAGTAACATCCAGTATATGGACATACATATGTATATATATATACACACACATACATATACATGTATGCATAATCATATTTTTCCACACAAAAACATTGCATGCTGATGGCATCATCCCCCAATCTTCATCACTTTATCTATATTCCCAATTCTTTTCTTTTCTACCTGCCAAGTCACTGTAACCTTTAATCAAAACTTCTATTAGGTTATGCTTCTTCTCAAGCAGGAAACTGTGCGCTCCCCAATATGACTACCATCAATCCTGCTTCCCCAGAAAAAGTGATAAAGTGTGACATTCGCATCTATTTAACATGTGTCACTAGACCAAAGGCCTACAAATTGCATGTGGCCCATAGTACTAATTGGAACCCAAACCAGATGAAAATAGAACTGGGAATTATTTAACAAAAAAAGCAGATATTATTATATTTTAAAACCAAATCAATATGTGGCCCACAGAGATCCTTATTCTGTACTAGTGCCCTCCATTTCTGTTTGATTTTGACACTACTAACCTAGACCATAGTCTTCCAGAAGACAGAGATTGTATCTTTTTGTAGGTTTCAATGCAGAACTTAACACTATAGGCAGAGTCTACTTTGAGAATTTTCCATGTGTTTTGTCTCTTTTTCTCCTCCAAATACTTATCTCTGGGTGCTTTCATTACTGATATCCTTTCCCTTTATCATCAGATAGAATAGAACTTCTTAACAAGTAGTCCATGGAATCCCAAGAAATCCATGGCTAGAATTTTTTTTCAATAATGTATTTCAATACATTTGGTTTCCTTTGTAATTCTATGTATTTTACTTTTTGCAGTTTAAAACATTCTGAAAAGTATACCACGCATAGGCTTCCACAGACTGCCCAAGGGGGCTATCAAATATAAAGTTTAAGAATCCCTCAGATAGAAAAAAAAGAGGGCAAACTTAAAGTAATACATTTTGCTGCTTGTTATTTTTGCTAGTAAAAAAAAATTAAGATAAGATTGGAAGTGTTAAAAAAAATCTCTGAGATTTAAAGAGTTAACTCTCCTGTCCCTATTTTATCATGGATAATCTACAGGTTTCTAAATGTGGTGATTGTGAATAGATGCTAATTTGGTAACCGATTGGAACTGTAAATGGAAAGAGATTCTGTGAACTTCTGTTTTTCTGCAGGTGGTGCTTGGCAGTTTTCATTTAATGTGAAATTCTACCCGCCAGACCCTGCCCAGTTATCTGAAGATATCACCAGGTATTTGAAAAAATAAATATGAAAGTCTCAGGCACAGTGGGAAGAAAGATCTTTTCCCCAAGTTCCCTTGAGAACAACTTTGCTTGTTTCAGACATACTCTAAATCAGCCACTTTCACTTGGCAGACTGATGGCAACTGGTTGATAATAAGGAAAATGATAACATTGTCACAAATGAAGAATATTCGCTGTTAAATGTTTGATTCTAGATCAATATTTCCATATACTTTTGGGGATTATTTTTTAATTTTAAATTTAAATACAAAATGAGTAAAGAAAAATAAAGTCATTGCCATGTACACAACAGACTCATAAGAGAGTATTAGATAAAGAAAATAAATTTCTATTTCAAGAAAACCTGTATAATAAGTGCTACACTTTGTTTTCGAAGCTCTTCCTTGTTGGCTTTCGTTCTCTGCTGTGCACTTTTTACCTTACTTTTTTCCTTCCCCCATTATCCTAAAGAAGGCTACAATTAAGCATGGATATCCAAACATACACACACATAGATATATTCACATATACATAGATATCTATACACATACACATATACACACACATAGATACTCATACACAAATAGGTAAGACCAGACTATGCTTATTTCCTCCTATCATCTGTTTCTCTGAAGGTCGATAGCATCTTCCTTCATACCTTCCATGTTTTTCTGAATCAACCAGCTGATCATTTCCTTCACCACAGCAGTATTCCAAACCAATCACATCCTGAGACATTATCTATGAAAGTTTTACCCCCAATTTTCTGTATTCCTTCTATTCTTGGCTACAAGAACATTTTTAATTTAAAATAATTGAAATTATCCTTTTTACATTTCACCAACTCTCACCTTTTACTATAGCTCAAGGGCTGATACTGCTGAATCTACTTTCTTTACATATTTTTTTGTGTGGTTTCTTTGAAGTTTCTGATTTTTATTCTTCCAAATGAACTTTATTATTTTTTTATAACTCAGTAAAATAATTTTTAATTAATTTAATTAAGATGACATTGAATAAATTGATTAGTTAGGTAAAATTGTCATTTAAAAATTATATTAGGCTTTACCTACCCATGAACAATAAATATTATTCCAGTTATTTAGGTCTGAATTTATTTTTATAAAAATATTTTATGTTTATGTTCACATAGTTCCTATGTCTGTTTTGGCAAGTATACACTCAGGTATTTTATACTAAGTATTTTAAATGGTCTAAAACAGTATTGAATAATATTACATGGTTAAGTTTCTCTATTTTTCACTTTTGATTAAATCTATTTTAATTTTAACTTTATCTGAGATCATGATTACTATCCTTGCTTTGTCCACATACTAAAATCTGTGCCTATCCTTTATTTCTTGTGTGTATCTTTCATTTTTATAATGTTTCCTGAAAGCAACGTGTTGTTGAATTCAAATTTTTAATCTGCTGTCCATTTCCATTTTAGAGGTAAAGTCATCCCATTCACATTCTAAGTTACAATTACTTATTGTATATTTTCTCCTTATTTTTCTCACTATTCTTCTCACCCTATTTACCTTATCCCTCCTCATCCCTCTACTTTACTTCTACCTTGCCCTCCTATTCCTTAACCTACTCACCCCTCTTCCAGTCCCTCTCTTATCTTCCTCTACTCTATCCTTTGCTTTCTTATTTCTTTCTGAATGTATATAACTTATACCTTTCTGGACATACACACACACACATACACACACACACACACATATGTTATTTATATATGTTGTTCCCTCTTTAACCCATTCCTGATGAGAGTAAGCTTCTAGCACTACTTGCCTTCCCCCCACTAGCTTCTTCAGTATAAATATTTTTATACTTCATTTGTATGAGAATTACTCCTTTTTTATATCTCCCTACACAGTTTTATTTTTTATCAGCTCAGCCCACATCTTTCTTTCAAACTACCCAAATAATGATGACAATCATAAGAGTACTTATTATTTGATTATTAATTAGTTAATAATTAGTTATATATTATGTTATATATTATATAACCATAATAATTAGTTAATTAAATATTAGTTAATATTTTCAGAAATATGAAATATATAATCTGACTTTATTGAGTCCCTTATAATAATTGATCTTTAATATAATGTTTACCTTATATTTCTCCTGGATGTTATTTGTTGGCTTTTCCCTCATGTTCTGGGGGTTTTATCACAAAAACCTTGAAAGTTGTTGAGTTGGTTAAATTTCCATTTTTTTTCCCATTCAGGACTTATACTTAACTTTGCTGGGCAAGTTATCCTTGGTTGTAACCCCAGCTCTTTTGCTCTACAGAATGTAGTATTCCAAGTCACATGATCCTTTAACATAGTAGCTGCTAGGTCTTATATATCCTTATTGTAGCTCTATGATATTTAAATTTTTTCTTGTTGCCTCTATATTTTAAAAAATATTTATTTTATTCTGAACTTAATATTTAAAGCAAGCATTTCTATAACATAGTAGAATAGAAAAAATGATCATACGTGAAACTACAGATCTATTATATACACCTTGCTATTCCTTTTAAATACAGAATAAAGTTATCATATAATTTCCTTTTTTCCCCCTTTTTTTCTAACCTCCCCTCACTCCTGTTGTAGAGATGGCTACCATTAGACTTAAATATGTATATATGATATTATATCTATCCACATATATAATATGATCTATGTGTATAGATCATATTATGTGTGTGTTTATAAAATCATTCTATATATACTTCTGCTTATCAGTTCTTTCTCTGGGTGCAGATTGCAGCTCCAGATGTCCTTTGTAGTTAATTTGGACATTTATAATAGTCAAAATTACTTAGTCACTCCAAGTTGTTCTTAATACAATACTGTTGTTACTGTATACAATGTACTCTTGGTTCTGCTCATTTTACTCTTCTATATACTTGTGACTGGTAGAAAAATAAATACATGTGAGTGTTGACTTGCAATACTGCTGCAGTAGGGTTAGGTAGACTTCCCATTTTTATCTTCTTTGCTTTTTATTGTTTTAGTATACATATCTGTAGATTAAAAAGAAGAGAGACAAAAAAGAGCAGAAACATTTTTCTCTGGATAGCTAGAATTTTTACTGTGACTAGACCAAGCACTTGATAACTATAAAAATGAGTTTTATGATATAAATGGAAAATATCACAGGAGTTATCTTCCATACTGTATTTACTCCTTCCCTTCCCCCCCCTCCAAAAAAAAAAGATAAGGGCTGATTTTGATTACCCTAAGACGAATGGAAAAAGAAAACAGTTAGCATTCCTATGGAAATGAAAAGATAAATATTATACTGCAAGAATTATTCCAGAATGACAAATGAACATGGAAACTGAGCAAAGGTGCTTTTGCTTAATCTCTCTGCTTTGTTGGACAACTCTTTGTACTAAAGCCTTCCAGGCTTATATTTATACTTTATAAATTTTGCATAAGGACCACCATGCTTCTGTTATTCTCTGACAGTAACTTACTGCTGGTCCAAGTAATTATACACTAACATGCTATGTAATGATTGCCTCTTGTCAATGGGGAAATGTCTAGGGTGGAATTTTCAGATAGAGGCAAATACTTTGGAATTCTTAATTCCAAATGCAAAGCATTAAGATGAAAAGAAATTCGCTTCATGTGACAAATTAGAATATAGAAAAAAGCTAGCTTTAAAATAAACTGAAGAAGTCATGCATTTTTCTTTCCCAGGGTCTAAATTTAAGATAATTTGATTTAAGGCTAATGACATTGTTAAATTTGGATTTGAAAAAGGAATCCATAATTCCACTGCATCTTTTAGAAAATATTTCTGTAGGATATTTAAATATTCAAAAATCTTTTTAAAAATGTATAACACCAAATTGACTGATTTCTAGATATTTAGAATTGGAATATCATAATCATAAATCTATAAAAAGGATCTTAGAAGTTCATCTAAGAAAATTAATGCTTAAACCATCAAAGAGAGATGATTTGATCAACATGTGTATTAACATCCCTGGAAAGGTATGAAGATAGAATGCATTAATGCTCACATCCTTATTCCTGAGCATTAATGATATCAGCAATAACAATATCTACTTAGAAATATTTTATATTTACAAATCTTAAGAAATGAACTTATTAAGTAGCTGCTTTGTTTTACCTTGGCAAAATTCCTTGGAAAAGCATTTGCAATGCTCAAATTTAAAACAAAAAATTTTCTAACTTAAGAACCATTGTGCTTTAGAATTAGTCATCATATCAGTACATCTCTGTTTAGACCATAGAAAGTTAATCTAAAGCCCTGCCTGAAATGCATAATATGAAAGTAAATTATACTCCAGTAGAAATGCTGTAAATTGAGAGCATAAGTGGTGATTTATAGTTTTTTGGCCTATATAGGCTGTCACAAGTAAGATTTTTGATGTCCTTGATGAAATAACCCCCCTGCCCCTCTACAAACCAGAAATTATGTATTGGAAAATTATACTGTAAAACCTCCCACCAATAATTTTTTGTTAACTGCGTTCACACAGATCAATGGAATCCTTTAGGAGATGTTAGCAGAACCATTTCATGTGATTCTTTTAGTGTATATAAATATATGTGTATGTATGTATGCATGTATGTATAATTTTATTAATAAAACTTTACTCAGCTAATTTCCTCTGTGTAACTGATTCAAAGCTCCTCTGATTATACTTTGCAGTAAAGAGTCAGCCCATGGATACATATGCAAACACATGCTTATATTTTGTTTCAACATGCTCCATGATTATATTAATCTTCAAATACTATAAATCATCCAGATTTATCAGTGACTTGGACTCTTAGTTGCTCAGTGGCAAAGAATAATTCTCCATTAAATTTATTGAAGTCGAACCTGAAGCCAAAGCATGGCTTTGACTTACTTCCAACAGAAACAGATGTCCTCATCCACATACTAAAATATTCTTAGGATAGTTTGTGTATTTTAGAAGCTAGCAAAATCGTCACTGGAGTGGCTTTTTTTGTTTGTATTTTTGTTTTGAGGTAACATAGACATTTTCCCTTGTTTGTTGTTTTAATGTAACAGACATTTTCCCTTCTTTCTTTGTTTTTTGTTTTGAGGTAACAGACATTTTCCCTTGTTTTTTGTTTGTTTAAAGGTAACAGACATTTTCCCTTCTTTCTTTGTTTTTTGTTTTAAGGTAACATGGACATTTTTCTTGGTTCCAAGGCACTGTGTAAACATATATGAAAAAGAAATTGTAGTGGGCCATGGAAAATTCCTCCCACTGCTGTATGCTGAAAACAGTGTAAATGTTCGTCTAAGCACTGTTCTTTGTCTTTGGAAGGTACTACCTCTGTTTGCAGCTGCGAGATGATATAGTATCAGGAAGGTTGCCGTGTTCTTTCGTCACACTAGCCCTCTTGGGATCCTATACTGTTCAGTCTGAACTTGGAGACTATGACCCAGATGAATGTGGAAGTGATTATGTCAGTGAATTCCGTTTTGCACCAAACCACACGAAAGAACTGGAAGACAAAGTGATTGAGCTGCACAAGAGCCACAGGTGAATAGTAAAACTATTTAAAGCATTTTGCTTAGGTTCACTTTGGGAATGGGAATATTATCTAGATCTGTGGTGGGTATCCCCACTCCTGAGCTAGATAAATTCTTAATTTCCCCAACAAATCTAGTTCTGACCCCCTAGGAAATTAGTCACAAATGGAGTCTTTATATGCTATGTCTGGCTCAGAATCTTAAAATGCTTAATTTGAACTTTTTATCTTGAATTCTTTTCTCATTATTCTGCTTGGTGCTTTTGGAGCATCTCTTATCAGTCTAGGAATAGATTTTGTTACCCAGCGTTATATAGAAAAGGTCTAATGCGTTAGATAATGACTTGTTTAGCAGATAGCCAAGTGGCTAATTCTGTAGAAAAACCTTCTTGTCTTTTGGTCATGTTCAAACTTTTGGTTTTTCTTCTTCTTCTTCAGGGGAATGACGCCAGCAGAAGCAGAGATGCATTTCTTAGAAAATGCCAAAAAATTATCCATGTATGGAGTTGATCTACACCATGCCAAGGTAGATCGACATTTTTATTTATACTTCTTTCTCCTTCTCCAGACCCCTTCTTGCCCCAACCAGGCCCTCAACATTGGGCTCATGAGATGGCTTATCATTCCCTTCACCCATTCAGTGAAATGCAATTTGATGGACTAAAGAGTGCATATGGAAAAAATTAGCTATTCTTAGAGAAGCAATAGGTCTTAAGAGGGGTGGGGAACCTGTGAAGCCACATGGCCTCAAGGCCGCAGGTTCCCCACGCTTGCTTTTGGAGAACTACAGAAAAATCAAAATATGCTTTAAAGCGAAAAAAAGGTATGGGTACAAATTTATGTAGTATCCTTTGTTATCTTGTTTTCCATCCTTTCTTTCCTAAAGGATATTTCATTTCTTGGAACTTTATTCTTGTTTTGTTTTGTTTTTCTTCTCCTCTCCTCTGCCTTGGTACTTTATGCTTTGTACATTGTCACACAGGTATTAGAATAATAAATTAATAAATTCTTGATAAATAAATTAATAAATTAATAAATTCTTGATTCATTCTGTTGAGTTATGGATTCCCAACATTTTAGAAAAGACGTTAATAAGTTGGAGAATATATTGGAGGAAAATAACCATCTTGGAGAAGGATCTCAAGTTTATGCTATAGAAAGCTTGGTTCAAAGACTTTGTTGAGTTTAACCTGGAGAAGAAAATATTCAACGGGGATATGATAATTGTCAGTCAGTATTGTAAAGGCTATTTTGTGGAAGGAGTAGTAGACATATGCTACCTGGACCTAAGTGGAAGCTAGGTAGAGGCACATAGGTGGCATAGTGGATATACAGTACAGGGCCTGGAGGCAGGAAGACTCATTTTCCTGATTCAAATCTTATGTCAAACACTTTTTAGCTATGTGACCCAGGGCAAGTCACTTAACTCTGTTTGCCTCATCTATAAAATAATCTGGAGAAGGAAATGGTGAACCACTCCAGTATCTTTGCCAAGAATACTCCAAATGGGGTCACAAAGAGTTGGATATGACTGAACAGCAGTAACAACAAGTTGGACTTGAACAAAATAAGAAAGTAATGAGTTGTAGCAAAGATGCAAAATAAGTTTGGTATAAGTAATTATAATGGAACTTATCCATAAGTTAAAAGATCTGCTTCAGGGAGGTGTTATATTCACTGATGGTCTTCAAGCAAAGGCCCAATTATCACTTGTGAGTTAAATTGCTGAGCAGATTCTTGTTGTGGTATAGACCAATCTAGACCACTTCCAAGATCCTCCTCCGTTCTAAGATACTGTGATGATTCGAAGAATTCAGATACTTTCTTGGATTCAAATGTCAACTTTATAATGATATGTTGTGTGATCTTAGACCAGTCACATCATTACCTCAGTTTCTTTACATATAAAATAATTGGTTTGGGTTAAATGATAACTTTTATTTCAGCTCTAAAGTTTCACTTTCCTCTCCCTATATCACCCACTTTGACCTCTTAACTATGTTTCATCTCTGTATTTCCAACTGACAACTAGACAGTTCTCTTTGAATATTTTTACTCAAATTCAAAACCAAAAGGGAATTTCTATTCTCATCCTCACACCCTCAACCTACACCTTTTTGCACATTTCCAGTACCAACATCAGTTTTTTCCAGTCATAGCTCAGATCTTAGTTATTTGGGAATTATTCTTTATTCTCTAAATCTTTCACCATTTTGTTAATTCTTCATTGGAAATATTTTTTATCTTTTTCTATCTCTGTTGTCACTGTTCAGGTTCTCATCATCATCTCACAATTTGGATTTCTGTAATAGTCTCCAAATTAATTTCTCTGTTTCTCCTCTCTTTTTCCTCCCCTCATTCCTTCCTACACAGACCTTTAGACTTAAAACATTGCTTTTTCCATATTTTTCTCCTCTATTCAAGAATTTATAATAACCCTCCATTGACTATTGAATAAATTCCAAACTTGGTGCAGGTTGATGTAATCAAGAGGATAAAATTTCCTGGAGTTAGAGGTCCTTGGCGTGAATCCAAGCTCAGGTATTTACTTACCTATATGAGGCAAATCATTTCATTTTTATTGGCCTTAATTTCCTCATATGTAAAATAATGAAATTAAACTTTATGGTATAGTAAAGCCTCTTTCATCCGCAATTCTTTGATCCTTATTTTGACATTCAAAATCTTCCATAATCTAATTGTACCTTCCTTGTCCAATCACATTTCCCATTTTTTCCTCCCACATGCTTTTCGGTCTTAGTCTGTTGTAATCTCCTTCCTTTCCCCTGAAAAGTATGCCATAAACAGGCTCCTCTTTGGAGCTTAGCTCTCCATTTTATTCAACATTGCGGAAATGCCTAACTTTATCTTATTTGTGTGTTCTTCAAACAATTGAAGAATGGCCCAGTGCTAAGCAGGTCTTTTCTCCTTGGTGTCTCCATGCCACAGCTGACTTACCTGTTTTCAGTCATAGCTTGGCTTTATTTCACATTTTGGCACTTTGTTATTTTGTTTTGTGCTTCACTTTGTGTAAATCTTTCAGCAGATTCTGAATACATACCAAAAGCTTGGTTTTTTTCTCCCCTGTTGTAACTATAGTTTTTTAATATAGTTCATGGGATCAGAACACTATAGCTGGAGGGAATTTAAGGTCAATCCTTTCATTTTACAGATAAGGAAATGGTGGCCCCAAATGGTTGAGAGACTTGCTGAAAATTATACAAGTTGTCATTGGCAGAATTCAGTTAAAATACACGTCATATTACTCAGTTTGTTGCTCTTTGCATCACACCCAGCTGCCAGTTCGATACCTAGGGTAGTCATTCAAAATGTATTTGTTGAATTGAATGATTTTAAACCTCAAACTTCAGGTGCTATAATCAATACCCTACTTTAAATAAATATGATATTTTGAAGTCTTTCTTAAAATCTTTGCCATCATTATGGAGCACATCCAGCACAATGAAGTTCCTCAGAAGCTTTTGGTTGCGGTTTTCACCCTTTGGTGAATGAATAAAGCCCTGGAACATTGCAGTGCTCCTGAATCAGTGCCATAATCATTTGAAATAGTTCAATCTAATTTTCTATCTAGGAAGAAACCCAAATGGATGATAAATATCTCTTGTGCAGGGTATGATTTGCTATTGGGGGAACAACCCAAACATTTGGAATTTAGATTGCTTGTGATTTGAACTGCAGATGGGAATCCTATTACAATAGTAATTCATTTTTTTCTTTTGCCTCTACCCAGGACAATCACAAGGAAATTATAAAAGGTTCCTATGCTAAGCATCTAATTGTGGCACAGGATCATATATGCAAATTTAAAATAAGTGCCACAGACCCATTTTTATCAGTTTCTAAATTTTCCATGTTGATTATTCTAAAGTTTAGATTATAGAGAAGAGAAAGAAAGGTACTTGGAGGACTTTATGCATTTTTAAAATGGTTCTTTTATTATATAATTAGACTGATGCCTAGGAAAAGTAGAAGGGATTAGGGCAAATTTTCAAGCAAGTTTTGATACAGGGTGTATGTGCATTCACAAAAATTCATGTAAATAAAATCACAGATTATAATAACCATCATTGAAAACACCTTTATAATATAGTTTGAAATTGTACCAATAACGGAAAATTAATTTGTCCCCATAATTAAAGGTAGTGCAAATGCAGGCATGTAGATCATTTCATTGAGACATTAAGTATAGTACTTCAATTATGCACCTAGTTTTTTATGCAGCTTAAATCATCATAATTTTATCATTTCCAAAAGGAAAGTTACTAAGCGAAATGAGAACTGATTTTCAATTATAAGTGCAATCCTAATCGTCTATTTATAGTACGAAAATCCTATGTCTTTCAGAATCATTTGAAATCCAAATTCAAATGATCATTTCAGTGTATGCTGTGTATCATTCATACATACTTTCTGTTTCATCTCACAAGTGTATTTTGTCAACATGATGTCTATGTTTTGGGGAATGCTTGTTCCTTGAGGCTTTGTTTTCCTTTGTCTTGCCTCTGCTGATATGTCTCTTGCCAGCAATACTCGATATCATGCTTATCATCTTGCACTTATAGCAAATTCTTTGAAAAGTATGGGCAATTTCAATTGGAAGGTTTTACTATATAGTAGAAACGGCACTGAGGAAGTCAGCAGACCTAAGTTCTCGTGACCCTCTGCCAGTTGACCTCCAGGAAAATCACTTAGTCTCAGCCTCAGTCTCATCACTAAAAGATAAAATAAAATGATCATGCCCATCATGCCTATCTCTAAGAGTTCTTGTAAGAATCTAATGGTCATATTTAAGAAAGCACTTTGTAAATTTTGAATGGCTATGCCCATGTAAGGTGCTATCAGTGTTTATTACCATCATCATTATTTTATGTGGGCTTCTGAATCTTGGGTGGACTTCTACCTCTTTAAGACCCTCTGCTTTTAAGCAATAGAAATATGATATATTTTAGGAACAGTTGGATTTAAAAAGTGAACAGAATCCTCCAGCAGTTCTATAATTTTGTCAGACCTGATACTGAGAATTTCTAGTTATATAAGAGCTGGTAGTTAAATTTTAAAGTCTGTCATTTTTCCCTGACTGTCCTCCTTCAGAGTTCCCTTCTCAGGCTGTATTACAAATGCTTGGTCTGTGACGGGTGTCCAATGAAGAGGTAGTTCTAGAAAGAATGATGGAATATTTGAAATATAGATTTCATTTAAAAGAAAACCTTCTACAATATTTCCTCCTGTATAAAATGTTCCATTCACAATCAGGATTATTGTTCTTGCAGTCTGTGAAATTAGGTTCTTGACAGTGAGTCTATATGTCTTCTGACCAGTAAATATATTATGATAGGGCTTTTTAAGTAAATAGTAGAAATTATTCCCTTATGCTAATGGAAAACATGTTTCCCCATTCTTTCTTCCCCAAATCACCATATGAGGAATGTATAGCAGGTATTCATCTGAGATCCCCTACTAGTATATGAGTGGGCACTTTGGAATTAGGTATAATTTTAGAAAATTGATTCACATAAAAGAAGCATCAGCCCTTCATCAATGTAAAGTGACAATTCCTTAGATGAAAATGTCTTAAAGGTCTTGCTAGATAGTTAGCAGACCAGTCCTCATTTTTGAAACAAAACCCCCCACTGACTCTTTTCAAATTGTATTATGTATTTTCAAATATATATCGTATTGTAATATCCTGTGGTCAATTCAATCTAGTCCCATAAAGTAATCAGCTATCTAAATGAAGCAATGCATTTTTGTTATATGGGACTTTATTTTAAAGTGATTAAGTTCCATTTATAATCTTGTTTTTAAACATCTTTTGATTCAGGGATTTGGCTATGTACCAGAGATATTAAGTAAGTAATGTTTCTTTGAAGTAGACAGCTTAATTAGTTTCCCAATTAATTTAAAATTTTTTCAGATAGGTCTTCTATTCCTGAAATGCTTTTTCATTTACAAATATTACATCATCATCATCATCATTATCACCACACACACACACACACACACACACACACACACACCTTACACAATACTGAATATCTAAGTTCTTTTAAAGTCACTCAAAGATAAAATACTATTTAATTCAATAGATTTTTGTTTAGTAGCAAAAGCCACCAAAAGGCCTGGATTCTACATCCGAGTTTCTCCAGAGACCCAGTTCCACATCAGTAAAATACTGTGTGACACAGGGACAATTACTTTCATTTTCAAGGGTTCAGTTTTTGGGACTCAGTTTTTTTCTTTGCAAAAGGAGAGCCTGGGAGTAGGTAATCTCTATGTACCTTTGCAGCTCTGACTTTGCTTTTGTTTTTTAAAAGTTGAATAAAGGAGGCCCTTCTATGGATTATTGCACTATTGTATTATAACCAGCTACCTAGCATGGTTATTTTTATTTTTTTTTACTGCTGTCTCTTGGGGGAAATTACACCTTTTATCCTACTATCATTTATAATTATTATTAATTATAGCATAATTATGGCAGCTAGGTTGTACAGTAGATACAGTGCCAGACCTGGAGTCTGGATAACTCATCTCCCTGAGTTCAAATCCAGCCTAAGACATTTACTAGCTGTGTGACCCTGGGCAAGTCACTTAACCCTGTTTGCCTCAGTTTCCTCCTCTGTAAAATGAGGAGAAGGAAATGGCAAGCTACTCCAATAGCTGTACCAAGAAAACAACAAATGGGGCTACAAAGAGACATAATTGAACATGACTGAACAACAGAAACAAAAATGTAATTGTGGAAGATTCTAATTTTAGGTGATGAATTTATTACATGTAACTGGGTTTTCATACTTTAGAAGGGATCAACTATAGGTAATATTTCAGTGATCATCATGGTTGACCCTTCTAAAGTGCTGTGGATAGGAAATATTCAGTGCCTGCCACATAGTAGGCTCTTAATAAATGCTTGTTGATTGAAATGATGTTTAGAGAAGAATTGTAAACTGTTGCCTTACTTTCTTCAACTCTAAAATGAGAATGATAATAGTACCTAAATCCCAGGGTTGGTGTGAAAATCAAATAAGACAATATTTATAAAGTGCTTTGCAAATCTTCAAGTGCTATATAAATACTACTATGTCATAGGACAGGTGTGAGCATTAAATAAGATGATTTATGGGATAGCACTCTGTAAACCGTAGTACTCTATAGAGCTATAAATTGCAGTGATGATGTGATATGGATAAGAAGAAAAACTGACATAATGTTTGTTATTTCTTCTGCTTTCTCCCCCCAGGACTCTGAAGGAGTAGAAATTATGTTAGGAGTTTGTGCAAGTGGTCTTTTGATATATCGAGACAGACTCCGAATTAACAGATTTGCCTGGCCAAAAGTTCTGAAAATTTCTTACAAAAGGAACAATTTTTACATAAAAATCAGACCAGGAGAGGTAAGTAAATACATGCTGTATAAGTTCTTGATATCATGGGCAAACTGAATTATAAGTTTTCAAAAGCTTTCATTACTGATATGTTTATAATCAATTCCAAGAACCTGGAAGGATTTGTTGCAGTTTTTCTGATAATTAGAAATATGTTAAATATTTCTTTCATTTGCATTCTCTTGTGTCCTTTTTCTTCTATCTTATAACTTGTTTCCAAGATTTTTCATCACAGAATCTCAGAACTCAAAGGGACTTCTGAAGCCATCTAGTCAACTCTAGTCAAAGATGTCTTTTACCAACATATCTGACAAGGATGATCTATTCTTCGTTTGAAAACATATGATGATGGGAGGCCCATTATGTCCTGAGTTAGTCCATTCCACACCTGTACCACTCTGCTATTTGTAATCTGTAAACATTTCTCCTAATTCTGCCATCTAGGGCCAAGCAAAGGACATCACTTTCTTTTCAATATCACATTCTAAAACTTGTGAAAAAGTCTAATTTTTCTTTGTAACAATTTCATTACTAACTGCCTTTTCCCAGCCCTCATTCTCATTGACCTTTATGGAGGTTTTTATACCATCAACCTCTTCTTCCTCCTATATATTTTCTCTTCCCATTGCTTCTATGACATTGCTCTCCCCTATCTGATCACTTCTCATTCTCTTTTACTGAACCATCATTTGCCTTCTGCTCTTTAACCATGTGTCCCTATCCTTTGCCCTCTTTTCTTCTCATTTTATAGTCACTGTCTCTTGTTGATCTCATCTCCTCAGTTGCGTTCAATATATTTTTCTCATTTGAACCCCAGATAATTATTCAACCCTTAACTCCCACTTTTAAATTCTACCTGTTAGATGTCTCCCCAAGATACATCATTATGGAAATCATTACCTCCAGAGTTGGAATTTGAGTATATCTTCTTGATTTAGTCTTCTTTCTATGTCACATTTTATCTAGATTTTCTTGTTAACTCCTTTGAATTTGCAACTCCATTTTCTTTCTCTGGGCACCTGCACAGTCTTACATGCCCGGAATCTCCTTGTTTCTGTTAAGAATTGTTATCTTCCTTCAAAAACTGATGCAATGCATTGCCTATCCCACTCTCAGCCATCCCTAATTATTATTGTTCACTAGGTTGTGAAATTACCTTATGTTTATTTATCCCTATACAGGTTATATCCCACTCCCACCCCCACTAGGGTAATGTAAGCTCCTTGAGGGAATGAGACTGGTACTTTTTTTGTTTTAGAACCTCCGTTGCATGGCATACTGCTTTGCATATAGTGTTTGCTTAAATAAAGAGTTTCAGAATTGCATTGAGTCTGAGCTAAAGCATGCCTATTTCCCTCAATAGTCTTTGCATGGCATGATTTTACCTCTCCTCACCATCTTACTCACCTGCTCAGACATGTTGCAGCTTGTCTTTCCTAAAATGGTTTTCACTGAAGTGATCAGATACAGTAGATGTAGTATTACTAGAGTCCAGTGCAGTAGGACCATGTTTTTCTTCATTTTGAACACCATGATGTTGATCAGGCAGCCCAAGAGCACCTTCTGCCCTTGCGATGCTGTGCCATTGACTCTCCTAGTGCTTCTCCTCCATTAACAACTCAATGGGAACTGTTGTCTAGTCACGTTTCCTTCATCCACTACTTCTTAATTCTTTTTTTGACAGTGGATATGGGATTTTTACATTGAAATGAGAAAACATTTGTAAATCACTTTTCAAATCTTTATAGCACCATCAAAATACTAGCTATTATTATCACTATTATATTTGATCTTATTAGAAATTGCCCATCACCCATCATTCTAGCCTGTCAAGAACTTTTTTTTTTTGCTTTTTTGGAGTGGGGAAGGTAGGGTAATTGGGGTTAAGTGACCTGTCCAAGGTCATATGACTAGTTTTGTGTTAAGTGTCTGAGGACAAATTTGAACTCTGGTCCTCCTGATTCCAGAGCCAGTACTCTATTCACTGTGCCCCTAGCCACCCCCAAGAACTTTTAAAATTCCATTTTGTCATGCATTGTGTGGATGATTCTTTACAATTTCCTGTCACCTGCTACTTTGGCAAGCATTCCATCTCTTCTTTAATACTAGTAATTAGTTTTATTAATTGAATAGAAGTGGACCAAGGATATCAATCTCATGACATTCATTAGAAACCCCCTTCTATATTGAGACTTAATCATTGATCACAATTTGGGGTTCCATCAATCACTTACTTCTACATCCATCAAACTAGATAATCATCCTATGCATATGCTAAAACCCAAATGTAGTTTGTCTTTGGAATTCCTCTGTTCTAACATATTAATTAATTATATGTGTAAAGGAAATAAGTAGCCTGGCATGGCTTTATCTTCTTATGCTACAGTGATAAATCAGAAGTGGCTTGTGATCACTCTTTCCCTCTATAAATGTTCATTATCTTTGAATTTCAGTTTTCCATCTTGATTTCCAGTTCTGTACCTAAGTGGAAATGCGAGGTTCATCAGTAATTTTATCTCTTACAAATTACTGCATTAAAGAAACCCTCAAGTTACTTAACCCCAATTTCCTTAAAAAAAAAAAAAGAAACCCCCAGTTTTCACTTTGTTAGTAATGATTTTTCAGGTAAATATCATGTTTCATTTGTGTGCATGTGTGTGAACCATGTGAACTCCAGAAACATTTCATGTGTACTTTGTTCCTTACTTAAAATTGGATGTCTTGTAGCCATTGGGCAGCAAGGTGGAAGAATGATATAGAAGTACTAATGAAATTCTTTAAATCTTCAGTGATTTGACTGTTCAATCATTCAGTGCCTACTTTAACCAAAGCATTGTGCTAAATAAATATTGTTGATACCAGAGTACAAATACTTTAATATAGTGGATGCCCAAATCCTTCACATTTGGCAAGATAATTCATATTAGATAAAATTAAATCACCAAATCAGCAGGGTATATATTGTTAGGCAAAGAATGAAATGCAAGAATTTCACAGAATCCTTGAGAATTTTATTCATTAACTAGACAAATACTAACAAGGAATAGGGTTATATGCTTTAACTGGACATCTAAATTTAGCACTTAGTTAATAAGCATTCACGAAATGCTTAAACAGTAGGGATACAAAGAAACGTGGGAAAACACTTTATATGCATGTATGATTTTTATGCAGCAAAATTAAATATTTGCTAAGGGAAGATCCTTAGGTCCTCTAAGTCTGATGTATGGAAGATTATTATAAGGAAGAGGAGATATTTCTGTGAAAGTTGGCTTTTCTTAAAAGCTTAAAATATATGAAGGCCACTATAAATTTGGTGAAATAAATGTAATTATGTGAGAATTCTAATGATCATTGCAGATTATTTTCAAGGCTATTACATTTACATGTCATAGCAACCATTGTATAGAATTCTTTATTGAAAAATCAATGTTCAGTTGAAGGGTTTTTTTTTCTTTTTCTTTCCCTCATTTAGTTTGAACAATTTGAAAGTACCATTGGGTTTAAATTGCCAAACCATCGAGCTGCTAAACGTTTATGGAAAGTATGTGTTGAACACCACACATTTTTCAGGTAAATAGAGATCTTTTCATTTTTTTAAACAGCTATAGAAAGAAATCAGCTAATGAAGCAAACTGTTAGCAATTGTGCTAAGGAAGATTTCTTAGAAAAAGAAATATAATTTAAAATTCAGAAGTTGGTATTCTTTACCAACTCAAATTCATGGTTTGCAAAGCAATTAGTTTGGGGTCTCATACATTCTTATTCTGAAATTTCCAACACTTTCCTAACTTTTCATAGTTTCTACCCCAATTTTTCCTTGGTACTATTCCTAGAGTCCTCTTCTTTTTCTTTTCTATAATATTTTAATCTTTTTTTCTCAGAACATTTCTTCCATTCTTTATTTCTTTGAAATTTACCCATCACTACCCTAGATTTCAATTTCTCCTTACCTATAAAAAGAAATCTCTGGCCATAAAAACCAGCACATGAAACTTGACATGTTCTGGTTTGGGAAAGAACTGTTTTAGTTCATTAATGCCACCTAATTGTTTTCTTCAGAGAAATGGCATTTGAGTTGTATTGTACTCCTCTTGTCAAATCAATATTCTTAGCCTGATATTTATATAGTAGTTTACTGAAACAGAAGAAGAATCTCTAGTATTTTACTTTCCATAAGGGTGTGTGTGTGTATGTGTGGATATATATACATATATACTATGTATATATATATATATATATATATATATATAGAGAGAGAGAGAGAGAGAGAGAGAGAGAGAGAGAGAGAGAGAGAGAGAGAGAAGGAGAGAGAGAGAGAGAGAGGAGAGAGAGAGAAGCACTTAATAATAATTCTTCCCCCTGACACTTCTCAGGCTCTTGTTACCAGAAGCACCGCCAAAGAAATTCCTTACTTTGGGTTCCAAATTCCGCTATAGTGGCAGAACGCAAGCCCAAACAAGGAGAGCTAGTGCACTGATAGACCGACCGGCACCTTATTTTGAGCGTTCATCTAGCAAACGGTACACAATGTCCCGCAGCCTGGATGGGGGTAAGAGCTATTGACTAACTCACTTTAAAATTATTACTAGTTATTATGAGTTAGCTCAAGAAAGAGTTATGAGCTTTCTGTAAACTCAGATAAAACTCTTGTGATAAAAGAAAAACTCTTGCGTATGATTAGGTGATAATTTTTAAACTAATAAGTCTACCTGCAGCCTCAATTTACATATTTTTCCAGTTTCATTTAGAATAAAATGTTGATAGTGGGTTGTGGGAAATAAAGAACCCAGTTTCTTCATGGTAGACTAACCTGTTTTGATTGGGATGGGATGGGAATAGACTTGTGATTTCATTGGTGTAGGGAAATTCTCTATGCCAATGCATATCTCTGCACCTAGGTTGCAATTTATAATTTTATAGAGTTGCCTGGGAGAGGCTAAGTAGTTTGCCCAGTGTCACACATTTAGTATATATTAAAGGCAAGACTTAAACCCAGGGCTTCCTGACTCCAAGGCCAGTTCTCTATCTACTCCATACCATCTTGCCTCTTAGCTTTTATTGATAATTCAGGAAATTTTTGATTCAAGAAAAAGATGTGCTACAACACCTAAAAATAGTGGTCATAGAATATATGAGTAATATGAAACTGTTGCAGGTCAACCCTGTATAAATCTTCAGAGCAGGTGTATTGACAGTTCCAGAAAGTTAACATTATGTTACATGTGTCCTAGCTTTCAAGTAATAAATATAATTTTTTAAAATAATTTACTAATAATGGCAAATAGAAATGATCATACAAGACTCTGTTGCATGTTATAGAAGCTACATTAAGGGCTTAAAGTTAATGTCATCTGTTGTAAATAAAAGAAAGAACTGCTAAATAACCAAACAAACTTAGGGCCATTACTTGCTATTGATGATTAAGTCAAATGAATGTATGGTAAAATTGTACATGATTATTTCAGAAATTCCTATTAGGAAATAATGTTATCTGCATTGTAGGTACTATTCCTACCTCTCAACTCTTTCCCCCTCTATTCTGTCAAATTGCTATGGAAGGGAGATATTCCTAAGGGAAAACTCAGAATACATTTCCACATAGAAATATTGTTATCCATGATAGATAATTCAATACAATTCAGATATGGTTGTTGATGAAATTGAATCTCATGTTATACTCCAAGATATATTAAGTCACCATTGGTAGCATTGTTTCTTTGGGGAAATTTATTCCATATTAGAGAGAATCAACTTACATTTGTACTTCTGAAACACAAACCTGTCCACAAATTGGGAATACCAGTAATTGAATGTAGAAGAGAATACCCCAATTACTTTTTCTAGCTTAATAATTCCCACTTCTCTCTGTTTACCATTTGGCTTTCTTAATCACAGACTCTGAGTTAGCTCCTTGATATTAAACTTCTAAGAAATCTAAGTGATTAAAGCCATGTCTTTTAAAATTTTATTTCACTGCTAGATGTTTGTGTTGTGTCTTCTTAAGAGATCATGTTTGTTTTGAATGTGGTTGTAGTAATGATTTTGGTATGATGTTTGTTGCTGTGAAAGGGAAAAACATGTCAAGTATATGTGCTAATAACATCCTATCTCTTCCTTTCCCTGCCCAAAATGATGTTAGTATGTCTTGTCTCTCATGGATTGGGATTGTGCTGATTGCAAGCTGGGAAATGCATGTTGAAGCATAAGTTGCTTTTTTGCTTAGCTGCATTGTATTTAAGATAGCAAGTCCAGAGAAATATCATGAGTTAAAGAAACCTTTTGAGCCCTTTTAAAGGAACTTTTAAAATTTAGGCATGCACTCTGTAGAAAAGTGAATGCTTAGTGAAACAATTTTGCTATTACAAGGATTTTAAGGATCCCTTTCAACATTTTGTTTTAGTATCCAAAGGTCTTTAAATCAGACACCAATTGCAATTCATTCTTATTTTATTTGTTTGTTTGACTATTGTGTGTTTGGAGACAAATTTGTTAAGTTTTGATAAATGTTATGACTTTCAAGTCCTAAAATGATTAGCACTAGATTTTTGCAATTTAATTGGGTCTTTTAAATTCAAACATTTTTCATAATATAAAAGGACATTTCTTAAATCTTAGATGCTCTGCATGCATTGTATTTGCATGGCTTCCATTTAGCATCTGTTTGTCATACTTCCCAAATGTAATACAAGTGCTTGTTACCCTTCATTGCCGCCAGGTTACCTTACAATGGAGATTTCAATGGTTCTCATCTTCATTTGATCAGTTACTACTTGTTTTATTCCATCTCTGGCTAGATAGTGGTGTTCAGTTATCATGATGACTTAAATATATTGGCGATCATGTTTCCATGTATTCTGGGGACATTTTTTAAAGTAAATATCATCATGAATATAGTACTTGTTAATGAAAGACATTTCCAAAAATATAATAAAGACATTTTTCCCCAATCTAACACCAATTCCTGGCCATGGATATTGAAGCAAATGTATCTACTAAAAAGAACTAGCATTGAATGGGCTGAACTATAGGAGTTGCTGCTTGGTATTTGATTGTCTGTAAATGGACTTAGAGGAGGGGTCAACTTAGACTTTTCCTCCTGTATTTCCAGTTGCTTTTAGACTCTTACATCTTCAGAGCTCTTTCTTTAAAATTATTACTTACCAGTGAGCATGGGGATTGGCTAAAATCATTCTGATTGTTTTATGTGTTTAAGCACTTAAAGAATTTGCAAACATGGGTATACAAAACATAGAAATGCTATGTGTGCCCTTAGGCTTCAGTATTCACTAAGCAAATTTCATCAGCCAGTTTTCCAAGCTTTCTGACATGTGGGGAAAATTTTCAGTAATAATTGTGATATTTTTTAACTTGCCTTTTAATATTACACAGAATTAACTATTTCAGATTTTTTTATATTTGCCTTTAGCATCAGTGAATGAAAACCATGAAATGTACATGAAGGATTCTATGTCTGCTGCAGAGGTTGGTACTGGCCAGTACGCCACGACAAAGGGCATCTCTCAGACCAACTTGATAACAACTGTGACGCCGGAGAAAAAGGCAGAAGAAGAGCGTGATGAGGAAGAGGACAAGAGGAAAAAGGCTGAGGAAGTCACTCCAGTCTCAGCAGTACGGCATGAAGCAAAGGTAGATTTTTCTAGGCTTCTTCTGCAGTTTGCTCACTGTTCTGGGGACTACAAAGCCATTATTAGAGGAAGTAAGCAAAGAATGTGTCAAGTTGTGGGGTGACACTTATTTCAACATTGGTCATATAAATGTTTTCAGCTTCATCCATTTACTTATTTTTACAACTGTTTGCTTCTGAAAAAATTCCTTTTTTTTAAACAACTGAGGTTCTGTGTAAGACTTTCAAAAGCTAACCTAAAAATGTGTCTAAAATTTGACTTTATAATAACCATATAACAATGTGCAACTTGGATTCTTAATTTAGACTCAATAGTTGTTTTCATATATTTGTTTCTGGCCCCATTTTCCTATTCCACTACTTAGTATTTTTTTTTTCTATTAACAAAGGTGTAAAATTGCCATTCTTCTGTTTAGATGTATTGAGTAGCTATAGTTTGTATACTTATATGCCATCTCTTTCCATGGATCTTATAAATGCCAAATAATATGGTCCTATGGACAGGCTATCATTTGAGAACAAAGCTAAGCATATAGAAGTTCATTGCCAGAAGTTGACTAGCAGGTGATAAACAGTTTGGCCATAGCAATGGAGGAAGCATGCAGTCATCTCAGCATTAGTGATTGTGTATTTGTATTAAATAGGGAAAGCAAAACAAAAGCTACATAGGAAGCCAGGTTTGAACCTAGAGACAAACCTCTTCTGCATTATTAATATTATTGCTACTTTATTATACTGTTGATTAGTTCTTGCCACTTGTTTACTCTGTAAGTCTTCTTTTTCTGATTCATATTTCAGGCACTGTAAGACAACCTTCCAACTAAGTTAAACTTTATAAATCTTTATAAATTTATAAAGTCAAACTTTATAAATCTTGCTGGAAATTTGGTAAATAATAAGTAGGAAAGAAGCAGGAAGGTGGTACTTCTGAAATGAGTAGAGCTATGAAGTCAGCAATGAATGATAATTGACATCCATTGAAATTGTAGTCATTGCCTTTACACCAATAGCATTTGATTATGGTCATTAGTGGAGAGAGAGTTTGCAGCCAACTTTAGAAAAGCCCTTTCCCCCCAGGATTACATAGAACTGTGGTCTTCAGGATAGTCACTCTTCAAATACAGATGATTAATATAGTAGATATAACATAAGATTCTTTAGAAAATGGCACTTCTGATGATTTTTTCCAGTAACATCTTTAAGTAGAATGCATCTAAATAAAGGCCTAGAATGTTCAGGTGTACTAAGTTATATTAAATCATGGTCTCACCTGTTATTTTTCTATAGGGTAGTAATAGTTAATTTTCCTAGATGCCATGTTTTCTTGTCTTGAGAGAATAAATTAACTAGATACTAAAATGTAGCTATAGCAGAAAATAAGGACACAAGTTTTCAGATTATATGTAGTCTTCCTTAAAGACATTCATTGTAACTTTAAATTTATTTAATATTTCATTTCTTCATTTTAATTGGTCTGGAAATAAACAAATAGTTTTTCTTTTTTAAATTTGAGGCAGTCTAGCTGAATGACAGTGTATAGTTTTATGCTAATTGTTTTGATAGCTTCATGATGTTTATGGTAGCCGTACAATTTGAATACAATTGGAAGCATTCTTTTTAGTTGACTTTAAAATAGTCACTTAGTTGGAAAGGTTTTTTTAAAGCAAGTACTAATTGTATTAACTAAAACACGGAGCAGTAGGTTGTATCCATTTCTGATATAAACCATCCCACAAAATCTGGTATTTTTGAAATGTTTTACTTGAATAAGAACTGATTAGAATTGTGACTGAAATGCACTCAAGGAAAGTATCAATAGTCATCATAAACATGGCAGATCTACAGATCCTAAAAGCCTATGCCTTGGGTGGGTGAAATGACACTGACCCAGTAATTGAAGCACATTAAGCATTTTACAATGTTTCATTAGCAAATGTTCCTTAGAAAGTACTTTACTCAAGACTAGGGCCCAAAAGCATGACCTGACTGAATTTTACTTGTCCTTTCCATCCCTTGAGATATTGTCTTAGTTACACTTTTGAAATAATGCTTCAGAGTTTTGTTTTTAGAAATATTTTCACCCCAAATATCATGAAATGTGTATAAATCATGATTACTATATAATTTCTAAAATGCAGGTAGCCTTAAGCCCGATAATGAAGATGTTGTGCTTCTCTTTGTAGCATATATGATCAATTCTATGCACTTGGCAGTCTAGTATAAGCCAAAAAGGATGATTTCCATTCAGAAGCCTGTTAGCATTAGGAAATCAGCTTCATATAGACTCCTATTTACAAATATTTTTCATGTATAATGTGATTATGTTTTCATATGGCACAGGAGGAGAAACACAGGTTTCCTTCTGTTATACTATAGCACAGGCCTTACTTGTACCATGTCAAGATTTATTTTCAGTTTTTCAGCCAGCTGAAATATCAGTAACATTTCTTTCAACCAGAGGTCAGGGAAAGGTTCTTGAAAGTCTTGGTATGTCAAGTTGTCAAACACATTTATTTCTGTCGTCAAACCCCAAAAGCTTTCCAATTACTTTATTGTGTCTTAGTGAAAGTACTTTTAAAATCTGTTATGGCAGAAATTTTACAGCCATTTGAATTCCATAAAATCTAGAGCCAAACGTGAATAGATACCCATTTTGTATTTTTTTTAAATGTGTATTTGTATATGTATATACTTATATATAACTGCCAGTCAGGTTTTCAGAGGTATTATTTTTCAGTTTTTCAGAGGTATTATTTTAGTCTTAACTGCCCATGATAGAAAAAAAAAATAAAAGAAGTTCAGATTACCTCATGGTTGCTAGAAAATGCTTCCCTGCCTGACTGACCCACTTTCTAGGCCTCTTGCTTTCCCAGCTCTCCACATTTCCCTGAATTTGACAGGGCAAGCCTAGGGGGAGAACAGGTAAATAGGCCTCACTGATCTGGGATATGCACCTGTTCCTAAGTAGGGCCTCAAACTCATTACTATACATAAGGTTAGGCTTGAAAATAAATACTAATTCATTAATAGTGGTGGCACATTATTATGAAATGTGCATCAAAGGTATATTCCTTTTTATGTGAAGTGCCCTTTCATGTAGCCAGAGGAAGGAAGCTGCCTTTCAATTGCCTGAAATAGCCTGCCACTGCCCTGACCTAGATGTCGTTGAGAGGCCTCTGGAGTCAGATATGGTTTTTTCCTTCATTATTGGACACCTCCTGTTTTAGGTGCCAGTGTCATAGTTGTGTAAAACTGCCAGGTGCTTAGGATGGGATTTGAACACAAGTGATAACTATAGGCTTTAAAAAAGTGTTTATGCTAATTACAAAAGCTATTTAGTATACATGAAGTATACTTCACATTGGGAGCTCTTTGTAAAATCATTAATTCATTTTCAACATGAAATTTCCTTTGGCCTATTTCAGTTGTGAGAGGTTTTACCTGGGATTTTTTTTCTTCTATTAATTAGAAACCAGATTCACAACAGTATTGCCATAAAAGCTACTCATACCTCCTAAAAGGAGTCTTCAAATTAAGAATATTAATAATGACAGTATGTCAGATTATTCATTTTTTGGGGAGGGGGAACTTTATAACTAATTTCTTTATGCTTTAAAGCTTCCTTTGAAACAGAGAGAAGTAGATAATGTTTTACAGATGGTAAAAATGAGATGCAGAGAGATTATATTTTGCTCAAGTTCCCACTTTGGTGGAGCTAAAGCCTAGAACCTAGGTTTCATTATTCTCAGAAGGGAAAGGAATAAAATTTTTACAGAGCTCACTATGTGTCATGCACCGGGCTAAGTATTTATTTTACAAATATTCCCTCTTTTGAGCCTCACAACAACCCTGTGAGGTGTGGTACTATTATTATCTGTTACATTTGAGGAAACTGGGGCAAAAAAGTCCAAGTGATTTGCCCAGGGTCATACAGCTAGTAAATATCTATGGCCAGATTTGAACTCAGATTTTCCTGGCTCCCAGCCCAGCACTCTATCCCCTGAGACATCAGCTGCCTCTGAGCAGAGCACTGTTTGTTCTTCTAGATATAATGAGATTTAGATAAATTATATAGTGGGGGTGTTTTTGTGTTGAACAACTATTTGAACAGCCTGCATCATAATAAAATGACAAGGCTGTCTGACACATTGCAGTGAAGTTGAGTCTTACCTTTCTTTGGACACTCTAGACAAATCTAAGATAAGAAACCATCCACAGAGATGGCCTGTTCTCATTAGGTTAATAATGACGGGAGATAAGGCAAGACATATTCTCTTTATGAGCTAACCATTATACCAAAGAGACATACTTTAAGAAATATATAATAGTTCTTACTCTCTCTTTTATCCCAATTTTTCCTAATTAATTTTTTTAAAAAATAGTTGGTGTTTTCATTTTAAGTTATATTTATAGGGACCAAAAAAAAAAATCAAGGAAACTTGTTTTTTTGTGAGTGATTTTTAAAATATCTGATGTAAGATGTTTTTAATTAACTGGGTAGAAATTCATGTATATCTGTTTCAGATTACTCTTTGATATTGTGGCCCAGTTACACTAGCCTTTTGAAAAGAAATGAGGCCAGAAATTTAAATTTTAGCAGCTCACTTGATTTCAGACTCGGTGAAAATTTTGTACCATGTCAAGATTTATTTTCAGTTTTTCAGCCAGTTGAAATATCAGTTACATTTCTTTCAACCAGAGGTCAGGGAAAGGTTCTTGAAAGTCTTGGTATCTCAAGTTGTCAAGCACATTTATTTCTGTTGTCAAACTCCAAAAACTTTCCAATTATTTTGTTGTGTCTTAGTGAAAGTACTTTTAAAATATGTTGTGGCAGAAATTTTATAGCCATTTGAATTCCATAAAATCTAAAGTTAAACATGAACAGATTCCCTTTTAGTAGCTTTTTAAAATGTGTATTTGTATATGTATATACTTATATATAACTTCATAGGCAGGCTAACAAAACAATTGTTTGTATATTTTTTAAAAAATTTGTAACCATTAGCCATTCATGACAATTTTGGCATGCAGCTTGAATATTTTTTTTAATTCTGTGAACAACCCTAGTGCTAAAATTCTTGTTTTATAATTTTATAATTATTCCTAGAAGAAAATGAACTAATTACTATTTTCTTTTTGTTCTTTTTGCACCTTTTTTGCTGCTTTCTCTTTCTATCTATTTCTCTCTCTCTCATCAGTCACCTTGGCTTGGCAACAGTTCATTTTCCTCCTCACCATCTTCATATAATGGCCCCACTGCATCTCCAGCAACACTCCGTAGGAGATGTAAGGAGAATGTTCAAAAAGCGTTAGGTTGTGAGCCAGCCAAAGACACTGGGCAGACTCGTGGTGAGCCTGACTTGGATTCTAATGGGAAAGGGAAAACTTACGCAGGGGATCAAGACCTGGCCTTTAGCTACAAACAACAAACTTGCAAAGGTGCAACGCTGTTTTCCTTCTCCTTGCAACTCCCGGAGTCATTTCCTTCTCTTCTAGACGATGATGGGTACCTCTCTTTCCCCAACCTTTCTGAAACCAACTTCCTCCCTGCGAACTTGCAGCATTACCTCCCGATTCGCTCTCCATCGCTTGTGCCCTGTTTCCTCTTCATCTTTTTCTTTCTGCTATCCGCTTCTTTCTCAGTGCCGTATGCCCTCACTCTTTCCTTCCCTCTGGCTATGTGCCTCTGCTACCTGGAGCCCAAGGCAGCCTCCTTGAGCGCCTCACTAGACAATGACCCGAGTGACAGTTCAGAGGAAGAGGTGTGTACCTCGGCATAGAACACACTTCCTTTTTGTGTTCAGTGCTTCAGTCCGAAATAATGTTAGACGGCTGCTTCGATAGTGGTCCTACTTTCAGAGCCTCATTTATTGTCTGTGCCAATATGTTAAGAGGTTTTGTGTGTTTGAGAGTATAACATGGTCCTCAGGGTTAGGCACAACACCTTGTGTTTTGTCATAGTCTGAGTCCAACTTGGGAGATTTCTCAGCTCTCCAAATATATTATGCACCTGGCAACATAAATACTAAATCAAATCTGAAATCCCCTTAAAAGTTCTAATTTAGTCATTAGCATCAGGAAAAATCTACCAAAAAAGCTATATTACATGTAAAATGAGTACAAAATAAAAAATAAGAATGAAGGCATTTATGTTGATGTGAAAAATACTCTGATTTGCTATTATGTAATGACTCTGAGGTGGTTAAGGTCTCAATCATACTATACTCATACTATACTTGGGCACCATCAGGCCAGTAAGTAAAGAGAAGAACCCTATATAAAGTCATTTCTAGTCATCCTTCATCAGGAGACATGTGATGGACCACTTGGAGCTAAAATTTTCAAGTCATTTGCCTGTGGATTAGCAAGACCAGTCCCATGTATTTTGTGTCAATGAAGTAGAACAGGCAAGCTATTCAACTGGTGATAGAGTCAGGGTCCACAGATCCAAATACACACTGAGAATGTTGTGTGAGTCTAGTAGCCCAGCATGGAATAGTCAATCAATGGAGCCCTGCTAGGGAACTTCTGGAAATGAACTTCTAGAAAAGTCATTCCAAGATTTTGATTCTGAATGTTTCCTTGTAACCTGAGCATACTAGTTGATAAGGTGGAAACTATGTAAATTAATTGTACTGCCAACAGATGATCCTTTGCTTAGCATTCTTTCTACTTCCATAGAAATGTAAGCACCCCAAGAAATTTCATTCTGAGGAGAGAATAGAATCTGCTAATCATAGACATCAGACTGTCATTTTTTTTCTGCCTAAATTTCTCCTGAGGCAACAGCTTTCAGATAAACGTGAAGCATTTTATTGCAATAAATAGCACAAATATTCCTGAAAATGGATAAAACACAATACACACGTACATGTGTTATCATAAATAATATATATATATTCTCTTGAAGATATGTGTGTATATATCATAGATATGTGTGTATCATATATATCTTTAAGATAAATCATGAAATCAAAGCAATGCAGAAAGAAGGAATGCCTTGTCAATTTTATTTAAAATACATTTCACCTGTGAGCATAAAGGAATTAAAAGGGTGATGCATGGGCCAATATTAAGATATAGTCTGAACCTTCCTTTGTAAACAGACAGCATAACATGTGTGTGTTCTGGCAGAGATTTGGGGGTTGGGAGTGGAGGCAGAAAAAGTTTTAAGTTGCTGAATATGAAAGCCCACACTATATCTGAGCCATATAATAGAAGCTAATTCCAGTATGTCTGTAGATCAGAAATTAATGAAGTATATAAGTTAGGCTGTTAGAGTTTATAACTATAAAGAGTCTTTTTTTTACCTAAACACAATACACTCCCTTTAAGAGTTACCTTAAATCTATGGCCATGCTACTATTAGTTATAACAGTAATAGTAATATTTAATGAGAGTCTAGGATAGGTCAAATATGTGCTTATGTTGATCTGCTAATTTAACACTCTTTATATAAATTCTGGAAATGATCTTTGCCCCTTTACCACTAGAACTGATGACTCAGAGTATTAACATTAGCATTGGTATATAAGTTTTGCAGTTTTATGCAAAATATTGCCCTTTTATGTAGTAAGCCACACAGATCTTGTGCCTAATCCAGGGTATACATCTTGTTGTAAACAATGCATGAAAATTAATGTTAAACTTGGGCATGTCTGCATTACATTGGCAAAACAAATCACAGCAGTTAGTTGTTGCAAATAAGACATGGGACTAAAGCTTTCTAGCACATAGCTATCTTTGTATTTGGAATACTCAAAACCTACGAATTAAAACTAGAAACTGAAGAGTTTACTTAACCCACTACTCCTGGTAAAACCCTGCCTGCATGAGGAACCCTCCACACATTCCATTGCTCTTCAGTGGCACTAAATTTGTATTTGGTCATTTATCTGAAGTTACCACTTAGTTCCTTGATGTAGTTCTGCTTATTAGCAGGGTCATGTATTCAGGTAAGAAGCTAAGGGACTGAATATTTAAAATTTATTCCACACCTCTGGCAAAATATAACCAACATTATGCAATTCACCTACATTATCCATAATGTTTTCTAGATTCCACAAAACTGCCATCAATCATTCCTTACCAGAGGCAGCTAGATTAGGTGACGTCATAGGGTCCATTTCATCTCCTTAATTTTCTTATTCTATATAACTCACTAATGTTCATTATGGTGCCTTAAAGTCATAACATCATTGCTCACATTTTAAAGTCTTAACATTATTTAACAACACATTGTAAAAGTAGAAATTTTCTCTGTACTAAAACTCAGGTTTTTTTTCATCCTGATTTATAACTTCCCTTATGCCCAGAATGCATTTAAAAATGATTATTAACCGATGACTTTCTCTTTGGTAGTTTCAGAAAGTTCAAAAAAGGGGGAAAAGAGGCAGATTTCAATGTATGGAGAATTGAGTTAGTCAGAAAGATATACGCTTAGATCAGCAGGGGCATCTCCAGTTGTCCTGATCTGTACCTTTCACTGGACTTGGTTTCACTTGGTTCTGGAGGAGAAAGTGAGGCTAATGACTGCATAACCATCCTTCACTTAAATCTAGTTCTCTTGCAAGTCATGGCATCACCTTCCTGATATCACAGTCCTCTTTGAGAATAAAGGACAAACAACAGTAACAACAGCAGGCTTAGATCAGATCTCAGTACACAAGGAGGAGGAATTTGCCTTGCTACTATATGAAACTTGGCCCCTTGAAAGTCTGCAGTACAATTTATATTGCTACAAGACACTAAGTACAGGAAATGCTAAGAAATCAATTGTTTGGTTTAATAAATTATACTCTAAGATGTACAGACATCATGTTCTATCATGAAAGATCATGTAGTACTCTATCTTACACCAGCTGACATACAAATAAAACTTACAAATGGAATAAAATTTTACTCATTTGGGTTCTGATTCAGAATTTGTGCAAGTTTGGATAGCTTAGAGTTTTAATCTGTGCACTATTTGTGAGAAATTAATTTGCTAAACAAATTCATGAAATAAACCTGTCCTTTCTTTTTCCTGAAATTTAGTAGTAAACACTTGAAGTAATTTATATACTAATTTTGGATCATTTTTACCTATTCATGAAAGCTTAAGTTTCTTTCAAAATGTGCCATTTTTGGTAGACTTTTTACTAATTCAGGCTATCCTTTCCCCCTAATCACTGCAATTCAATGATATTTTACAATGGTCCTTGCAGTTAAGTATAAAAAGGGCACCATACCAATTTACCCATATTTAACTCTAATTGTCCTCAGGTTGAGAAAATATATATTGGCATTATATCCCACTGACCTAACATCATCATTTTCTCTTAGAAAGTAGCTATTTCAAAGATTCCTTTTCATACTTCTAAAGCCATAGACATTTAGAACTAATAGTTATTTTTTATAACTTGGTAGACCTATCCAAAAGTGAATTAAAATATCATCAATTAGGAAACAACTTATGTAAGAAAAGAAAGTCAGAATACAAGATTTGTCTTTTTTGTACTTCCTCTGGAAGATTAAAAATGGAGGAAGCCTCCTCAACCTCATAGTCCAAACTTTTAGATTTCCCCAGCTATTTCACATCCTAGCTGGGACTCTCTATTGATCAACAGGTCTCTTCTTAATATTTGGATAGATAGTTCTAAAAATAAGTCAGTTAAAAAGACTAGAATTCAGTGTAATAGAGTAATACCTGTGGCTTGTCATCTTCACAAGGAAGTAGTCTATCTAAATTGTACTGTTTAAAATATTGGCACTTCAACTAATTTTTAAGCCAGTCTAGAACTTGCCTATAAGCCTAACAGTGCATCTAGGTCAAGCTAGGACCAGTCTAGACTATAGAATGCTGTGCTTTGTTTTTATTGTAACTACTAGATGTTATTTTTCTGCTTTATTTGTACAGTATTTATCAGACATGTTTAAGAATATAGTTCAAGATACTTTTTATTTTGGAAAAAGCAGAAGCAAATATACACATTCAATCTAGAAAACATTCAATAGCAACTTTCTTGGGCAAGTGAATGACGTTTTTGCATGAATGCTATGTATGCTTTTGAGTTACTTTGATCTGCCTGTAGGAACTAATTGGTAATGCAGACAGCCTAATGGTTCATGAGCAATGTAAATAATCAAATCTGTCTAAATGAGGGGCTGAAAGTCAGGTGACTGTTATAGTAGCTTTTTTTTATATTTTATAATAAATTTCACCTCTCAACTCTAAGTAAGCTTAACATGAAAAGCAACTTTTAATACATTAAACAGAAATATTTCATAGATTTATCAAGGGTTTAGTAAGAAAAAAATGGGAGGGAAAAGGCAACAGACCTACTTTCCCTAAGATAAAAACTCATTAGACTCTTTTCCCAGACAGTTCAGATTGGCTAAAATAGTCACTACAATAAAGCATCATGCTATGTCTATCCTGAGTCTTCCTCTGAGTCTGTTCTGTTGATCAAACCTAGTTATGGTTTTTCTTTTACTTTTGCTTAAAGCTGCATACTATTGGGAAGGTATAGTGTGTTGCAGGTCCCAGTCATAGAGATGGACTTATTTGAGCTGTGACCTGCCCTGTTTGACAGAATGTGTTTATTTTCTATTCCTGCCTACCTTCTGGACCTTGATTACTTGTGTAATCAATAGACTGACAGTGAACAGACGGATACTGCAGCTGATGGTGAAACCACTGCCACTGAGGTTGGTATAGTAACTACAAGCACATATGGTGTACAGTTGTCAGCCAAGGAAGTGTAACATATAATATAACTCTGCCTATAATGAATACTTTGGACATTGTGCTTACTTTACACTGCCTTGCCTGTAAATGAAATGAATTTTCACCAGAATCAGAAGACTTAAGTAAGATTTGAAAGTAGTTATCAACCAAGTATAAAAATCATAAAAAGTTTATGTATGATATCTAATAAAAAAGCAGTCATGGTAGTTTTCTTATATCATCTTTCCCCTTCACCCAATTTTTGCCCCTACAGAACTATATTATATAAATAATGTTTCCTTTCTTTCCTTTTTCAAATCATAAAATCTATTTTTTATAAATGAGCCCATACCAAAGTCATTTGCTTACAAGGGTGGAAAAGGTATATTTCATCCGTATGTGGAAATTGGTGATTTATGCTAGGAATTTTACTGCCTAGAAATCCATGTCAGTAGTTCTTTTTTTCACTCAGCATACATTTTGTAATAAATCTTTAAAAAAAAAACACACACCTAAACACCTCATACACATCATTCATACTTTCTTTACCTGTTAGAATATGGCAGTCAAAGAGAACAAACTTTCATTTCCAAAATTATTATTTTCCATTAAAAAGGCATTATACTTGCATAATAGAAAATTTCTTTTTCTGGTAATTTATTAAAACTTCCTTTTAATGTGACAGATTTGTTTTTTACTCATGCATGCTTTGTCAAGAAATAATTAGATGTGTCTATATAAGTAAATTGGATTATCTTTTTTTAAAAAATGTCATTGGTACATTTGTACAATTTCTCTCTCTTTAGAGGAATCTGGAACTATTCTAAATAATACCTGAAAGTCACTGTTGATAATATGGTGAGCCAGCTCAAGATGGGATTTTAGCTCTCTGCCTCACTGATTGCAGAAAGGCAATTCTGGAGAGTAGAGAAAGAGATTTACTGGTCATAACCATGAAAAAAATCACTTAACCACTTAGTGCTTCTTTTCCTTATCTGGAAAAAGAGCATTAGTATACTACCTACCACAGAGGATGGTTGTGAGGAAAGAAACCTGTAAACCTTAAAGTGCCATATAAATGTGGGTAGTTATTGAGAAACAAAGAAACATCCACATATGAAACTTGAATGTTTGAAAATTATTGAGTTAAGATGAAAATTAAAAATAATACAGTAAAATTAAGCATACAGATTAGGGAAAATTTTTCTATATGAGTTTTAGAATTAAAAAAAAATACCAAATATGGGCAGCTAGGTGGCACAGTGAGTAGAGTGTCGGCCCTGAAGTCTGAAGGACCTGAGTTCAGATTCGTCCTCAGACACTTAACACACACAAACAAAAACCTAGCCGTGTAACCTTGGGCAAGTTACTTAACCCCAATTGCCCTCCAAAAAAAAAATTACCAAATGTAATAGAAATACTATAATATTATTTCTTGGTTAATACACCTACATTTACATGCACGTGTATGTAATATGCATGTGTGTGTATACAGCCTATGTGCATAGTGCTTTCACCTTTAATTTAATCTGCATCATAGTCATCCTGAAGTTAGGGCTACTTCATTTGTCTTTATATCTCCAGGGTCTGGCATAGAGTAGGTGCTTAATAAATGCTTGTTAATTGATTTATCATCATAAATATTGACATATAAAGGACTCTTTAAGGTTTACAAGGTGTTTTACATATATAATTTTATCTTCCCTAAGTCCCTAAGTGGTAGGTACTATGGTTATTATTTCCATCTTAAAAACATTTGCATAAACTCAAATCATGTGGGTTGCATGGTGTGGAGATTACTGTCTGTTATTGATAAGGAAACTCAAATGCAGAGAAGTTAAATGATGTATCTAAGGACATACAAATGAACACTGTCCTTTTTCTGACCCACTTTCAACTTGTGATCTGCCACCAATTCAATATTCTCTCATTGTATATTAATGCATGTAACTATACTTGTAATATTCATTGCCTATCTTACTTTTGTATAATTTATATTAGAGTTTCATCTTATAAATTGATATACTTAAAACCTGTTCTCCACAGTACTGACTTCCTAGGGTGATGTGATCCTTCCTAAACTTCTGAGGGTGATGTGATCCTTGAACACAAGCCTGGTTTAGCTCTGCTGTAATTTTATTAGTGATACTTCAAATGATAGTGAACCAGTACCTACAGAAGCCATTCGGTGTGCTTCAAAGGTTCATCCTTAACTCTTATGGGATACAACATTTCAGGTCTTTGCTCTTAGCCTTAACTGTACAAGTAGCTGTTTGTCACACTTGGAAATCAAGATATTGATGTTTCAAAAGCATGTGTAGAAGAGTTGGAAGCCATCGTTCTCTCTTTCCTAGTCACTCTCTTAATGCGTGTGTGTGTGTGTGTGTGTGTGTGTGTGTGTGTGTGTGTGTGTGTATCTTTTATGGTGTGAAGTCTACAGTAGAGCTACGGAGCAGGAATGTGAAGCTCATCTGTTTCAGTCTTGGGATGATTTGTCTTGGTAAGACTTTATTTTCCACTTTTTCTTGATGCTGACAGTCGGATCAGGAGGAAGATGCAGACCTCAAGGCACAGGTAGAAATGAAAAAGTGAATGTGTACTCTAAGATGTGGTGGTCGAATCTCTCAGCATGCCATATAGTTAGTTAGTCTGGTATTGATGCAGTATGTAGGATGATGGCATTTGTTCCCTTTGACTACCATGTCCCTTACCTTTCCCTTTCTTCTCCACTTTTTTCAGAATAGTCTGATTAAGCGAATAAAGGGTGAAAATGTGTATATCAAACATAGTAATCTAATGTTAGAGGTTGGTATTGGTATATACCAGTGCATGTATGTGTGTGGTGATTCTCAGTGGTCGACCTGTGGATTCTCACTATGGTGCATGAAATGTGTTCTTTCACCTGCTAATAAATTGGGTATACCTCTCCAGCTTCCTGTGACCTTCTTTATCTTGTATTAGAGATAGATGCCTTCTTTTTTTTTTAATATGTGTGTGCATATGTTTGAATTCTCTTTGATTATTTGCAATCTTAGCTCTTCACAATTTGCCTTTTAGATATTTTGATTTTTATTTCATCTGAAGTAGATTTCTTCTGTCATTGCCTTTAAAAATACCACATTTTCACCAGTGTGTGTGGCAGTGTCATGAAACCTGATGCCTAAGAGCGCTACTTGAAAATTATTCTGTACTAACCAGATTGTCATTTGGATGCTTATTTTTATGAACAGGCAGGGGAAAAGAGAGAATCAGGTGTAATGCGTTGGGTTTTGGTTTCTCTTTCTTTGCTTTTTGCATATAGGAGTTAGATAAAAATCAGGAAGAACTGATGAAACATCAGACCAACATTAGTGAGCTGAAAAGAACCTTTTTAGAGACCTCCACAGAAACTACTGTAACTAATGAATGGGAAAAAAGACTTTCCACATCTCCGGTGCGGCTTGCTATGAGACAGGAGGATGCCCCAATGATTGAACCACTTGTGCCTGAAGAGGTCAGTGATTCATCTTCGTGTTGGAAGTGTCATCCTTTCATGCCTCCTTTGCTTACATTTATTTGTTCTTCTGCAATGTGGAAAGAGATTTAAGTAGGGTCTGAGCATAGGCTGATGGAGCTGATTTTACCTGCTGACTGTTGCATGAATTGAAAACAGCTTCACAAAAGGCTTTTCAACATGTAATGCTTCCAGAGGATTAGCTATCTCATTAATTCATATTTTGCTTTGGGACCAGATAGTATGTGGAGGGCAGAATAAGAAAATAAAAGATAGTTTATTAAAAATTAAGCATAATAAATAAGAACTGGATGGACTATAAACTACCAGAGAAGAGTTAGGACTTGAAGAAACACTTTAATTAAATGAAAAGGTGAAATTAATTAGAAGGAGAAATCCAGAAAAATTACAGTGTGATGTGATTTCAGCATGATTTCTTGCTTCTTTGTAGCTAAGGAATTCTCTTGAACTCTTGAGTTTTTTTCTTCAGTTCCTTCAGATGAGAAGAAGGATCTGATAACTTTCTTTGAGAAGATCATTAGATCATAATCCTAGAGCAGAAAGAGACCTCAGGGCCATTTAGTCCAGCCACCTCATTTTCTACATGAGGAAACTGAGATCCATAGAAGTTACTCTTTGCCCAAAGTCATGTAATTAAATTATAATGTGATATGATATGATATGATATATAATATAATATAATATAATATAATATAATATAATATAATATAATATAATATAATATAATATATATTAGTGTAGTATAATGCAGTACAACATAACATAACATAACATAACATAACATAGCATAACATAACATCAGAGGCAGTATTTGAACCAAGGTCCTTTGACTCCAGAGACAATATTCTTTGTACTGGACCACTCTGCCTTCCTTAGAGCCTTGGTCTGGGATGATGAAAAAGCTATGTGGTTTCAGTGATCTCCAGCCAGTGTTCTATCACAGACATATATTTCAAGCTTGTGCTGGGAAATCAGTCCAAAGTCAATTTTTGAAGGGAAGAGTATATTTTGTTTGGAAAAGAAATTAATCTTTCATCTCACAGGTCCCTCAGAATGCATGGGATTTTGGAGTCCTTGAATGAATAATAACTTTTATTTCTACATAGAAGTTTTAGCACACAGCAAATTGTTCCGATGTCAATTTAGTCTCTTTATTCTTTATCTCTAAAATAAAGGTTTTTACATTGATTTAATTTGTTTTTGATAATGACCACTTTACTGTGAAGCAATGCTCAGCTACAGGAAACAGAAAAGATCAGGGAAACTCTTAAGCTGTTTAAAATCATCTTCTAAAGCATTTTTAACATGTAGCATATTGAGTTTAGTAAAGAATATTTATAATTCAGTAGATTCTCAATTGGGGCAGCTAGGTGACAAAATGGATAGAATGCTGGGCCTGGTAAACTCATCTTCCTGAGTTCAAATTTGGCCTCAAACACTTATTTAGCTGTGTGACCCTGGGCAAGTCACTTAACCCTGTTTGCTTCAGTTTCCCCATCTGGAAAATGAACTGGAGAAGGAAATGGCAAACTACTCCTACATCTTTCCCAAGAAAACCCCAAATGGGGAACACAATTGAACAACTACAATCACAGATTCTCAATTTCTGTACATGTAGTCTTGGTTTAATAAGAATGGTTCTAGTACCCAATATCCGTGCACTTAGAAGTCTTTATCCTTTCTGAAAAGTAAGGAACTATGTCACTACTGCGCTTAACTAAAAGGTCTATTATATATTCATGTTACAGAGGGTAAGCACACTGTAAACCTTGAGGTGCTATAGAAATATGAATTACCATTGTAGAATTGTCAAAGCACCTGCCCTACCATATACTCATTCTATTTTTTTTAAAACTACTTGAGCCTCAAATAAGATTTTTAAAAATTAACCTTCTTTTAAATTAATGTTCTTTTGAATATTGTATTTGTATTATCAAGGTCATCACACATGTCAAACATAATCAAAGCTTTCACACTCGCAAGTTCTTACCACTGCCCCACAGCTATTGTTATTTTAACATTTTTTGTTCAACATAACCTGAGAGCCAGAGATTTCTTGGAAGGCCCAGTATTAAATTACCAAGAGCAATAGTAGGTTCTATGCTTGCTGATAGTTAAGCTCACAATATATAATCCTTCTGAGAGAGCTAAGGCTAGAATTAGGAGAGTGAATGGAAAGATTTTAAAAATCTCTTCTATTCCTTTTCTAATTTACTATCTTTTTTTAAAGCATGTGAAGGGCTGTAATAGTCAGAAATCCTCTAACCCTACAAGAAAGAGGATGAGAGAAAAATAGGTTTGAATTTTGGTAGGTGCTTGGATATTCTAAAGTGTTTCTAGACTGTAATAATCCCACAGTACATGAACAGGTTCTCAGGGGTGATCGTGGAATCTACTTTCTGGGTCTTTGTTTGAGAATTTCAAGGCTTGATTCCCTCTAGGGATAAGAAATCAGAATGAACTCTTTAGCATGTTCCAGTTACACAATTCTGTCAAGATAACATGATGACAGTCAAGTCTGTACTTAATGTGAGGATCTGGCCCAACTGATAGAATCAAAAATAAATTAAATGTTCATGTGCTCAAAATTTTTATATTCAACATAAAACTGCTTTTTATGTAAACTGCTCTTTGCTTTTTAAAAAGAATGAGATCATTTTGTCCTCTGAAATGTCAGCAAATAAAACACATTGGTCTACAAGTTAATATCTAAACAGTTCATTTTTATGATAAAGCACGTTCAGATAGGGAATCAGGAATATTAAATCTCTAATATCATCCTGATTAATTTTGCTTATTTTTAAATTGAAAAATAAAACCCCCTATTTAACTTTTAGATGATGGGATTTCTCTCCCCTTCCACTCCATATTTTCTTTTTGCCTTTTTTTTTTGGAGGGCAATTGGGGTTAAGTGACTTGCCCAAGGTCACATGGCTAGTTTTTGTGTTAAGTGTCTGAGTCCAGATTTGAACGCAGGTCCTCCTGACTGCAGGGCAGGTGCTCTATTCACTGCACCACCTAGCCGCCCCCTTCCACTCCATTCTAAAAAATACCAGCATCAATCTTGTCAAAGTGCCAACAGAACTTGGGCTCAAGGACTGATTATGTCCCTTTGGCTATTCTCTTTGTTAAAATCTCTGATAAGATGGCATTTCATAAAAACTAAAGAAAGGCTGCTGATTTTTAGTGTGACTTTTTTTGTTTGTTTGTTTTATCTATTTGAACTGAATGTTAATGAACCCCAATTGTTTTACTAAACACTACTGATTTATGAGCAACTGAAAAGGGGAAAGGAAAATGAAATAAATATTTGTTTAAATAAACGAGCTAATAGGATTCAATCCATTTTGATAACATTTAACATTTGCATTTATTTGCTAATTTCATTCATTCAAATTTTATAAAGTCTAGTTTCATTTTGCCAGCAGTGTATTATTTAGTCAAGTTGGAAATATCTTTACTGATAGCAGAAAGACAGCATGAATAATACAAAACAAACAGTAATACAGAAAATATATTTGTTTTAGAATAAACTTCAATATAAATACACACAGGGGGCCATCCTTATGAATAGGTAGATGGATACCTATCACCTGTATATGGCAGGATTTGAAGAGATTCTCAACACAAGGACCTCTACCCAAAAATAGCTCTCTACCACTTTTCACAATGTCTAAAATTCCAATAAAGATTTATTCCTTTTAGACTTCTTAAAATGGCAAGTCCCCTTAGAGAGTAATATACCTTAACCTAGTATTAGATTAAACTTTTATGGGGAGTACTTTCAAAATTGAAGTCTAGCCAAGAAAGCAAGCCCCTTTGTAACAAAATTCAGAATAGTTACTAGGTTTAGGGAGAAGAATGTTGAAAGAGAAGGTTGTGAAATATAAACAAAAGGATTAGGGACAGAGTTATTCTCCATTTTTCCTAGGTCTGGCTCTGAACATGTATCAGTCAATCCTCAGGTATTTATCAAATGCCTACTGTATGCCAAGCATTGCGGTAGGCATTGAGGATACAAAAAACAAAACAAAACAAAACATTACTATCAAGAATTTACATTGTCATTTGTGCCATTGTATTTAGTCCTGGAGGTCTCACAACTCAGCCCCGTAACAGCAAATCTTTGCTTGCCTATAACAGCAGATCTAGTTAGAATCTTCTCACTATCAGGTAGAGTTACTATAGTCAATTCATTCCATTCTGGGATAATAGGAAGTTGATTGTATTGTTCCGTCATATGTCTCTGAATTTCTATTTAGTTATAAATGAGGACCTAGTCTTCTATAGACAACCCTTAATTAGAAGGAGCAGGTATGTCAATTCACAAGAGCAACTTGGTCCTTAGAATTCTTAAATTCTTTTTATTGTCTTAAATTGGTCTTAATTCCAGTTCTTCTACTAATCATCTATGAATAGATTACTAATTAGTTTTAATTGACTAATTAACTTTCTGTTACAACCACAAGGCACAACTCTCAAATTACAGAGCCAACTCCTTAAACCACTGAAAATAAGGTTGCAGGTATGAAAGGGCTGGATATAATTGAATAGGAATACACAAATGAATGACTACAGAATTGAAAAATATGTGCTTGACAAACTCAAATGTCCTCCTCAGTGTGGACTTTCTTGATCTCCCTTCCATTCCCAATCACACATGCCACCCATTTGTAATGACTTTTTAAAAAACCTCTTATAGCTCACATAGGGCTTTCTTTACACATCTCTAGCATAGTTTTTGCATTATAATTGTGTATGTGTATCAGAAATTGCAGTTAGACTTTTAACTTTTCATAAAGGTAAGCATTACACACTCCTACTGCCTAGCAAAATGCTCTGCATACAGATGTTTAATAAATGCTTAATTAAATTGACCATACTCAGAAACCAAAATAAATGTTTGAATTCATCTGATTTATTTTAAAAAAAAACAACAAAAAATATCTGTATATTTTAAAATCTAGACCTTTTCCCTCCAACTTATTATATTTACATATACATGTATGTGTCTATGTGTACATATATACAAATATATGTGTTTGTGTGTATATGTCTATGTGTGTGTATATATATATATATATATATATATTTACACACACACACACACACACATAAAAACATATACATTTAGATTAATGAATAGTCTGTGCTGATGTTACCTGATGGTAAATACCAGGATATCCTGAGGATCTGTTTACCTTCATTTTTAGCCATCATAGTCACTACAGTGAGTGGGAAATGATGCTTTTAAAAACCCCCTCTCAGTGCCTACCATCATAATGCTGAAAAAAATGTTCTTGATTTTGACCTCTCTTCAATGTTTTATAATTTGTGTTAGACAAAGAGACATTGATTGAATAGATTGCAAAATCCATCTTACATACAGTTGCTTTTCATCCTTTTTAACATAAAATAATCCCCAAATAGAAAGACTAGAAATCTTCTTAGAAAATGTAATTATAAACTAGTTCATAAGATAGCTTATCCCTTTTCTAACATTACCATATTTGAGCAATTACTGTCTGCTAGTCTTAGTCCAAGAAGTCTTTGAATTAGCAGAAAACAGTTTTCACTATATTATTAAAAGACCAAATAAGACCTGTTAGCTTCAAGTGTTTGGTTTAAATCTTTGTGGGAAAGTAGAGATAGGAAGAGAGAGAATGTTTTTTGTTGTTATTGTTAAAAATTAATGACATAAAGCTGCCACTCAAGACACAAATATTCTCTCTGGGAACAAGTAGACTGACTTAACAAGTAGAGCTGAGGAAATTAATGTTTGTTAATATTTTAAAAAAATATTCCTCTACTTTGGACATTTTTCTTTCAGTACTTAGTGGCTTTTCTGGTAACTACCTTTTCTAAAATTAATATCCAAATTCTATTTAAAGTGTCGGAGAACTATTTGCAGGTTCACAAAGGTAGAAATGGGGGGTGGGTTGAAGGTAAAAGTAGATGTATTTACTGTTCCATCAAAGGAACAAGAACAGAACTATTGACTTGGACATTATCATCAAATTTCTTTTTATTTTCTCTTTGGTTCTTCAGATCAACTAGCACAATAAACAATCTGCTTCTGCTGGGGAAAATGCATGAATACTAGATAAGCATTTATATCGCAAAATATAAGAATTCTCTTCCTAACTTTCCTTTTTTGGAAACTTTCTACTTCCCCCTCTCCAACCCAACCCCCTTTATTCAAACAGACCAAAGAAGAAAGAGAAATATCTGAAAAAATTATATTTTTGCAGCAGGGAAGTTCTTCATTCCTTGAGTCTCAGGTAAAAAACAAACATACAGGAATTTTCAAGATGGAATTGCTTTGGCATACATAAGTTTCATTAGAATTAGTCTTTAGTTTTCATTTTCCTTGTAGCAATTACCATATTTTAAAATGAAGGTAGGTGTGCTCTTTTCTGTTTGGCTCTTGGGGGAGGGGAGTTAGGGTAGCCTCTAAATGTTGTGATTAGCAGATGCCAATCTTTTCTTTCTTGATGCCTTCTGCCCTCAGGTAAGTGTATATCTGTGTTTTTGATGTACCAAGCATGTATTTTTTCCAATCATTATCTCTTTGAAAACCTTTACCTTCTCCTATGACTGATGTATATTTCCTTTATGGGATTCCATTAACTCCAATGATCTTGATTGATAATGATAGCTCTGAATTCTTATTGATTTTTCCATTAGCCAAAGGAATTAAAGAAGCTGCAGCAAAGAGATTCAGCTGGCACTATGGTTTCTTCTCATCAGATCATTTTGCAGAAAACTGTCCCATCAACCCTAGAGGTTATTTTTCAATTCCTTAAATCATTACTAACACATAGATAAAGACCATTCATATGCATATATATATATATATACATACACACACACACACATGCATACACACATTTGTATTTTAACAAATACCTATGTTCAGACTTTGACCTCTGGCAGATGTGAAATTAGATGCTTTATTAATAGGATTCTGCCTATAAAGTTGTTTAGCTGTCTAATCAGACCTTGTTAGTCCTCTGCTTTCATAGAGAAGTTTATTGTAGAGAGATTTGTCTTCTTCAGAAAGTTGAGTAGAATGAATGAAAAATGGGCAGTGGACCATGTATTGCCTGCAAATGGGAAAAAGTTGAAAGTCACATTGTGACTATTTATAAAAGGTTTCAGCTACGTGAAAAACAGAAAATATCTAATTATAGAACATCTTTGAGATTCCAACTTGATCCCACAAAGGCAGAGAAATGTAGCTAAGGATATGACATCTATCTTTTTCTCCAAACTTTGTGGGATTTGGATAATTATTTAAAAGGGGCAAAAAGAAAGCATTGAAACATTTCCTAGTGTATTTCTAACTGAAAAGACATCCTTTGATTTTTTTCATGCTACTCTAAAGAGCATATATAATGCAGCTTGTTCATGTGGCTTAGAATGCTCTACTGTTTAGCACAATAAGCATTTCTGCCTTTAACAATACTTAGCATTAGATGTTTAAAGGCTTGTGCATCATAGTGGCATGTCATTTACAGTTAATAATTTTCACCTGAAAGGAGTTCTCAACCAAAACTATCAGATAGCAGTGTTACCACCTGCCATTTTGTGGTACCCCAGAAGTGAACATAGTTATGTGTCTTCAAACAGCCCCTCTAGTTTTCTTAAAGATTCTTATTTGAAAAACCAGAGAAAGAGACATTCTAATTTAGCTTTTATATTTCAAATATAGGGCACAGAGGATTGGGTTATTGTAGACAAAATACCCACTGAGGTAGTTGATGGTGATTCAAAAAGAATTATCACTTACAAAGTGGTGACTGTGAGCAGCAAAGCTGGTGACATTCCTGCTGACGTGCTAAAGTCCAGCACCATTGAAATGCAGAGTTTTGATGACTTAACACGGGAAATGCAATGGAAAGAAGAGAGCAAAGAGAAAACATACACTTTAGGAAAATCTTATGATACTGTCTCTGGAAAAATCGTGACCATGACAGGAAAAGCTAAAGAGGGTGAAAAGGCAGGCGACTCCTCCACGCTTGAAGCCCTTCAGAAATTCGAGAGAGGGATGACAGAAGCTGTGAAAATCATCCCCGTAATGACAGAATATGAGGTCCTAGAAGCCATCTCAGATGAGAAGGCCAGGAGAGGATCTGAGGTACAGATCGTGAAAAGGAAATTGTCAGAATCTCTGGCTCCCATAAAGGAAGCTGAATCCCGGCTGCCAAGTCCAGATGAAGAAAGTCTGAAGAAAACCCAGAAGCTGGAAAAGGATTTGGAATTCCGTACTGGCTTAGGAAGTATACAGCTGACTGGGGTAGAACAAGCACCAGACAGAGAAGCTTTAAAAGCAGGGTTCTTTGCTCGCAAAGAGAAAAGCCCATCCGAATGGAGATATTCCCGGGAGCCAGGATTCACCATTGCCACTGCTCACTATGTCAATGAGTCATCTGCATCCCGAGTGGTGGTAACCAGTGACTCTTATATGTCCTGTAATTTAAAGATTAAAGCATGGCTTTTTTTGGAGCCATACCCTTCTGCCCTGAACCTTTCAGTTTCTCTTGCTCCTTGGCTTTATGTTGGCAACAGCCAACCCAGCTTATTTATTTTCTCATCGTTAAATAAGGACGGCAGTCCAATGTAGACATTCAGCCTTGCACTTTTATTTCAAATTCCCTGTAACCGGAGTGTAATATCACTGCTGTGGCTTGCAAAGAAAATGGGGAGAGAAAGATTTGCTTAAACCGGCACCATCCCAATCCTAATAACTCTGCTTTTTAAAAGAAAAAAAAAAGCTTAGAGTCACTTACAGATTTGTGCTGTTTTATTTCCCATTCTTTTCTATTCCTGACCTCAGTCTCTCTGATTCTTCCTTTCCTTCCTCCCTTTCCTTATTGCCTACGGCTTTGTTAAAATAACATGTATGAATGTGTATGTGGGTGAATGTTCTGTTCTGTGTTTGACTCTACATTTCTTTGTTTACTCAGACTAAGCCCTCTGGTGAAAAGATCTTGGATGGCTCAGATATCTTCACTTTAATAGACTCTGCAAGAAAACCCACAGAGTTCATAGGAGGGGTTACTACTTCTTCACAAAAATGGGTTCAGGTGGCCATTTGCTTTCCTTTTTGGCTTTTCTGGCTGTCCACATTTATTTTTCTTGCTTTGTGTCCTTACTGCAGTATGTGTATCTATATACATTCAGACATAAGGCTTTAGTGCACACACATGTGAATACATACCTATATGAGTTTGCACATATGTGAATATACATGTATCTATAGGTGTATAGATATATGTGCTGTATACATACATATGTGTGCATGCGTATGTGTGTATGAAAGCCACTTTGCTCTAAAAATACTTTCAGAATGTTATTTTCTAGCATATATTATGCCTATCATTATATTATTATTATGCCTGTAATATGCCTTTCATTCATCTCCAATAAAATAGAAAAAAGTTCATAAAGCTTTCACACTGAATCTCTGCAGTATTTATTTTTATTTTGTTTTATTTGACTTAGTACCTGGCCCTTGATTGTTTATATCAATGTGGATATGCTGTAACATATTTATTTTAATGTGTGTGGTTTTTATATTGCATTTTGTTCTTCTGTTGCCCATATTCTGAAGTAATAGCCTAGATTTCTGTTGGGGGCTAAAACAGATGTTGGACGTGGGGAGGAAAGGCGATGGAGTTGGGGATGATTCATTTTCTATACCTGTTTCCAGTTTTTAGCCTTTAACATAAACATTAGGCAACTGGGTAAGTGGCTTCTGCTTTCTTTTTTTGTTTGTTTCTGAAGAGGCATCCTGACATCATAATCTTTTTCCCTGCAGAGAACAGAAACCAAGTCGGAGCCCGGTGAATTACAGAAAGACTCAAGCGAGCAGCAGCAGCAGCAGCAGCAGCTTAGTGCAGAGAAGGTTGTTCAGCAAACGATGGTGGTGGAAGAGAGACACGTGATGAATGTGCATGCGAGTGGGGATGGTTCTAACCTGGCTGGAACTCATTTGGATGCTGCAGCTCAAGCGGCATCTGCTGTGGCTTCTAATATTACTGGGAAGGCGGGTTCTGCTCTGACTGAGGGGGCTAAAGAGGAGAAAAGGGAGGAGGCGGAGACTGGTAAAGCTGTACTCAAACAGGAAGAGATTGCCACTGCTTCTCATGAGCGAGAGGAGGAGCAGACTGCAAGATCCCTCATTTCGGAATCATTGGAATCAAAACCTCATTTTGAGGTAACTAGTGGTTGACAGCCCTTTCTATGCTAAAGGTGAACTCATTGATTCTGTCCTGAAATTGTTACCTCCAGAAGGTTTAAATAAGCACGTGGAGTTGGCTTTGGTTCTCTCTCCCTCTCTTGTCGAGGTGCAGTTTGTTTCTCCTCTTATTTCCTTGCTGCATGGCAGTTATGGGGCTTGTTGCTGGTTTCCATCTTTGGCAACATGTAATGTGGTGATGTGGAAAGAACCTTAGACTCAGGGAAGTCAGGAGACCTGGATTCTGTTACTGCCCCAGTCACTCAGCTGGCTCTCTAACTATGGAACAGTCACTTAACCACTCCGAGGTGTTTCCATATCTGTGAAAGGGAGCCAATAACAATTGCCCTACTTATCTCATAACAAGATCCCTGTGAGGAAGCCCTTTATAAAGTGCTGTGGAAAAATCAGGTGTTAAGAGTAGTCACCTAGGGGCGGCTAGGTGGCACAGTGAATAGAGCACCAGTCCTGGAGTCAGGAGGACCTACTTTCAATTCAAATCCGGCCTCAGAAGCTTAACAAAAATTAGCCATGTGACCCTGGGCAAGTCACTTAATCCCAACTGCCTACCAAAAAGCAAAAAAAAAGAAAAGAAAAGAAACACATTTAAATTCTTAAAATTGGCAACGGGGATAGAAGGTGTGATACATAAAAAAAATAGATTATTTGATAAGTTTTTCTTTTCTTTTTTATCCATTTATTTGGAAGAATCAAGAAATGTAAGTTCCCATACACTGAATGCCAAAAATTGCTATTATTCCTTCAAGTTTGTTCCCCTGGAGAAAAAACTCTTTTGGGATTAATGAGCTGGCTGTTGATTTCTTACTCTACTTCCACAGGAAAAATTAGTAGATTAGAGGATGGTGTTATTAGTCTATAGTGGGAGTTTAGAATGGGAAGGAGAGAAAAAATCACTAGAAAAAATTTCCCCAAAATTCCTTCACCTGGAACATTTTAAAAATGTAAAGAATACTTTGGAATTCCAGGAGATTCTATTGTCCTATATGTGTGCGAGCCTCATATTTTCCTTGCTCTCCATTTAACACAGCATACATATATTCCACACTAATATAATGCTTATATTAAAAAAAGACAGGAAAAAAGAATGGTGTCTCTAAACTATAATAATTGCTCTTCTTGTTTCCCATTGACATGACACAGTCATCATCTGTGAAGACAGAAACCATCAGTTTTGGTAGTGTCTCCCCAGGGGGAATAAAACTGGAAATTTCAACTAAGGAAGTGCCAGTAGTGCATACAGAGACAAAAACCATAACATATGAATCATCACAGGTAAGATGTACTGCAGAGGCCAAGGCATTCTTACTTTTCTCTAATTTAGTCTTACTATGTTTTAGTCTTAATTTAAGATGAACTGTTTTAATGAAGTTGATCTTCAGTTAATGATAACTGGAAAGCCCAAACCTCATTCTGTTATCTAATCAATAGATATTGTTAAATTTTTTAAAATTCTTATTTTATGTAATTGTTGCAAATCATAGAGCCCATGGCTATAACAGCTAGATGTGCCTGTCCATCTAAGTAGGCCTTTGAGCATGGTATGGGCAGCATAGTGTTGTTCTCACAAAGAGGATATGAAAATTGAGCACTGGACTTGGAGGCATGGAATTGTAACGTTACATAGGAAAAGAGACTGTAGAAATTATCTAGTACAGTCACGTTGTTTTATAGATGATGAAACTGGTGAGGAAAGGAAACAGTCCTTCCCCACTCAAATACATGGGAAAGTAATCATCCAATCTCTGCTTGAAGACCTCCAAGGAAGGGAAACTCACTCCCTCTTGAGGCTAGCTCATTCTCTACTTTTGGACGGCTTTAACTGTTAGGAATTTTTTTCCTGAAATCAACCCTAAACTGACCTCTTCACAACTTTCAACCATTGCTACTGGTTCTGACCTTTGAGGTCAAATAGAATAATTCCTCTTCCACACAACAGCTTTTGAAACGCTTGAAGATAGCTATCATGTACTCATCTCTTCTATAGACTAAAAATACCCACTTCCTTCCATTGACCCTCATGTAATATGAACTCAGGACCATTCACCATCATGCTTCGTCCCCTTTGGAAAATTTCCAGCATATTGATTTCAAATGACGTATTCAAGGTCACACAGTTCATGCGTAGTAAAGCCAGGATTTGAACCCATGCCTTCTTACTCCGGAGCAGTGTGTTTTCTATTACACCAGAGAAATGGAGTTCAAATTCCAGATGTGCCATTTGCCATCAGCATGACCCTGAGTCAAGTCAGTTTCATCATCTCTAAAATTGGGGTATTGGACTACATCAAAGGCTTTTTGTCTAGGGTCTATGAATTTTCTTTGAAACATCTGATAACTAATATAGTTAGTTTCCTTGATAATCTTATGTATTTTATCTATTTAAACACATTATTCTGTGAAGGGATCTGTAAGGTTCATTATTGTGTGAAGGGGTCTGTAGGCTTCACCAGACTGCTGAAGGCGGGGGGAGTCTGTCCCATAAAAAAAGGTTAAGAACCTCTTAAGTTCTTTCATCTTGGGATAGGGTGCCCTTTCCTCAATGTATTTAGAGACTAAAAAATAAACCTTTGTTGTGTTAAGAAGTTGGAGGAAAAGATAATTTTCTTCTCCTCAGCTCTCCAAATCTCTAGTTGTTTCTGAATATAGACAGGAGTGCAGATAAAATGTTTAAAATATTTCTCGTTAACTTAGGGTATGTTTTTTCTCTCCTCCCCTTTTGTGGGGTAGGTTGATTCCAGTGCTGATACTGAGCCAGGTGTGCTGATGAGTGCACAAACAATCACATCAGAAACAACCAGTACTACAACCACTACACACATCACCAAAGTAAGTGAAAAACAAGTAAATTTCAATTCTTGGAGTGGAAAAGAGAGAAAACTCGCCCCTTCCCCCAAAAAACCCCAACTTTTTTGAAGATGGAACTTAAGTCTTAAAGTTCAGTGAATTTTAAAATTCCCTCCAATGTTTGGAGCCCTCCCCCATGACAGCACTGGGCTACTGTGTTGCTAACAAGATGTATCACCACTTCTTGAATATTCATTGAATGTCTCTTCTATGCTAGGAGACATAAAACAGATGCGTCCTCATGGAATTTAGCGCTTTGGTCCATTCCTTATATGTTCTAGATGTTCATTAAATATTTGCTATATAAGTCTTTCTCCATCCTATCCTTGGTTCTAACCCTAATATTTTAAAATCTTTTCATTAATGCTCCTCCATTTTTAAAGAGCAAACTATGTTAAATTGTTCTCTCAGCATTTTCAGATTTTTTTCCTCCTGCAAAAAATGAGCATTCTTTTTATTACTACATTCATAAAGTATGCCTTTGTTCCTTTTAGACTGTGAAAGGAGGCATTTCAGAGACAAGAATTGAAAAGCGAATAGTCATCACGGGAGATGCAGACATTGACCATGACCAGGTAGCGTGTATATACTAGACAATACCTGGGCAGAGGACCAGAAAGAAACTTGATAGCCAAAATAGTTACAATACTATTTCTTCTGGCATGTTTTCTGGGAAAAAATATATTGGCTAAACTTTTCAAAGAATGATAGCATAATTCATATCGAAGTCATCTTTCCTCATTTGTAAATTGTGTAAAGATCTCATGAATCTCCACCTGGCTACTGATCATGCATGTTCCACCTCCTTTTTGTTTTTGCCCTTCTGTGGTTTCCCGGGGATAGGCGCTGGCTCAGGCAATTAAAGAGGCCAAAGAGCAGCACCCGGACATGTCAGTGACCAAAGTAGTGGTACATAAAGAGACAGAGATCACACCAGAGGATGGAGAGGACTGACCCCAGGTAAGAGGCACAGATGACTGTCCTAGGCTCCGTCTAGGCTGGCATGTGGCACAGGGCACTTCCCTCTCATTCTCCACCTTAATGCACCTCTCTTTTCTTGTTTCTCTCACTGGCATTTCTAATGGGGGATACCAAGAATATAAAGGACTTCCTATTCGGGGGTACTGGTTTGCTTTAGATCATTATTTGCTTCTTCATAGTCTGAGGTTTAGCCTTTACTGCCAGTAAAAGAATTAAGAAGAGAACAGCTTTGCCTTGGGGATCTCGCTGGCCATCCCACCTCAACCATGCTTTGATGCGCTCTTTCCGTTGCCAAAACGTGAACAAAGGCCGTTTTGTTCTGAAAGGTGCAGTTGTATGTTGTAAATACTGTGGAAACAAAATGGTTCCATTTCTCTGTTTGGTGGCAAAATTACCTGAATGTAGATTTCCCCTCCAAATTCGTTTTGGTTCTGGCCCAGGCTGTATTTTAGTTTATCTCTGAAAGCCTGAGAGGTTTTTCACAGTTTGGATGTCTTCTATTGCTTTTTTTGTTTTTTTCAGAAGTGTGTGTGTGTGTGTGTGCGCGCGCGCGCGTGCGTGCGTGTGTATGTTCTAGTACAGCATTGTGTCTCAGAGTGAGGCAACAATGCAGTCTTTTTGCAATGACTCATCTTCAAAATGGCATGTATATCTAGTTCTTCTTTGGCAAGCACCATAACTAGACTGTATCTTCTGTATGTGCACAAATTTGTCATGCATACTAACCTGCTATGCAAGAGCCCTCAATGCCTTGCTTTGAATGCTGAATGCAACAGCTGAGCTGCTTGTAAAGTTTGTTTTAGATAATGGCCTCTGGACTTTGGAAAAACATCTTACAAACATAAGTGTATATTTATGTTCTCTAGCATTGGTATAAGAAACATAGTATGATGAGTGACATCTCTTTTAAAAAATTATTTTCCTGCTTCGAAAAAAAAAAAAGAAATCTAAAGATCACTATGTTCAGACTCCTAATTTATTTTGGACGATGGAAACAGGCCTTCTGGAGTGAGTACAGCCACTTCAGTGGCATTATATTAATTCTTTCAAAGAAAACATATCATCAGCAGTTACCTGTACTGGAATGATATGGTTATCTGTTGTCAGAGGAAGCGTTTAACCTGAGGGACATTTCTCTTGTAACCCTCACTGGAGTAAGTCACTCCAATGACTTCAAATAAATAATTAACTCATCAAATCTCTTTCCTGCAGGAATAATTTAGCTTGCATATGAATCCAGTCATGCACACCATTAGGAACACCAGAGCCTATATGGAGTCCCCGTTCTAACCCGACTGACTGACGTGTATCTGTCCATGGAAAATTTCAGTCCAGAAGAATTGATCTTGACTGTTAATAAAGACACTGGCAGAGAGATCTTCCCATAATAGAGCAATCCGATTCAGCATCAGTAAACCGATATTGCATGAAGCAACGATAAAATTGCAAAAGAGCAGCATTTTTAATTTTTACAAAATGTCTAAGTTTTCAGCTATACCTGCACGTTCATAACCAACAATATAAACAGTGATCTCATGTAACACATAAACAATTCATGCCTTTCACAGTTTATTATTAAAGTCTAAACAAAATGATAATTTGTTAGATGGCAAAACCTTTTTTGTTTACAAATTAAATGAAAATTACCCTCAAATGCTAGAAGCTGTATAGGTACGGTGTATAATGTTTTATCACACGTTAGATGTGCCAATAACACAGTTTATTCAGTAAACAACTTGAATCTTGTTCTTGTTTATCTGGTTTTATTATTATTATTCCCCTATAAAATGATGAATCCCAAGTCCTATGGAAATATTTAATGCTTAAAAATGTGCTTTGTATATCTGATTTAATACCTTCTGAGGTAGTCATGATTTTAGTATTTCGACTTGATTTTCTTTCTGTTGTCTGCCTTGTTCTGCATTAAACCCAGAAAGTTTCCGTTTGCCCTTCACAGGTCCTAAATCTATGAATTGTCATTATTTTGGGGGAACTTGTACTTTCCTTATATTACAAGATTATTACTCTGTAATAACCCTATTGTTTTTTATTGATTTTTTTCCTTATGTTATTTGAGAAAAAAAAAGTGTTTCATTTCAAAACCTGGTCAACATTTATAATCTAGTTCAGAGCCAAGCCTTAAACTGTACAGAACTTCCACTGTAAACTATTGAGTGTTCAGTTATAAATATCCATTGAAGAGTTCTATTCTCCATCACACTGTCAACTGCATCACAACACATAGTGAATGTATGTTTCTGCATAGTGAAATAAAAGTGGTAAATGCATTCAAAACTCTATTGTTCTATGTCTAAGAATCTTAATACTGTGTATGTTCAATATGAGGGCAGGAATTGCATGACATCAAAGGCCTCATTCATCTACATGACGTAGGTGTCTTGTCTTTCAGTAGATGACACTGCAACACTTTGACCATTTGAGGTATTCTGGTGGGGACAGGGGGAGGAGAGTGAAAATGGAATGGAAAGCATGAAAATCCTCCTCATTGCAAGGTTTGTTAAAGGTTCTCTGCAAAAGCATGCTCACTCATTTTGTTTTCCGTTTAGTCTCTAACTAAAGTTAAAAAAAAAATCCACCATGGAATCTCACTTTCCAATGCTGAGTGGAGGTTGCAGCTTCTTGCTGCAAGAAGGTTGCAGCAGCTCTAGAATAATTTTTTTTTCAAGGGCAATGAAGAAGCCTTCAGGAAAAGGAAGGGGTCTACTCTTTTCACTTTTTGTCAGCTTCCTAAATAAACAAATGGAAGTGTGGTATATGCTCTGTACACAATGCATTCAACATGCTTCCACAGATTGTTCACTATTGTGTGACTATAAGTGTGAGCCCTTCCTTAGTGCATCTACTCCCATGCCAGTGGCTATTTAAACTAGTGCTGACCTCATGCCTTCACTTTCTGCTTTGCCCTGTGTTCAGAAATGTAAATTATCCCACCCAAAGAGCAGGACATCTTTTGAAGAAAAGTTGCATTAAGCCATATATATTAATTATGTGGAGGGATAGGATTTCTGTCACCCTCTTCCAAGACAAAATACCATCAAGATCTGATTAGCTGCCAGTCTGTGAGAATTTCCAGTCTCTTATGAAAGCCATTGAGGGATTGAGTGATCATAAATGCAGTTGTGACCAATAGAAGATTCGAGCCAGGTAAATCAGCACTGGACCTGTGGGAAACATCACATTACCTCCCAAGGACTATCTGCATGGAGATCTGTCCCATCTGTGCTCATAAAGATGTCACCATTTTTAAACCCCATTGTGGCAGTCTTGTCTTCATTTGTTTCTGTACTCAGTAATAGGTGTATAGCTTTTGTAATGAAGAAAGTCATTTAACATGTCTTTTCTTTTTTTATTTGGCTTACTTCCTCAAACTACTTAGTTGACAGTCTCTGAATTAGTGCATCCTTCATGAAAATTAATTAAATTGGAAAACCCCCAACACATGCAAATTCTACTTTCCAGAGTGATGTTCATTAATGCTGGACTATTTATTCAAAAGTAGTGCATGATCTGAACCTGATTTTAAAGAACGAAAATCTGTAGTTAGCTCTTTATGTGACTTTTGTGGTCATATTCTTAGACTTCAGTCAAAATATGTATAAGATAGGAAAGCATACTTCTTTAATATTTTCAAAATAACAGTACCTTTGTGGTGCTTCTTCAATGAAAACTTAACAAGGGTAGGGTTACCTGTTTTTGTTTCGGTTCTTCCAAAAACTTTCATCCAGATGTAATTCTTCATGTTTGGAGAGAAAAAAAAATGGAAAAAACATAGAAATCATGTTGTGCTGATTCTTTCTGATTTCATTTTTTCTGCCACTAATGATACTTCCTGTGAGTTTTATATCTTCACAGAGAGGTTGGAAGCTATTTCTTTCGTGGAATTTGGACAATGTCTCAGGAAGAAAAACATATTTCTAGTCCTTCCTTCTGCAAGGCACATAGACTAATTTCTTTTTAAATGCAAGTAAAAGATTTCTTGAATCGCCTACTAACAATCTGGATTTTTCTGTGCAATCTTGCCATAGAGAGATGGCAAAATCAGTCAGTGATGCTTCCCTTTGTCAGTGTTGGTGTAAAGAGAATTTCTCTGTTTGTGAAGGATGGGTGAGGCAGTAAGCCTTAGCAGATCTTCAAGGTCCCTTCCAATATTCTGATGGTATGATTCATGATTCCTTTCATCCAAGCTCCATCCTTAGCTTTTTTACTAGAAAGCTTTTTTTTTTACTATGTTAACAGTAAATCTGAAATATAAGTGCTGTAATTTAAGAAAAGGTTCTTTCAGAGAGAAACTGTATTTGGTAGGTACATTATCAAGATGTAGAGTAGTCCTGGAAAGAATAAGCATACAGCAGCATTATATCCAGTTATGTTAAAGATTCAAGGAAACATTTGTCTTCTAATGATGATTACCTTTTAAAATGCTATTATTCATCACACACTAGGCAAGATATTTTTCTGTTCCCCCATAGTCATGTCTTCCTGTGACCTGTTGAGGTCTTTTCCATATTGAACCTCTCAAGAAACCTTTCACATTGCTTTTAGGCTAACCCTTACTTACTAAAATCAGGCTTATGAGGAACTGAGGTTTCTAAAGCTTGGACACAGTGGTTTAATAAATCATTTTAAATGATAACTGCTAGGGTAGCTGAGCATGTGAATGAGGCTGCTAAGGTGACCAATGTCATAACCTGGTCTTGTTTATGCAGAATTCAGAGCATGGAGATGAAAAATTCTGACTGTCTTTTTCAATTGCTTTGACAGCAGTTTGTCTGAGTTTTAAGAATCCCATTTTTGTGGGAATTTAGTGATATTTCTTAAAACTTACATTAAATTTTACAGGCACAGGAATAGAGGGGAAACATAACAAGAGGCATAAAAGTCTTCCTTGTTCACTCAGACTGCTCTTTTAAAAATTTGCAGGCATTGTGAGAGAAATTTACTATGGACTTTAAATAGACTTATCAGGAAGCAAAAGCACCAAGGAATATCTTTTTGCCACTTTTGGATTGAGGTGGTCTTTCTACTCACTTTACTCCCCCTTTACTCTTTCACACTGTCCACTCTATGTCATTCTCTTTTCTAGCACATCCTTGACAACTCTCTTTTAAAATTAAATTTACCTATGACATTGAGTAGAAGAGAGAAACCCCATCTCTAGGTAGGTGTGACTCCTAAATCCATGGTGCCTGCTAACTGTGTGACCATGAACAAACTACTTGAGCACTCTAAACTGTTTCCTTCTCTATAAAATCAAGATAATAGTATTCATACCAACTATTTAGAGGAAATGCTAAAGAACTACAGAAATGTTAATTATCATTTTAGGTATAGGGATAGGAATAAGGATGGATCCTATGATTTCATTTAGAGGGAGAGGAACAGGAAAAACAAAAATAAATCTTTGAAATTCTCTATAATTGAGAAAACATTCTCATGCCTACCATATACTACTAGCTCTGGGTAATTGTCTACAGAAGTCCAGGATTTTGTCTTTTCTTCCTCAGTGAGTTCCATGCCTGATTCCCAGTCTCTTTCTCCTTCCCATCTGCCTTCATATTAGAAGACTGAGTTCATCACTCAGTTCCTCAGTTTATTCATTTCCCATCACCTTCTCCACTCCTCAGTGGCACACAGAGGTGGTCATATTTTTTTTAAAGCAATTGGGGTTAAGTAATTTGCCCAAGGTCACACGGCTAGGTTTTTGTTTGTGTGGGTTAAGTGTCTGAGGCCGGATCCGAACTCAGGTCCTTCTGACTCTAAGGCCTGCGCTCTACTCACTGCGCCACCTAGCCACCCCGGTGGTCATATTTTTTATCTTTCCATTACCCTCCAATGCTCTATTTCCATGTTCACGAACCCTGAAATTCCCTTATCAGATCACCATCTGTTGTCTTTCTACCTCTCGTTCTGCCTTGCAACCACAAACCTTTGTCCACATCATGACCTCCAATCCCTCCATCCCTCAGCTCTTTCCCCAGACCACCACCTCTGTATTGACTTTTCTCTCCTCACTTCCCCATCTTGGCCCTTCGGTGAACTAGTCTAGTTCTACTCCATTTTCTTCTCTTTAAGTCCCTCGCTATTTTATCGTACCATCCATTTTACGCTGCCACTCGTCAGCCCTGGATTATACCCATAACCTACTTTCTTCAGCACTATGTACACACTGCTGAATAAAGTTGGATAAAATCACAAAACCTTTTTCACTACAAAATTTTTATGTAGTATCAACTAAGTCCTCTCTGGCAAGTCAATCTTTTTACACCTCTCTTATCAACTATCCCACTACACCGCAGTGACTCTTTGAAACCTAATTATCTCTTAATGGCTCTCCTATGCCTCATCCTCTCAGCTGGGAGGATTTTACCTCATACTTTACTGAAAAACACAAGTAAGTTTATATACTGTGAGTATATATATACTCTCTTCTCCCCTCTGACACTTCACTAAAATGTTACTTCCTCCTCCTCCACTCCTGTTTTACATGAAGAAGTGCCCCTTCTTGCCAAGGCTCTCTACATGCACAAGTAATCCCATGCAATTCAGTCTTCACCAGAAGATTGCCCCCTCTCTTATCCCCCTTCTCACTCATCATTAGTCTCTCCCTGTCTGCTGCCTGCTTCTCTAATGCCTACAAACATGTCCCCAGCCTCAGAAATCTTCCATTGGATCCATTCATTCCTGCTAGCTATCATTATATCTCATCTCCTTTTTCTGGCTATACTAGAAAAAGCTGTCTACACTCAATGCCTCTACTTCTTTTTGTCTTACTCCATCCTTAGCTCTCTGCAATATAGATTCCGACCTTAGCACACAACTGAAACTAGTCTCCAAAGTTATCAATGAATGAACTCTTGATTGCCAAATCCAATGGCTTTTTCTTCTCATCCTTCTTGGCCTTTCTTCAGCTTTGACAATGCTAATCACCTTTGATACTCTCTTCTCTCTTGGTTTTCATGATACTGTGCCCTCCTGATTCTCTATTATCTGACTGCTTCTCAGTCTTTTTGGTGCATTCTCTTTTGCTTGATCTGCATTGAGGTCATGCCTGCTAACCATGGGTGTCACCCAAAGCTCTGGCCTGGGCCCTCTTTTCCCTCTATACTATCTCTTTTTTTTTCTTTTTCTTTTTGGAGGGCAGTTGGGGTTAAGTGACTTGCCCAACATCACATGGCTAGTTTTTGTATTAAGTGTCTGAGGCTGGATTTGAACTCGGGTCCTCCTGACTCCAGGGCCAGTGCTCTATTCACTGCACCACCTAGCCACCCCACCATCTATACTATTTCTCATCAGTTGCCACAAGTTCAACTACCAATGCATATGATTCCGATTTATTTTGTCCAGCCCTACCTCTCCTGACCACTAGTCTCACATCTCCTTATTGGACATTTTGGACTAGCTGTCTCATAGACATACTAAACTCAACACGTTCAGAACTGATCAAACCTTTCTCTCTTTCTAATTTCCCTATTACTGTTGAGGACCCCACTATCCTCCTAGGTACCCATGCAAACAACATAGGTCTCATTGACTCTCCCCTCACCATTCCCCCTTCCCTGCCCCATTTCTAATCAGTTGCAAAACAGTGGTTTCTATATTCACAACATCTGTTATATACACCTTCTCTCCTTTGATATTTCCACCACTCTGGTGCAGGCCCTTATCACCTCATGTCTAGACTATTACAACAGCTTGCTGGTTCGTTTACCTATACTCCAGTATATTCTCCTCAGCTGTCAAATTGATCTTCCTAAAATACAAATCTGACCACATCACCACCCCACTCCCAACCCCTGCTACTGAATCAACTCCAGTGCTTCCCTATTACCCCTAGGACCAAATGTAAAATTATCTTTCTTGGCTTTTAAAACTTTATAATCTGCACTCTTCCAACCTTTACATTTAAGCACCTGCAATCATGTCCTCTGCAAGTCAGTGACACTAACTTCCTTGTTATTTCTCAAACTAGACACTACCCTGCCTCCAGGCAATTTTAGCTTACTGTCCCCCATACCTGGAACTGCCTCCCTTTTCATCTCCGTCTTCTAGACATCTTGGTTTCCTTTAAGACTCAGCTAAAATCCCACTTTCTTCAAGTAACCTTTCTTGATCCCCTTTAAAGCTATTGCCTGCCTTATGTTGACTATCTTCAATTTGTCTTGCATATGTCTTGTCTGTACATAGATGTTTGTGTGTTGTCTACACCATTAAATGTTGAGCTCCTTGAGAGTAGGGACCAGCTTTTGCCTTTTTTTGTGTCACCAAGGCTTAACACAGTGCCTGGAACAGAGCAGACATTTAATAAATGCATGTTGACTGACTGATTCGTTGATTAGATTGTTGATAAGATTACTTTAAGAACTATCAGTAAGGATTCAATTTTTAACTTCTTATAAAATTTCAAGTGCTAGTTTGCATATTCTCCCAGTGTTATTAATAGAACTGGCTCACATCCCATTGTTCATTCTGAAAGTGTCCTAACCACATGGGGTATAAGAATAGTGATAATGACTTTTAATTTTATAAAGCATTATCAATACATCTATCTCATTGATAGAAAAAGGCAAATATATTGTCTCTAAGTGCAACAAGACTTTTTCATAATTGATATAGAGGAAATTGTTTTGCTCAGCTGTATCTGTAACTTCCACTTTTACCCAATGTTTTCCAATAGGGATAATGCAACATTGTGTTAAATTGGAAACTAATCCAAAGTATTGATTACATGAATATAAATAGCAAAGAAGGAAAATACAGTTGTCTGTTACCATATCAAGAAGAAAAAGCTTGCCCCCAACTTTCTCTAATACTCATTTCTGGGATCACAAAGGAATGATGTTAAGGCTTCCTAAAGAAGCCATTTGTAATCCTTTCAAGTTTCCTGGGAAGATTACAATAATGATCCACTAAAGTCATGGCATCTCAGGAACCTGCTGCCCTGTATCTGCCAACTTAAATGAATGTTTTGTAAATATATGTGTATATAAGAAACTACCTTGAGCTGCTTCTCCCTAAGTCCTTAACTATAAAGTGCAAAGGCCTGACCATTACATTATAGCATATCTATTTTCCATTTCCCCACAAGTTCTTGTAGTTCCCCCTTCCCCCACTATATTTATTTCTAGTGCACTCTCACCTCTTGGTATATTAGAGAAAATTTGTGGCAAGATTTCAAAAAGTGCTTTTGGAAGAAAAATAAAAGACTGCCTTCACCTGTAACTTAGATAAAAAGCTCTCATCACTTTTCCAATGTTCAGTGGTACTAATTTAGGTCTCAGACAGTGCCTGTTGATGACTTCAGCTAATTGTTTCATAATGGTCATCCCATTTAACTGGGATTAATGTGTCAAGCTGCAGTGAGATTGAGAAGATCACACTGTCATGGCAAGAGGAATAAAGATAGTTTAAATAACTTGGGGTTTTGTGTGATTTTGTTCTTCTTGAACTGTCTTCTTTTCACACCTTTTCCATATTCTTTCAAGACCTCAAAATGTGGCCTTCCAGTCCGATAAGAAATCATGGTGAGGGGCGGCTAGGTGGCGCAGTGAGTAGAGCATCGGCCCTGGAGTCAGAAGGACCTGAGTTCAGATCCGACCTCAGACACTTAATGCACAAACAAAAAACCTAGCCGTGTGACCTTGGGAAAGTTACTTAACCCCAATTTCCCTCCAAAAAAAAAAAAGAAAAGAAATCATGGTGAAAAATTATCCCCTGTGAGCTGGTTTTGGAAATCTCAGTCATGAATTTTCTTTTTGTATAGGTGTGCCATTACTCCTGTCTCTTACTCAGTGAGTCAACATCAGTTGCTTTTAAAGTTTCTCCAAACCTTAGAATTAAAGAGATTTTTAACCTAATTTTTTGTATCAAGAATCCCTTTGACAATCTGGTGAAGTCTACAGACCCTTTCTCACAATAATGGTCTTTAAATGCATAAAATAAAATACATAGGATTAAAAAGGAAACCAATTATATTGAAATACAATTATCAATTATTTTTTGAACCATTTACAGACTACAGCTTGAAAACTCTTGCTTACAACATAAATCCCTGCTTGCTTCTAATTTGAAAATGTTTTGCTGTATGTATATATTCAGCTTGAAGCGCTATCTTACATGGCTGTTAGGAGCCTCAATGTGGTAAATTTACTTGTATCTGGGACTTGGATTATAAAGTGGCATAAAAATGAATATGAGATTCAGCTTGACAAGGAGGGGATATAAATATGATTAAGCTGGATTAGCCTTTTAAAAATAAAGGTCTAAGGAGAGAAGAATCACTAAGACATTGATTTCCTGATTGAATTCTAGGTTGCTAAAAAGCCCTAAAGAATGAGTTCTTGTCAGGGCTATTTAACTGTGATGCTGTTTTGTTGCTGCTACTTCCTAAGAGTGACTATAATGTAAAGTGGATACCTTTGGAATAGCCCCTTTCCTAGGCTCAAGATTGGACTTGCAGCAGTACCTCATGCAGATAGTTCTCTCCAACTCTCCATTTCTCCACATCTATAGCAGGAAATTACTATTATTTTCCTCACTATGTTGAATTAGATTCTCCCCAAACTTCCATCTCTTCTTAATAATAACTTAAGCAAATTTCCTAGAAAAGCATATTCACCTTATCCAGCAGAACACCAGCAGAGAAAATATGGCATAACATCAAGAGGGATCAAACCCCACCACGTTCTTGCCCTTTGCAAACCTTATGTAGAAAATGCTACATTCAAATACAACTTTATCAAGATCGATTTTCTTCACATAAAGAAATAGGGTATTTTTGTTGTTTTTGTTGAAATGGTTTTTTAATCTTAATAATAGGTCTTTCAAAAGACTATTATTAGCTCTTTCCTTCCCTGAGGGGAAGATATGATATAAGATACTTGAAAAGAAATGTAGGGAGCATGAAGTTTAAAACTACAGAATTTTATTTAGATTCCTTTCTCCTCAACATTCTCAGCACTATCAAGTTGCTATTTGAAGAGTTCCTCTTCAGCAAGTGGTAATCTCCTTCCCAAAAGCTAACACTGGGCTCAAGGAATTGATTTGTGCCCTTTATCAACAGCAACATATGGAACAACCATTGAAACCATCCTCAAACAACTACTACCAATAGCCAATCTAGGAAAGAGCATTCTGATTTTTTAAAGTATGCCAAAATTTTAGAAAGCAAACAAGTAATTTCTGAATGGCATGGCTTGCCCTTTTGAAGAGAGAAAAAGACATCAGATTCATCATGCAAAACAAGGACAGCATTTCTTTAGGTACAGACATTCTTTGTCATTTGGTATTACCTTCTTCAAGGTGGTCAGTGCTTCAAACCTGGATACCTCAAGTCAATAAGGTGGTTCAAACTTAGCCGTTGACTGGAATATATACCATTTACCCAAAACACTTTGTTGGTTTCCCTAGTAATAAAATCCCACCAGATAAAAATAAAATAAAATCCCATCTTCTGAAAGAAGCTTTTCCTGATCCCTTTTAGTAATAATGCATTCCCTCTAAGTTTATCTACTGTGTGTTTTTCCTTTATACATAGTTATTTGCATGTTGTCTTCTCCATTAGACCGGGAGCTCCTGGAGAACAAGGACTATTTTTTTTATTCTTTGTATCCCCAATGTTTGGCACAGTGCCTGACACATAGGAGGTGTTCAATAAATGGTTCTTGATTTGAATTGGGTTAAAAGCTACTTTTCTTAAGTTAAAGAGAAATATTCAATAAAATCCTTTGTTTCCAAATCTCAGAAGTTGGAATAAAGAGGTGACTGGTTGGTTCAGTATTAGAGAAGTCTATGAGTCTTTTAGAATTTCTTGGTTTTGGATGATAACAGGGTTTTAAGTTCTAACCACATAAATTCTTTTTGACATGTTCAGCTTAGGGGTCTCTGTCATCACTAAACTGTTTCTTCCCATGCCTATCAGTGGTTTTCCTCTCACTCAAGGAAAGTGTGACACCCTCCAATTATGGATTCAAATGCTTATATTAGGTCTCCAACCAATGATAACACCATCTGATGTAGCTGGGGTTTAGGTATTGGGAGTCTACCTATATTGTCAATGGCTGACCCACTTCTTCATTAAGAGGACTGTATAACCAACCTCTTGGGGGGACTTTACAGTGTGTTGTTTTCTAATTCTATGAAGTAGGGGATCTGCTCAAGAAGATCACATTCAGGAGTAAAATGGGAAGTAATCTTTTAATTCATTCTTTCTTGTGCTGACCCTCATCAAGTTCTGTTGATCCTCCCTTTTCATTCCTATACCTAAGTATAAGGCCTTATGATCTCCTATGTTGATTTGTTGGGAAAACCTCCTTTCTCTACCTTCAGTTACTTCTCTGACCTATTGTGCCCACCAATGATAGATTTATATTCTCAAAACAATGTATTCTTGATGACTTTCCCAAGTTTAAAAATTTAAATGGCCTCCCCCTTCCTACAACATAAAGCAAGACTTCTTAGCAAGGCATTCAAGGCCTGCCCTTTCCAGTCTTATCTCCAATCAATTCTACAAAAATTTCCTACATCATCCATGGTAGTTTGCTTATACTATCCTCTGAATGCTTTATGCATTCTCACTTCCTTGTTTTAAATGTCCCCTCTCCTTCCCAACTACCCAAACCCTATTTATCCTTCAGGGCTTAATTCTATCCACACATATGACGCATTCACTGACCACCCCAGTAAACAAGATTTCTCCTTCACCCAAACTCTTGTAGCACTTAAATTGTATACTTTCATTTGACCCTTGTACTGTTAAATGTTGTGAGATAGATAGATATAAATAGATAATAGATAGACATACAAAAGTACATGCATGTATCTTAATCCCCTAGTAAGACTAAATTTGAGGACAGAGGTTGTCATGTTTATTTATATCCTTCACAAGGCCTTCCATATTATGTGTATTAAAGCTGTTCAGTTGAGAGAGGGGGAGGAGATGATTACTGTGGGACTCATGATTTGGAGGACCTTACAGACTATATATGACTGAACAGAACCTTGGGGAAATGGGGTAGAGATGAGGATAAAGACAAAGAAAGAACATGTGGTTTGCCAACCAGGCCTACTTTTTAAAAAGGGCCTGAGGTTTCTGTACTGTAAATAAATTCACCAAAGTGAATAGGACTTCCCCTCCCCAATTCCAAATATGCTCTTTAACCTTGCCTTATTATGTTTTTTTCGTCTAAATAATTGTCTTTGATTTTCATTTTATGTACTTTCACTTTTAAAAGAATTTCTGGGATGCCCCAGATCCCAATTAGGGTTAGCAATCTACCCACCTGCTTGACTAATGTTTTGTCACAAGCTGACTGCTTCTTATAAATGTTTTATATTATGGATAATCCTTAATTTTTTGACAATCCTTTATTTTTAATGTTCATTTTGATAATTTTGCCCAAAATCACTCAAGGACAAATCCAGAGCAGTATACTCCAGGAGATGGTCCTAGGAGATAATAAATAGGTACTGATGCCTAAAAAGGAGGGACCATAACTTCCATTTCTTGTATGTTTCTTTCTTCAACTTTTCCCCCTCGTAATGACTAAAAATGCTTTATACTAAATGAATTGAATTATATTGGAGAAGTCAGAGAGTGAATAGGGGACATAGTCTTTATGATAAAATTTTAGAAGGGATAGGGAGTTAGTATATTTTAGAAACCCTAGTTAGTATAGACAGTAAGTATCTTTAAGTGTATAAGGAAGCCATCAGAGTCTTGGCTCAGTGGTAATGTCATCAGTGGGTAACAGTAAAGCTCTTGGATTAAAAAAAAATCTGGCAGGTTCAATTAACCATTGGTTAGGCAAGATTATAAAGACAATGAATTTTCACATACCCTTTTCCTCATCAAACTACAGAAATACAAATACAGTTTGATTTAGACTTCTGTAAATCACCTGAATATAAGTAGAAAACAGAGCAAATATCATAAATACTGGCAATGTCACCCCCCCCTTTTTTCCTTTGGAACAAGGGTCTTCTTTCTGAAGGCAACTAGGTTTTACTTTTTCTCAAACTGCAAAATGAAGTTTGGGCACAAATATATACAGGTGAAGATTTCTAAAACATTAAAAGTAAAGGGGCAGAAGTCAAAATATTCTGGAGCATTAAGGAACTGTATATTCTTTCATTATGCCAAATTCTGAGAGTATATTCAGTGATGGTAGAATTTTGAGGGTGGAGATTGCATGTTGAAGAAATAAGAATTTGGGGGAAATGGGGTCCTAGATTACTTAATAAGCATCAAGTTTGATCTTTATAATCTTTAAATATAAAGAGGAATCTGTAGACTCCTGGAGGTTTTTAGTCACACTCTCATTAGCATTGGTGATAGGTGAGCTTCTAGTACAGATAATGAACGTATTTTTAGTAACTCTTTATGCTTGATCCTGGCAGATGAATAAGCTGTTCCTTGGGTGTGTATTAGCAGTTCAGGAGCTACATTTGGTTTTCAAGGGTATCATTTAAGTACAATTTAAATGCAATTTTAAAACGTTGCCATGTTTTACCTTAAAGACAACATTCTTCCAAAAAAAATTAATTTATGCCCCAAGTATAGCTTACTTATATGCCTGGGTCTTCTGTAATTTCTGGATCTTATTCCATTTTTGACCCTGCTTTGCTTTTTCCATCTCATCACTACAAAGCATTTGTTTCTTTCTGTTAATACCAGCAAATGATATGGCTCAATAATGGTTTGGGCAACTCATGATCAAATGCTAAGCTTCTGACAGAGTGGAGGAAGATAGGGACACAAATGATGGCAAGACCTTTCTGTTCATTTGTAGTAAGTGAGATGGTCACACATGCCATTGTGAGAAAGGTCTTTTGTAAACTGAAAAGGTATATAGAAAAAGGAATCATGGGGTGGCTAGGTGGTGTAGTGAGTAGAGCACTGGCTCTGGAGTCAGGAGGACCTGAGTTCAAATCTGTCCTTGGACACTTACCACTTCCTAGCCTGGGCAAATCACTTAACCCCAACTGCCTTGCCTTTCCCCCCTCAAAAAAAAGGAACCATTATTACTACTAGGAATGAGATGAGCATGAGTATATGTATATGTATATATATATATATATATATATGTATACATACACACATGTATATCATAATTGTGTATATTACATAGGAACATAGGTATTTTATAAGTATGTATAGAAAAGACATATACACATGCATATATATTTTTATATGTGTGTATGTCTGACGTAGGGAATAAAGAACCAGCCCTAGAGTGAGAAAACCTGAGTTCAGAGTCTGCCGATTGACACTTACTGGGTGAATGACCCTTGGAAAATTATCTGACTTTTCAGTTCTCTAGGCAACTATCAAAGACTATAAGTTGCAGTACAGATGCCAATCAGGCAGTTGGACAGTAAACATGATTTAGTACCTACTATGTGCCAGGAATACAAAGACGGAAGGCAGTCTTTGTCCTTAAGGAGCTCACAATATAAAGGGGAAGCAATATGGCAACAAATATGTACTAACAAGCTATATACAGGATAATTAGGAGATAATTAACAGAGGCAAGACACTAGAATTAAGTGGAACTGGAGACTTCCTGTAGAAAGTGAGATTTTAGCTGTGACTTAAGAAAAAGTGGGAGGTGGAGAAAGCTGGGAGGTGGAGATAAGGGGGGGCGGTGTTATTCCAGGACAGGAAGTGAAAATACCTGGAGTTGGAGGAATCAGGAGGAAGTCTGTGTTACTGGATCAAAGAGCATGTGGGGGATAAAATGTAAGAAGACTGATAAAGGAAAAGGGGGAGGAGGCAGGTCATGAAGGGCTTGGACTGCCAAAGGATTTTCTGTCTGATCCAGGAGGTAATAGGAAGCCACGGGATATATTCAGTAGGGGTGTGACATGTTTCCACCTTCATTTTGGGAAATCATTTTGGCAGTTGAGTGCTAGATGACCTGAAGTGGAGAAAGACTCATGGCAGACAAACCAAGCAGCAGGCTATTTCAGTAGTCCAGGCTTGAGGTGATGAGGCCTATACCATAGTGGTGGCAGTATCAGAGAAGACAAGTGGGAGCATTTGAAAAATGTTACAGAGGTCAAATCAACAGACATTGGCAGAGGATTGGAAATGGGGGGGGGGGGCAGGTAGCTGAAAGATAGTGAAGAGTTGAGCAATGATGCCTAGGTTATGACCCAGGAGGACAGGGAGAATCGTAGTACCCTCAACAGTGATAGGAAAGTTTGGAAGGGATGAGGGTTTGCATTGGGAGAAGTTTATTTACTAGGAATTGAGGCAGCTTATAGAGTCCTGGGCCTGGAGTCAAGGCTTAAGTTCAAATTCAGCTTCACACACTTATTGGTTTTGTGATCCTGGGTAAGTCACTTAACCTCTGTTTGCCTCAGTCTCCTTATCTATAAAATGAAGATAATAATAGCACCTACCTCTCAGGGCTGCTGTGAGGATTAAATGAAACACCGTTTGTAAAGGTCTTAGCATAGTGCCTCACACATAGTAAATGCCATATAATTATGCTATTGTAAGAATTTCCTATAACAATGAAATTGAGGGTCTGCTAAAAAAATAAATATTCTCTAGAATACTTCTATTATTTAAAGGTTTTGTTTTTCTCCATGTGTGAAAATGAAATGTAAATGTATGATTGCATAGTTTACTCAGTTGTTTATAATAGGCATGTGTTAATTTGTGAGGGGCAGTTGGGTGGCATAGTGGATAGAGTGCTGGGCTTGGATTTAGGTTACTCTTCCTGAATTCAAATCTGACCTCAGACACTTGTGACCCTGGGCAAGTCACTTAGCACTGTTTGCCTCAGTTTCCTCCTCTGGAAAAGGAAATGGCAAACCATGACTCCATTATCTTTGTCAAGCAAACCTCAAATGGGGTCACGAAGAGTCAGATATGATTGAAACAACTGAACAATAAAAATTTGTGAAGGGTATTGAGTATGCATGAAGATATTTGAGGAGGTATATACAATTCTTCTATATATGTGATAGTGAGTTTCTCAGCACCTAATCTATGCAATTATCTACAAAGTAAGTAGATCTCAGGTAACTGCATTTGGGGAGGCAACATAGCAAACTAGTATGAATCAGTCAGCTAGTATTTATTTAATACCTACTGTATGCCAGGTACTCTGGCTAGTGCAGAAGAAAACATGGATTTGGAGTCAGAAGAGTTGGAGTCACCACTTAATTGTTTTACATTGGACATTTCACTTCAACTCTTTGGGCCTCAGATTCCTCATACGTAAAAATGATAGAGTTGTACTTGATTTTTAAGGCCTAGAGACCCTTGAAGCTCTTCAGCTAGGTCTTCTGAAAAATTATGATTTCTCATGTCCTTTTCTTTTGGGGGGGGGCGTGCTGTGGATAGTCATTAATTCACAAAAGATACATGACTTTGAGGTTGCCTTATAGCAAGAGCCATATCTGAGAATCAGCAAAGTGGAGTTGTACCCTAATGTGGAACCTAACTCACGCTTATCTGCACTGTGTTTCAATTTCCTCATCTCTAAAACTAAGATAATAATATTTAACTTTTGGAATTAAGTTTGTTAAAGGATGAAATGAGGTAATAGACTTGAAGTCACTTTTAGAAAAGATTTAAAAGGCCCTATAAAACAGCTCCCTGTTTATCCACATGTTGGGAGGGTTGTGGAATAGATGAGTTGGTACTTCCAACCACTGAATATTCTACAGGGGTGAGAGGAACAACCAAGAGGGCAGAGGAAAGTAATTCAGAGAATGTACATGAGGCAATAGCAACAAGCAGATGTTAATAATGCATCTACCTTCTGTCTATCAAAAATTTTCTTATGTATTTTCAAATAAGGCAGGACCAAGCCATGCATTAAAAGGTTGCAACATTATATGTAACTTGTTTTATTCCTTCACAGTTTCCTTACATTCTTTCCCTTCTCTTCACTCACATGGCCATCACCCTAATTCAAGCCTTTATAACTTCTCACTTGAACCATTGAAATAGTTTCCCATTTGGTCTCCTTGACTTAATTTTTCTCCCACATGAGTCCATCTCATCCCTATACCATTTCTGGTTGTCTCTCATACACATAATACACTCCCTCTTCATGTCCAGCTCTTAGAATTCCTACTTTTTCTCAAGACTTGGCTCAAATGTCACCTATATGAAATCCTTTCCAATCCCTGCACACAGTCACCAAAGTGATTTTCTAAAGCTCAGATCTGACCACATTATTCCTATACTCAGTATTTCCAGTGAGTCCTTATCTAGGATTATACATAAACTGCTCTGGCAGTCAAAATCCTTCACAGCCTGAACCTCATCTCAATAATTACACATTATTGGCCATCACTCTACAATCCAATCAAATGGTATCTCTTCTGTTCCTTATATATAGCATTGCATTTCTCATCACTATACCTTTGCTGGTTATCTCTCATACATGTAATACACTCCCTCTTCATGTACACCTCTTAAAATTCCTAGTTTTCCTCAAGACTCAGCTCAAATGTCACCTACGTGAAGTCTTTCCTAATCCCTGCCCCCAATAACTAATGCCCTGTCTTCCAAAATCACAGTATATCTATTGTCCAATAAAAAATGAAAATTAAATAATACATTATATGTGAACCCACTGGCTCTGGGTTTACTCTCCCAACATTTACTTACACTGGCAGGCTGAATCCCCAGCAAATTCTGTAGTGTACAGCTGAAGGGTTGGGGCTAATTTTCTAATACTATAGCCCATAAGCCTCCAGTGATGTGCTTCCCCATTGAATTCAGTTGCTATCAATTAGCCAATGAGACTTAATAGACTTTTCAGAAAGGGGTATTTACCAAGATAGTATAGTAAGAAGAGTTGGTATAAACATTTCCCTTAGACTAGGGGTTCACTTTCCCACAAGTACATATAGAGTCCTGGGGAAAGTGGGCACAAACTTAGAACATATGATATGGCTGGGGGAACTCCTTTTACTGGAAGTAAAGGTATGATGAAACTTTCATCTAGGCTCCTTTTAGAATCCTGAATGTGTCTTTCAGTAGTGTGCCTAGTTTATACCCAGACCTTGATGCAATTGTTTCCTTTTTTCTCCAAGATAGTATTTTCATTTTCCAATTTATTATATGATATATAATATTGTTATTATATTTATTTATATGTTTATAGAAATATGTTTACTTATTGCTTTTTTAAAATTTTGATTTCCAAATTCTCTCCTTCCCTCTAGCCTTTGAGAAGGCAAGAAATATTATATCACTTATACATGTGAAATCATCAAGGCATATTTCCATTCTAGCCATGTAGCAAAAAAAAAGTGAGAAAAAGTGAAAAAAAATTATACTTCAATTTGTATCTCTCTTTGGAGGTGGATAGCATTTTTTTGCTTTCTTTTGGAGGGGGAAGGTGGGGCAATTGGGGTTAAGTGACTTGCCTAAGGTCACACAGTTAGTTTTGTGTTAAGTGTCTGAGGTTAGATTTGAACTCAGGTCCTCCTAACGCCAGGGCCGGTGCTCTATTCACTGAGGGTGGATAGCATTTTTCATAATGAGTCCTTCAGAACTGTCTTGAATCAAAGTAGCTAAGGCTTTCATAGTTGACCATCTTTACAATATTGCTATTTACTATGTACAGTGATCTCCTAGTTCTGCTTGTTTCACTCTGCATCAATTCATAAAGGTCTTCCCAGGTTTTTTTAAACCATTCTGCTCAACATTTCTTATGGCACAATAGTATTCCATCACAATTATCTACTACAACTTGTTCAGCCAATCCCTAATTGATGGATCCTCAATTTTCAATCCTTTGCAACCACAAAAGAGCTATTAATATTTTTGCAAATTGATGTCCTTTTCCTTTTATCTCTTTATTATACAGACCTAGTAGTGGTTTTTCAAGGTCAAAGGATATGCGCAGCTTTATATCCCTTTGGGCATATATCCTCATTATTCTCCAGAATGGTTGGATCAGTTCACAACTCCACCAACAGTGATGCAGATATTTCCAATAGCTGCTGCTGCTGTTCCTATTCTGGGTATTCTGGTTGCTTATATGAACCTCTTAAATTTCACATGGTCAATATCTGGTCAAGGAGAGGATGAGGGGAACAGAAGTTCTTCTCCTTTTCCCCCACCCCAAGCAATTCCCTCTCAGGAGCTTTGCTAGACTGCTCTAGGTTGCCTCACCACTTGAATGATAGGGTTCTAAACTGACATGTTATTTTATCCTAGGAAGCATGACTGAGTCTCGTCAGCAACTCCCAATACACTTAACGTGTGGCATCATATTGTTTAGTTCAATGACTTTAATTCCTTTCAAATTTATTAAGGGTCTTTCCCACCTGGTTTAATGCCTTTAATTGATTGATTCAAGATCATTCTCACCTTGTTAAGGTAGTTGCTTTAAATTGGATTGATTGACAAATGATAGATTAATTCCATCAACCCCATTCATATATGGTCTTTTCTGATTCAATTTTTAGATTAAACATACAAGATATATTTGATTAGAATGTTCATATTTGAACATTCTAATTTTCAAATAATGACCAGAATGTTTAGGTTTCCTTTTTCATTAAGTGATGGGATAGTTATATAGAATATAAGGGCCTTCCCAATTCTAACATTGAACTTATGAGTTCATGATAATTTTGCATTAGTGAATTAAATTCTGATGAAGTAAGGAATAGCAGAAAATATTTTTCCAACCACAGTATTTGAAAATATGGCTAGACCCAGTTCACTTTTATGCCTTAGAAACCTGAATACAGTAAACCTCATCTTATTCTTTACTGATCAAGAGTCTTGATGTCTATGGGTTATTTTGAGAATGGATTCTCACGGTATGCCCTTGTAAATGAAGTTGTAGGAGTTTGGGCTGAATTATGCACACTTACTTTGGAAAGTGGTTTTGATGTTTTATTTTGAATTATTCTTATGTTACCTTGTGTGTTTATCAGCTTTCTCTTTCACCTAAATTGCAAGAGAACAAAAATAACAAATCTAGTTACCTGAAGTTTCTGGTCAATTGGGTTCCTTTTAATCAAAGTTTGACTATAAATGAAATGAACATCACTGAACATTTATTTATTCTTTGATCACACTATTATAGGAAATGTTGGCCTTGTGCCCAGTATTATCTTACAGTGCATTCATATTTGAGATGTCTCCACGTGTTAAGAAAAATGAGTAAGTGATTTCATTCATATTTGTCTGAGAACAAAATGATCCTTATTAGGTCATGGGTAGTAGTGACTTTCAAACTCCCTTTATTTAATAAACTCACCAATAAGTGAAGATAATGCAAGTTTCACTCGTTTATTTGTTTCATTTAAGTCTTACTGTTTTCTTACCATTGGCCTCACTCTTCTAGACAGTAGCCATTTCTGTTAAAAAAAGAAAAGAAAAAAACCCAAACATGCAGCAAAACAGCCAGAACCCCTAGGGAAAGTCTCAATACAACTCAGTTCAATTCAATTCTAAACACAGGAAGAAATCATAGAGTGTGGTGTGACACCGTGCAATGGAATTAAATGATGTTAAGTCCTCAAAAAGTTTGGTTGCAGGTTCCAGTGTCTGCTACTGGAACCAGGAGACTTCGTTCAATCATCCAGCACCAGCTACAGAATTATCCATCAAATCTCAAAGACATTATCATTGCTCAGTCTCAATCTCCTTAGGCTGAGAACATGAATGGAATATGCCTGCATGAGAGCAAGTGTCTGAAATTGTAAAAATCACTTGTAGGTTACAAAAGAGCATCAAGACATTTATTTGACTTGTGAGAGTTATTTATCTCAACAGTATGAAATTAGCTCCTGGCTTCATGTGACCAAGTGTGGAGAAGTTATTGAGTTCCTCTTTCTTGAGAATTGAGAAAGTAAATTGTAATTCTATGCTATGACAGATAGATAGAGTATGCACTGAAGGGGGAAGAATTCTGGACTTGGAACAAGAACTGGAGTTAAAACCCTTGTTCTTCCTCTAACAAACTGTCTCACCATGACCACATCACTTAACTTCTTTGACCATCAGTTTCGTCATCTGTACAGTGATGGAGGTGGACTAGAATTTGGTACTTTTCAACCTTTTTGGTCTCAGGACCCCATTATATTATTTTTTTTCTTTTTTTCTTTATTAATTTGTTGGTTTACTTTGAGTTTACAAGGTTCAGTTCCCCAGTTGAGTTTCAAATTTTCTTCCCCTCCCTTTCCTTCCTTCCTCCTCCTTCCTCCCCCCGCCCCCCCCCCGCCCCGGTGGCATACAATCAGGTATAGGATCTGCAGATACTTTCACATTAGACATTGGTCAGGTAGAAAAGAAGGATTGTAATGGATGAAATGAGCAATGGAAAAGAGGAAACCCCATTATATTCTTTACAAAATTACTTAGGATCCCTGCACACCACACACACAGAGCTTTTACTTATATGGGTTGCATCTGTCAATATTTTCCCTTTTGGAAACTAAAACATCTTAGTTTTAAACATCTTAGTTTGATCTGATGGATTTACCAAAAGGGTGTCCCTGAACAACATTGAGAAGTACAGGACTAAATGAACCTCTATGGAGGTCCAAATCTATGATTCTATGATAACTTATGAGACAATGTAGGCTGAAATTTTGTAGGTTATTGTAAGGGGTGAATTGTCCAGATAGCATTCCCCAGGGGACTGTGTTCATCCCTAGTGTGGGCCTTGAGTGGGAACATGGAAAGAGTGAGAGCTGAATCATGCTGATGGTGCTTCAGTCTCTGACACTATGTGAAACTCTAGGTCTTGCTGTGCTCAGAATATCAATATTTTAGGGTCTGTGATTAATGAGTCTTTACATATGTTGCAGATCTGAATGGCACCATTTTAGGTCCCCAATAGACTCCATGTGGCAAAGGTGAGTGCTCAGGGAGAAGTCAATAAAGCCAGAGCTTGAATGTGAGAGTAATGAGTTGTAGGTGGAAAAACACTTGTGAGCCCATATGAATGGGCCTTATAATATCTTCTCTACTCTATGCTGAGGTCCTATAGTAGTAGAGGAATGACTTTGGATGCATATTCAGACACCAAGGGAACTTCTGTTTCCTACAGCCACTGCCAGATGGCCAATTTTCAGAACCATGAAGAGCAAATTAGAGAGAATTGCAAAGGAGAACCAACAACCAATTAATCAATCCACAAGGCTTCATTAAGCACCTAATATGTGCCAGACACTGTTCTAGTCATGCACCACTCCCTGAAGTCTTAACCTAGTAATTTGTTTCCCTATATTCTCACACACTGCATATTGAACATTATTAGAAACTGACTGGTTTGCCATTCATACACAAGAATTGGTAGGAGTATTCACCTTGCCTAAATGTTCTTCCTTCTCTAATTAAAGATCAGGGTATATCAGAATCTCAGTGTGGAAAAGGATCTCAGAGGTCAACTAATCCGATTTGTACCTGTATAGAAATCCTTTATACAACATTCCTTGTTAATGGAAATTAATTCTTGGCTAGACAAGCTTTCATAGACTAATATTTTCCTCAAACATTTTCACTCTCTTTTGGATATCTATAATCATTTGGAAATTTCTGCTTATATCAAGCTAAAATTTATTTCTCTGCAACTTCTCTTACTTCATTCCTCTAGTGGCAAGAAGAATGAACATAATTCCTTTTCCAAATAATAGCCTTCCAAATACCTGGATACATAGCTTAACATAAGATCCCAAACCTTTTCAAAATGTCTTTTCTGCAGGATAAACATCTAGGGTTCCATAATAATCTACATATGACATGGTCTTGATATTCTTTAACATTCTGTTCATTATTTTCTGGTTACCCTCCAATTTATCAATATCCTCCCTAAAATATGTAATCCAGAACTAACTTCAGCATTCCAGATGTAATATTAACAGGGCAGATTATAGCAATATTATCATTTCCTTTGTTTTGGACATGATGCCTCTCCATATAGCTTAAGATTTTATTACCTTTTTTGATAGTGAAGTCATATTATTGACAACTATTGTTCTTTCAGACAACTAAAACTCACAAGCCTTTTTTTCTTGAGTCTATTCATTGTTATTGTTCTTGAGTCATTTTTCAGTCGTGTTTGACTTTTCCTGACCCCATTTGGGGTTTTCTTGGTAAAGATATTAGAGTTGTTTGCCGTATCCTCTAGCTTATTTTACAGATGAGAAAACTGGTACAAACAGGTTTAAGTGATTTACTCACAGTTACACAGTTGGAAATATCTGAGACCTGATTTGAACTCAGGTCTTCCAACAACAGCAACAAACCCCAACAAATTGCATCTTATTGAATCCAGCCCATCATTTGGTACTATTGGCTAGTTACTCTGTGATCTTACATGTTAAACTGGGGTCATCTTCAAATTTAAGAAGCATGCCATTACACCATTATCTAAGATTGCTGATGAAAATGTTAAGTAATAGGGAACCAAGAATAGATCCCTTGGACCATTCCACTGGAAAATGCCTTTCAAATTGACAGTGAGTCATTAATGGTACTCTTTAGGTGCTAACTATGCTGTAATCTAGCATGTATCTCTCAATGAAAGCAAATACTTTGCTGAAATACATATAAACTATGACTACAGCACTCCTTATCTATCAGTCTAGTTACCCTTCCAAGAAGAAAATGAAGTTAGTTTGCCTTGATTCATTCTTAATAAAGTCATGCTGACCCTTACTGCTTCCATTTGTAGAAACACACAATCCCTTAAACAATTAATTCTACTATTTTACATGTTGTTGAAGTTAAGCCCATCCACATCTGTTCTCTGTGTTCTTTCCAAGATTATCAATCATATTTTCCAGTGCTTTCAATATTATAGTCAGGTAACTTGATTTCATTGAGGGATAATGAGTACTCTCTTGCCATCTCCTCACTTAGCTTAGGTATCAACTCCCTATTATCTATTTTTATTGTATATTAACTGTTCCAAAGCTAATTCTCGTAGGCCTAGAAAATAGAAGTTGAGCATAGAAATTGAAAAATTCCATTTTCATGCCCATTATCATTGTCCCATACACCCATTTCTTTGTTGATATCCTCAGTAAAGCCTCCCTTTCCCCCTAAGCATTCATCCTCTACCTTAGCTCAGTCTGAGTTTATCACTTCTCAACCCTAGCCCTAATCATTAATACTTATAAGCCAGTAGTTATTAAAGCCCTGAAATATTATAAACAACGTTTCCCATTATCATTCTTAGTTATCTCAAATTATTTTCTCACTTAAAAATCCATTAAGTGCTAAATAGGATCATTATTTAGGACTGCTTTAGGGGAGCTATAGTCCTTGCCCCACCCTGTAATGCTCCCATGATATCTTACATACTTTAGTGCACAGAACAAGTGCACAATGTAAATAGAATAGAATAGAAGCAAACCAATGAGAGGCATAGGTGTTGACGAGGCAAGTGTAGTCCAGTCATACTGCATTATATGTTTATATAATGTTGTATTTGGCCTCCCGTTTTTTTTCCTTATCACATCCATTATACATCCGAGGTGTGTAAGCTTGTTCCCTATCCCCAGATAAACTAGTATGCCTTATGTAGTGGGGAAATGGTGTTCTTGGAGCCATAGAGACTGGGGCTCAGATGCCAATTCTGACACTTACTAGCTGTGTGACTTTGAGTGAATCATTCAACCTTTCTGATATTCAAACCTTAAAACAGTGTATAAATGTCAGGGGTTGTTGGTGTTGTAATCTTATTTCATGCCTTGATTTATAAAAGAAGGAGACTGGACTATATGAAATCCAAGGTCACTCTCAGTTCTAAGGCACATGTTTTTTTCACCATATTTTTGAGTTCTGTGGAAGAATTATGGAATCTGCCTTCATCTTAACTATTTTCTTAATTCCCTACTGTTCCCTAGCATGCAGTATCTACTTAGCTTAGTTAATTTCCTTGCTGTTTCGAGCATATTTCCTGCTCATTCCCACTTCTTTACACTTCCATTTACTGATCCAGGCACCTAGGAAGTTCTCCTGTGATTCATCTATCTTTTCCTTAACTATCCTCTCAGGTCTAACCCAAGCCCCATGCCCTACATGAAGCTTGCTCGAACTCTTTTAGTTCAGAATGCTGTTTTTCCCCTCTGAATTCCTAATGTTAGTCCTGCATAGCTTAGAACATAATTACTCTCTCATAATTTCATATGGGACTGTTCTGTCTCCCCCTACTGATTATAAGCACTGTTAAAAAGACCATGTCATGGGGCGGCTAGGTGGTGCAGTGAGTAGAGTGCTGGCCCTGGAGTCAGAAGGACCTGAGTTCGGATCTGGCCTCAGACACTTAACGCACACACAAACAAAAAAACGTAGCTGTGTGATTGTGGGCAAGTTACTTAACCCCAATTGCCCTCCAAAAAGCAAAAAAAAAAAAAAAGACCATGTCAAATACCATGTCAAATCCCCCATTAATATAGTGTATGATACAGGGGTACTAGGTAAATATATCTGAATTTATTTTGTTATTGTGCATCAGAATATTCTGCCAAATGGAGTCCACAAGCTAGCCGTTTCCTTGTAACTTTTACTTGAAGCTTTCTGAAGATTACTGAGATAACATGGAATATGAAATTCTTTGAGGCAAAAGTACGTAAAAAAACTTTTAAGTCATTGTGACACTTCAGTGAAAGTTCTACTTCAGGTTTGGACCTGGCAGTGAATTGCATATCTGTTTATGAGGACCAACTTAGGTTCAGTTTGGAAAGGTTAATCAACAGTTTGAACACAGGATTATACAGTGTTTTGACCATAACAACTTCAAAAAACATCCAACTAGTAATAAAGTTATTATGAGGTATGTTGGTGGAGGGAGTACCCACACTGACAAAACCACTGGTCCTTCAAGTGTTGTATTCATATTCTATCCCAAGGCCAATGAAAGTTCCACCAAGATAATAGAGAAGAGTTTCACAGTAACTGAGTATAAGACTTTGTATTCCTTTGAAAACAAGATAATGGTTGAGGCCATGATTATCTTAATATTTAGAAATTAATTAGTTTTAATATGTATCTGTGAACTATTGATGTCATCCTATTGGTTAATATTCAAATTTAATTTGCCAGATAATACAACCTCAACCACTTAATGAAGGAATGGATTTTCATCCATGTTGAACACATCCTTTACAATGAACAAAAAAAAAATCCCAAAATTTCTGAAAGTCATCTATATTCCACTTTGCGTTGTGTTTGTTTTTAGGTGCAAAAGGACAGTTTACTTGCAGTCCAAGCAAGTGAAATAGATGCACTTTTCAAATTTACTTATCAATCAACGTTTGGAAATTTGCTATCTGCATCTTATCTAAAGGTATGGATGAAACTGCTTCAAGAGCATTATGCTTTTTTGATATTAATGATTTGCATTAAAATTGTTGAAATTCAAAATTACTGCAAAATCTTTTCTAGTCTAGACATGACTGGTGACTTTTTATAACTCATGAAGCTAGAGGCTGGCATTATTTGTGCAGTTATTTTTGGAATTTGTTTGGACTATAGTGTCTGATTTTATACACAACAACAGGCCTGTCAAATCATTGAACATGTTGTTTTATTTCACATAGTCATGAAGTGACAGGGATTTCACTTTTGAAAAATAAACACCTTGAGCAATAAGTAGCTTAGAAATATTTATGGCAAATGCTTCATTCTGGAAACGTTTTGCTAGCAGTGATGAAATAATTATTGAGTCCACCACTAAAAGCATGTTTTTTAAACAAGAAAAAGTCAATCCAACATTCATGTAGTGATATCAAGAATGCTGTCTGTGGTCCATTTCTGTTCTCAGTATTTATTTAATTGCACTTTAGTTCTTTCCAAGGAATACTATTTTATTCCATTTAATTCTGACTTTGGATTTTTTTTCGTTTTTCTTCAATCCTACATTTTTAGCATTAGACATTTTTATAAAAATTCAATTATTTCTGATGAATATTTTGTGTCCATCTATTTTTTAGAAAGGCCTTACTGTAATCTCATTTTCTGAATGTGTTTATGAACAAAATAGTTTAAGACAGATCTACATGAATGCAGGGTTAAAAGAGTTGATGGAATTGTAAATTGCCTTTCAGCTGCATAATACTGTGATCTTATAAATGTCCAAACTTTTCGCAGATGTTTTAGTCACCCTATGTAATGCTGGCTGCTGTAACTGTGATTCTGTCATCATTCAGGTCTTGAGCATGATTTGGAAAGTAAATATTAAATAACTGTAGGGTTGGAAGAAAACTTCCATATGCATACGGAAGGTTGGGATATATCTTGATATGTCATCTACTTATCCTTTCTACCACTTTTTTTAAAAAGGAAAACAATTTGAGAGAAATAAAATTCTTTCTCTGCCACTACCTTTATTAAGGCCTCCTGATAAGTTCAACATACCCCTGACCAAAGCATTTGAATGTTCAGTAATACTTAAACTCTCAGACTATTCTGTCACATACTTTACTTAAAGATTAGAAGCTTAAATCTATTTTCTTTTACCCCTTTCTTAGTGGAAATAGAAGATGACTAATCAGTTTCCTGTGTATAAGAAATTTTCAAAGTTATAAAAACTTTCAAATCCTTGTTTCAGTTTAAGACTAAGAAATTTCATTATCTCTTATCATGTCTATTTTTATATTTTCATACTTATATGGGAAATGCCTAAATATTCTTTGTGTTTTCTCCATCCCTGATTAATTTTTTTTAATTTTTTGCTTTTTAATTTTTTATGTTCATTTTTTATTTTGTCTTCCAAATCTTCTCCCTCCCTCCAGCCCTTCCCCCACCTATTGAGAAGGCAAACAATACAATACCCATTATACATGTGAAGTCATGCAAAACATATTTCTATATTAGCAATATTGCTTTTTAGAAAGCAAAATAAATTGAGGAAAGTGAAAAAAATCTTATCTGCTTTCAGAGTTTATCAGTTTTTTCTCTAGAAATGGATGGCATTTTTCATCATAAATCTTTTGGAATTGCCATGTGTTATTGTATTGATCAGAATAGCCAAGTCTTTCACAGTTGATTATTATTACAAAATTACTTCTACTGTATATAATGTTCTCCTAGTTTACTTACTTCACTTTGTATCAGTTCATATAAGTCTTCCCAGGTTTTTTCTGAAACCATCCCCCTTTTTTTTTACAGTACATTAATATTCCATCACAATTGTATACCATAACTTGTTCCTCAATTCCCCAATTGATGGACATCCCCTCAATTTCCAATCCTTTGCCACTACATAGAGCTGCTATTAATATTTTTGTACATATCCAAACTTTTCCTTTTAAAAAAAATCTCTTTGGGATACAGACCTAGTAGTGGTATTGCTGAGTCAAATGATATACATAGTTTTCTAACCCTTTTGGCATAGTTCCAAATTGTTCTCCAGAATGATTAGACCAGTTCACAACTCTACCACCAAGTTACCGATTTTTCCACAACAGCATTTGTCATTTTCCGTTTCTATCATATTAGCCAGTCTAGTAGGCATGAAGTGGTACTTCAGAGTAGTTTTAATATGTATTTCTCTAATTATTAGTGATTTGCAACATTTTTATATGACTATTGATGGCTTTGATTTCTTCAGAAAACTGCCTGTTCATATCCTTTGACCATTTACAAATTATAGAATGGCTCTATTTTTATAAATTTGGATTAGTTCCTTATATATTTGAGAAATGAGGCCTTTATCAGATAAAATTTTCCCCCAGTTTCTTGCTTTCTTTATAGTTTTGGCTGTATTCCATCCCTTGTTAATTGTCAATGCAACTCATTTCATATCATTTTCTACCTATAAAGAAAAAAATGTAAATCAGACTTCTCTTTTTCATCAATTTTCTTAACTTAAAATTAAGTAAAAATTTCCCCAAGTCCTAATAAAGACATTCTTCATCAACTTACAAACATTCACTCATAAGGAAGTTGTGGTATAATAGACATAGGACTTGATTTAGAGTCAGAAGACCTGGGTTCAAATCCATGGTTTGGTACTTAGTTCCTTTGTGGCCTTGAATAAGTCATTTCGCTTTTATGGGTTATTATTTTATATGTAAAATGATGCTTAGATTATGACTAGAGTATTTTCCAGATCTAAATTCTATGAACTTACAAATATGCCATTTTTGAATGATCTCTAAGGCAGGAAATCTTCACTGGTAGCACCAAAGAAATTCCTCTTACTAAAACCAAGTTCTGAAGTCACATTGAGAAACAATTCCAAAGAAGAGGAATGGGAGACTTATCTAAAGAGTATGATGATGTGAAGGCACAAGGAACTCAGTTGTCCTACTTATATTTTATGAAAGATGTACAAAAGATGGACAACAAAATGTAAGATGAATACAAAAGTGTTGGATGGTCTTATGAAAATTGTATCCAACAAGGTAAATCTCTAAATAAGGGCAGGCTGGCAAAGAACACTAAGGACAACAAAACAATGCAGACTTTTAAAGCTATACTAGAATAAAGGAGATGATCAAAGACTGATTAGGGCCACTGGTTGGAGTCTATGGAACAGTGATTTTGGATGACAGAGAAGACAGAACTATATGAAACTCTGCTTTACCTTCTTTTTTCTCTAATAAGTATAATATTCTTTGTACTTAAAAGAATACTGCAGAGTTGACTGATAAGGAATCAAAATGCAAGATAAATCAAAAGAAGAGAGTCAAAGAATATTTAGCTACCCTTGAAGAAGTCAAGTCACTGGGCCAAGGTGAATTGTATCCTTGAGTACTGAAAGAACTGGCAGATGTTATCACTGAGCTCCTGACATTTATCTTTGAAAGATTATAGAGAACATGAGACGTACCATAAGATTGAAGAAGGGAAATTTTCCTTATTTAATAAATAAAAGTAGTGGGAGTGGAGAGAAAATAGTCCTCAGACTATGAATCAATGAGCTCAGATTTCAATATAGAAAATAGTTAGAATGTATTATTAAAGGGATCATGGGTGAAAATAGAGAAAAGGAAGTTGCAATAAGAAAAAAGACAACATTGTTTCATAAGGAAAAAATCATATTGGAATAAATATTTCCTTTTTTATAATATCAGAATGATATATCAGAAGAGCACTGTAGTTTTTCAAGATTTTAACAATGCATCTAACATTGTCTCACATGATATTGTTGTGGATAAGATGAAAATATCTGTACTAGAATGATAGGTAGTAGTGAATGCTAAAGTTTTAATAGGGTAGAATTGTGAGTTTTATTTAGCTCACCTACATGGAGCCATAGATAGTAGTTTTAATATAAAATACAATAAGTACAATCTATTTCCCCTGGGTGAGTTCAGGGGAGGAAATGATTCTTGTGAAGTTGATAGAAGGCCCATAAACTAGGAGTAATTCCTTACTCTATACAAGTCATCCAAATATCATCTTGTCCAGTGGTCTCAAACTCATATTGTCGATTTGTTTTTTAAATGTATTATTTGTACTACTACCATCTAAATATTTCTTGTCAGTCCAATTAAGTAAAGAGTCAAAGGGGTACTTTATCACTTTGGGGGCTATAAGCTGTACAAGGTAGCTGGCAATTCATGGGTTTGTGATCTCTGATCTGGTCCAACTTCTTATTTATCCTTTTCTCCCTGGTCTTATCCATAAATTTGGGGCCAGAGGTAGAACTGGAGACTTAGAGCTGCCAATCAATTTCCATGGTGCTGGTGGATCTTGTGGCTTATTAGAGCAAGGAGTATGGGCACTGGAGTGATGCGGTAAAGGAAGGTTTGTATTAAGATAAAGTTCATGAAAGGATAGCAGAAGAGCAAGAGAAGCAGATAGTAGCAGATTAATCAAAGGCCATACTATAAAAAATGCCTGAAAGAGGTCAGAGGCAAAATGGAATGTCATTTTGTTACTGTGATGCACTCAGGCTGATCTAAGGAAGCAGACAGAATCAGCAGTCCAAGGGCAAAACAAAGGTCATCAAAATCTGATAACAAGTAGGTCAAAGAAAGGGTCTGAGCTTAAGCAAAAAAAAAAGAATCTCAAAATTTACAGTCTCTCAAGGAGAAAATATGTGGGGCTAGATGTTTTCCCACCCCTACTAACAAATCTTTTAAATGACCTGGCTGTGAGTACCTTCTACTCATAGCCATTGTTTCCTAAAGGGAAGGGAGCTGTGTCTAGATAGATTTAACCTTATGCAGGAATCTTCCCTAAAACTGTGATTTAATGGGTGCCACTAAGGTTAATGTCAACTCAACTTATAGTCTAAGGGAGCTTTTTGAGGTTCCAAGGGCTTAAGTAACTTGTCCATGGTTATGCAGTGACCATATATAATTGACATAGGTAGCAAATCTTTCTCATTTCACTGCTAACATGCTACCCATTATTTCACTCCACCATTTTGTATTTTTCCTATGAAAACTGGAGATTGATAAAAGCACCCATTAGTCAGATGTGAGTTGAAGAGTAAAAGAGGCCTGTTATCATTCTTGTCTTAGACATTCTAAAAGTATATTTCTATTCATTCAGGATGAGATAATAATAGCATTTTTGTACCTTTACAATGTTGATATTTATGCATGTTCTCCTAGTTCTGCTCATTTTAATCTGCACCAATTCATATAAGTTTTCCGAGGTCTCTCTGAAACTATTTCTCTTATCATTTTCTAATGGCAGAATGATTGTGATTTAGAACATTTTTTTAAATATTTTTATCAGTTGTTTGGATTTCTTCCTTTGAAAACAAGCCCCATGACCATTTTTGTCTTGGAGGAATGGCTGTTGGTCTTATTTATACATTTGAAACAGTTCCTTGTATATCTTGGAAATAAGACCCTTATCAATGAAACTTGCATATAAGGATTTTCGCCAGGCACCTATTTCTCTTCTAATTTTAACTGCATCAGTTTTGTTTGTGCAAAACCTTTGAAATTTTATATAATCAAAATGAACTATTTTACTTTCTGTGATCCTCCATTCCTTTTCATCATGAATTTCTCCCTTATCCATGATCTAAAAAGTAATTTTTTACTTTTTTCATTCATTTGCTTATATCACCTTTTATGTAGGAATCATGTGTCCATTTAGTTATTTTAGTGTACAGTGCAAGTTGTTGGTCTATACCTATTTTCTGCCAAATTGCTTTCCAGTTTTCTCAGCAGTTTTTGTCTGATAGTCAGTCCCAGTGGCTAGGGATCTGACACTATTTTGTTTTTCTTTTTGGAGGGCAATTGGGGTTAAGTAACTTGCCCAAGGTCACACGGTTAGGTTTTTGTTTGTGTGTGCATTAAGTGTCTGAGGCTGGATCCGAACTCAGGTCCTTCTGACTCCAGGGCTGACGCTCTACTCACTGCGCCACCCAGCCGCCCCAAGTCTGACACTATTTTCAAAAAACACATACAGCTCTTTTGCACTGATACTCTGTACTTGGCCTTACTTCCATATTCTTTATATGTCTCTTAAAATATATAGGATAGTTGATATCTAAAATTCCTGTGCATCCACACCACTCCCTTTGGAAAGCTCATGGGATGATGCCCTTTAGGTTAGAATGGACCTTAAAAAGCATCTTAAAAAATGATCATCTAGTCTAAGCCTTATAATTTACAAATGAGGAAACTGAGATAAAAAAAGAGTTAAGTGACCTACAGGTCCATCTCCTTGCAAATCACTTCCCTGGCTACCATGTACTCTTTGTACATTTTGCTATGTCCATCTTTATACCTCCAGAATATCATTGTAGATGCTGCATTCCTTGCTTACCCCTATTTCTGACTCTGTTATTCAATATTGATGGACTGAATGACTGATCTCTTTTTTTTTCTTTAATTTTTTTTAATTAAACAAATACTTTATTAACTTCTGGTTTACATCATGCATTTCTGCCAGATTTTGAGTTACAATTTTTTCCCCTGTTTTTCCCCTACCCACCCTCGAAGAATAGCAGTCCCACAAGATATCCCTTCCTCCAGTCTGCTCTCTCCCATATCTTTTCCCATATCCCCTTTGACTTTTCCATTAGAGCAAGGTGAATCTCTGTGCCCCAATGCCTGCACATCTTATCTCCCAATTACATGCAAAAGAGTATTGATAATAGTATTTATATATATTTGAAACATTTAATGTTAAGACCTCGAATTTCAGATCCATTCCCTTCCTCCCTTACCACCCATTCTCTCTGGGAAGATAAGTAATTCAGTATGTGTTGTACATGTATAGCTATGCAAAACATTACCATAGTAGATATATTGTACAAGGCTGCTTATAATTCCCTCCCACCCATCCCACCCCCAATCTGGTCCATTCCCTACTTGAACCTGTCCCTCTTCTATAGTGGGTACTTCCAACCTCCCCTCCCCCCAAGAATGCCCTCCCATCCATCATCCCTCCTCTCATTCCCCTTCCTCCATTCTGCTGTAGGTTGAGATATCCCATTTAGTATGTATGTCATTCTCTCCCTGAACCAAATTCAATGAGAATGTGGTTTTGCCTTTTTGCCTTCCTATTCTTCCCCTCCCTTGCAACCACTTCCCTTTGCTTCTTCTACATGAGATAGCTTACCCTACCCTGTCTCTCCCCATCTCCTCTTGCCACTTTCCTCTCTCACCTCATCATTTCACCCCTTAGGTATCATCCCTTCCCAACAAATTCAACCTATGCCCTCTATTCATATATACACACATTCCCATATATATTCATATGACCATATACCCTTCCATTATTTTCATACTGAGAAAAATTTCATCAGTCACAGTTATTGTTTTTCCATATAGGAATGTAAATAGTTCAACTTTGATAAGTTCCTTTTGATTTCTTTTCCCTGATTACCTTCTCAGGTATCTCTTGCTTCTTGTGTCTGGATGTCAAATTTTCTATTCAACTCTGGTTTTTTCCTCAAGAATGCTTGAAAGTCCTCTATTCCACTGAATGACCATATTTTCCCCTGAAACAAAATACTCAGTTTTGCTGGGTAGGTAACCCTTGAGGTCATTCCCAGCTCTTTTGCCCTCTGGAATATCATATTCCATGCCTTCGATCCCTCAGTGTAGAAGCTGCCAGGTCTTGGGCTATTCTGATTGTGTTTCCACAGTGTTGAAATTGAAATTGTTGAAATTGTTTCTTCCTGGCTGCTTGTAGTATTTTCTCCTTGATCTGGGGATTCTGGAACCTGATTATAATATTCCTGGGAGTTTTCTTTTTGGGATCTTTTTCAGGAGGTGATTGGTGGATTCTTTCAAACTCTATTTTGCCCTCTGGGTCTAAAACATCAGGGCAATTTTCCTTGAAAATTTCTTGAAGGGTGATTTCTAGGTTCTTTCTTTGATCATGGTTTTCAGGTAGTCCAATAATTTTTAAATTATCTCTCCTGGATCTATTTTCCAGGTCAGTGGTTTTTCCCATGAGATATTTCACATTGACTTCTATTCTTTCATTTGTTTGGATCTGCTTAACAGCATCTTGATTTCTCATAAAGTCATTAGCTTCCATTTGCTCCAGTCTAACTCTGAAGGAATGATTCTCCTTAGTGAGCTTTTGAGATTCTTTTTTCCATCTGGCAAATTTGACTTTTTAAGGCATTTTTCTCCTCATTGCCCTTTTGGGCCTCCTTTGCTATTTGAGTTAGTCTATTTTTTAAGGTGTTGTTTTCCTCAGTCAGGCTGTTGACCCTCATTTCATACTTTTCCTGCATCTTTCTCATTTCTCTTCCCAATTTTTCCTCCACTTCTCTTATTTGATTTTTAAAGATCTTCTTAAAGTCCTCTATGGCCTGTAACCCACTCATATTTTCCTTTGGGGCTTTTGGAGCAGGATTTCTGACCTCACAGTCCTCTGACTGTTCCATGTTTCGATCCTCTTTGCCCCCCAAATAGGAGTCTAATGTTTCATTTTTCTGTTTATTTTGTTTCCTTTGCCTTGGCATGCTGCCACTTAATTACTTGACTTTTGGGCTGGTTGCCACAGTAGAACTCTGCCACCAGACCAGGGAGCTTCGTCCTGAACTTGTGGGGGGGCAACTTCCATTTCTGGCAAGCTGGAAACCCGCCCCATGACCTCCTCCCCAGACCACAATCCAGATCCAGGGAGGTTAAAGCAAGAGTGATTACCCCCCAAGACTGATCACTGGATCTCCCTACAGTTTGCAGGCCAGGAGCTGGAGCCACCACTGAAAACTGCAAAATGGTGTGTCTCCTCAGCAGTTTCTAGCCCCCAGGGGAGGAAGCCAACGCATTCCCCAAATACTGTTCTCAAAGTCCATAGGGCACTAACCTCTCACTTTGTCCTAGGCATGTCTGTGTTGACCATTCTGTAATCACCACAGCTGCTGGTGTTCTGGGGTCCCTCCAGCCAGCTGTTGGCCTGGCCGCCTTGGGGCTAAAACCACGGGACCTGGGCCCTTCCTGCAGGGCTGTTGGGCTGTCCTCAGCAGGAAGTTAGCTTCTCTGTGTCGTTCTTTGGGTGCTGGGGCTCCAGAAGTTGTTCAGAGTCCCCTTTTACATAGTTTGGAGGTAATCTGGGGGGAGAGAGCCTTGGAGGTTCTGTTTCTATTCTGCCATCTTGGCTCCTCCTCATGACTGATCTCTTTGACTAAATGATTGTGATTCTTAGCCTATTCATATAAATCGTCAAAATAGAGAACTTAGTTTGGAACATGTACGATTAACTAATTTTGGCATTAGAACTGCTTTTTGCATCATTGTTTGAGAATAATTTTTATTAGGGCTCCTTAATGGGGGTTTTAATCTAAAAATGAAAAGAAAAAAGAAATATCTTAGTTATCTTTCCTCTTTGGGATGATTGCAGTGATAATAAGAATGGTAATTTGATTTCTATATTTATATAACGTATGAATTCTGTTATTATTCACATGGTTTATAAATAGAACACTGTTTAATCTCCAGCAATTGAGACCTAAAGGTGCAATTATGGTTTTAATGATAATTCCTTTCAGAGATTACTAATCGACTTTCTTCTGAGTTCCCTCTTTAGCATGCCTTATTCATATACTATATTCTGTACCCACAAACTGATCTAACAATTTTTCTTCATTCACCCTAGAGGATATTGATTTCTCATGTGATTTTTGAATAAATAAAAAGCAATGTAGTATAATGGAAAGAACCTTGGGAGTCAGGAAACATGAGTACTAGCCTTGACTCTGCCATGATCTATTTGCATAACCTCAGACTTACCCTCTCTGGGGGCTGGGTTTATTTTTTGAAAAATGAAGGTTTGGATAATAGGCTCACTAAGGACCCTTTAATCCCTCAAATTTTATGTAAATATGATATAGAAGACATAGTTACAGAGAATAAGCACAGCAGAGAAATGTTTATTAGATTAAAATGTAAGAGTACCCATAAAAATTTGTGTGGCTCATTGAAAATTTAAGATTAATATAAATTTTTAAATTTCATATCTAACATTTTCAAAATTATGTGTATAGTATCCTTCAGTACATAAAAAATATACCAATTGGACTTGGGATAAAAAAAGAGAGGTAGAGTAGGCTGGATTGCCTTCAGGAAACTGCAAAGTTTCTTTCATTTCACCAAATTTCTCCCAGAAACAAAGGATCATCTTTTTAACACTAATATTATACAAGTATGATAACCAACTCCTTTATTTACCACTCCAAGTAGTACCTACCATCCAGTCTCTCATTTAGCTGCAACTTCTTTCTTCTGGTTTTGTTTAAAGTGAAAATGTCCTGATATGATTTAGTGCCTCCAACAATATGCTTGTTGACTATTGGGCAAGGAACTCACATCTAGAGTACCAATAGCCAAAATGACTATAAGATGTGGAATGAAACAATCATTAAAGTACAGAAAATAAATTTCATGCAAAGGGAAGAGGAAAGGCCTATGGTAGGTAGGAGTAGGCTATAAGTTGTAATGAAAAAGGAGCTTTACAAAATAACAGGAGCAAATTATGTCAGTAGGGAAATGTATAATAGAAAAAGAAGATAGGTTGGTCGCATGGCAAGGGGGAGAGATAACAGCTGTACAATTCAGATATTCTACAGGTGTCTTTATGACATTGGAAGGAAGTGAAGAAGGTCTCTATTATCTTGGGTGGACCCTTTGTGGCATGCTTAGGAGAGGATATGGAGAAGAGTTACACAGGATAGACAGCGATTGATAGAAAGTGAGCTGCAGGGGGCGGAGCCAAGATAGCGGAGTAGAAACAGCTCATCCAAGCCACTCTGCCACCAGATTCCCTCCAAACTATGTAAAAGGGGACTCTGAATAACTTCTGGAGCCCCAGCACCCAAAGAACGACACAGAGAAGCTAACCTCCCACTGAGGACAGCCCAGCAGCCCTGCAGGAAGGACCAGCGCAGCGCTCTGGGAGCTGGCAGTGGGAAGCACGCAGAGTGTGGGGAGCCGAGCCAAGCGGAGCCCAGGTCCCCATGAGCCGAGATTTTAGCCCCAGGGCGGCAGGGCCAGCAGCTGGCTGGAGAAACCCCAGAACACCAGCAGCTGTGGCAACTCCAGAATTATCAACATAGACATGCCTAGGACAAAGTAATAGGTTAGCGCCCTATGGACTTTGGGACCAGTATTTGGGGAATGCGTTGGCTTCCTCCCCTGGGGGCTAGAAGCCACTGAGGAGACACACCATTTTGTAGTTTTCAGAGGCACCTCCAGCTCCTGGACTGTGAACTGTAGGGAGATCCAGCGATCAGTCTTGGGGGGTAATCACTCCTGCTTTAACCTCCCTGAATCTGGATTGTGATGTGGGGTGGAAGTCGTGGGTGGGTTTCCAGCTTGCCAGAAAAGGAAGTTGCCCTCCCACACATTCGGGACAAAAATTCCCCTATCTGTCACAAATACATACTGTGGAAACAAGCCCAAAAGTCAAGTAATTAAGTGGCAACATGCCAAGGCAAAGGAAACAGAAAAATGCAACCCTAGACTCCTATTTTGGGGGCATAGAGCGGGAAAAGGACTGTGAGGTCAGAAGTCCTGCTCCAAAAGCCCCAGGGAAAACATGAGCAGGTTGCAGGCCATAGAGGACCTTAAGAAGGACTTTAAAAATCAAATAAGAGAAGTGGAGGAAAAATTGGAAAGAGAAATGAGAAGGATGCAGGAAAAAGTATGAAATGAGGGTCAACAGCCTGACTGAGGAAAACAACACCTTAAAAAATAGACTAACTCAAATGGCAAAGGAGTCCCAAAAGGGCAATGAGGAGAAGAATGCCTTAAAAAGTCGAATTTGCCAGATGGAAAAAGAATCTCAAAAGTTTACTGAGGACATTCATTCCTTCAGAGTTAGACTGGAGCAAATGGAAGCTAATGACTTTATGAGAAATCAAGATGCTGTTAAGCAGATCCAAACAAATGAAAGAGTAGAAGGCAATGTGAAATATCTCATGGGAAAAACCACTGACCTGGAAAATAGATCCAGGAGAGACAATTTAAAATTATTGGACTACCTGAAAGCCATGATCAAAGAAAGAACCTAGAAATCACCCTTCAAGAAATTCTCAAGGAAAACTGCCCTGATGTTTTAGATCCAGAGGGCAAAATAGAGGTTGAAAGAATCCACCGATCACCTCCTGAAAAAGATCCCAAAAGAAAACTCCCAGGAATATTATAGCCAGGTTCCAGAATCCCCAGATCAAGGAGAAAATACTACAAGCAGCCAGGAAGAAACAATTTAAATATTGTGGAAACACAATCAGAATGGCACAAGACCTGGCAGCTTCTACACTGAGGGATTGAAGGGCATGGAATATGATATTCCAGAGGGCAAAAGAGCCGGGATTGAAGCCAAGGGTCACCTACCCAGCAAAACTGAGTATTTTTTTTCTGGGGAAAATATGGTCATTCAGTGGAATAGAGGACTTTCAAGCATTCTTGAGGAAAAAACCAGAGTTGAATAGAAAATTTGACATCCAGACACAAGAAGCAAGAGATGCCTGAGAAGATAATCAGGGAAAAGAAATCAAAAGGAACTTATCAAAGTTGAACTATTTACATTCCTATATGGAAAAACAATAACTGTGACTGATGATATCTCTCTCACTATGACAATAATGGAAGAAGGGGGTGTGGTCATATGAATACATATGTGAATGTGTGTGTATATGGTTACAGTTATATATGGATAGAGGGCATAGGTTGAATTTGTTGGGAAGGGAGAATACTCAAGGGATGAAATTATGAGGTGAGAGAGGAAAGTGGCAAGAGGAGATGGGGAGATACAGGGTAGGGTAAACTATCTCATGTAGAAGAAGCAAGGGAACGTGTTTGCAAGGGAGGGGGAAAATAGGAAGGCAAAAAGGCAAAACCACATTCTCACTGAATTTGGTTCAGGGAGAGAATGACATACATACTAAATAGGATATCTCAACCTACAGCAGAATAGGGGGAAGGGGGATGAGAGGAGGGATGATGGATGGGAGGGCATCCTTGGGGGGAGGGGAGGTTGGAAGTACCCACTATAGAAGAGGGACAGGATCATGTAGGGAATAGACCAGGTGGGGTGTGGGATGAGTGGGAGGGAATTATAAGCAGCCTTGTACAATATATCTACTATGGTAATGTTTTGCATAGCTAGACATGTACAACATATACTGAATTATTTTTCTTCCCAGAGGGAATGGGTGACAAGGGAGGAAGGAAATGGATCTGAAATTCGAGGTCTTAACATTAAATGTTTCAAATATATATATAAATACTGTTATTAATACTCTTTTGCTTGTAATAGGGAGATAAGATGTGCAGGCATTGGGACACAAAGATTCACCTTCCTCTAATGGAAAAGTTGAAGGGGGTATGGGAGAAGGTATGGGAGAGAGCAGATTGGAGGAAGGGATATCTTGTGGGACTGCTATTCTGGGAGGGTGGGTAGGGGAACAACGGGGGGGGGGGATGATTGTAACTCAAAATCTGGCAGAAATGAATAATGTAAAACAGAAGTTAATAAAGCATTTGTTTAATAAAAAAAATAGTAAAAAAAAAAGTGAGCTGCATCATTGGAGAGAACAACAAAATCAATGAGATCATAGATCCACATGTGTATCCATTCTACCAGTGCCACATTATATGGCTATGAGGCATTTAACACGAGTCTCTGCAGAATTAAACATTACCATCTCACATTAGCAGACAAGATTACCCCCTTGTTACTGTGGGATTTTCTTTGATACAGCAATATACTATACCCATAATGAGCTGATGTATTCAAGACTTGGTTCTTCTAGTAAATTACATTAAGATTTCACTTCTCAAATAAAATATTTTACTTCCTTTATAAATCTTTATTTGATATACCCATTGCTTTAAATTTCAAACCCATTTATAATTGAAGATGACACAGATAGATATTTGATGCTTGTGAAGATAACAGTGACCTTTATGATGATGACCATCAAGCAAGTCAGGGTACTATTTTTCTTCTACTTTTAACTGTCCTGTAATAGTAGTTGGAACCACTGGGTTTTACAGTTCATATTCCCTCTGCTTTTGATAGCTGGGCATGGGGGTAGGTTTGTATACAGAAAAAGCACAAAGAGAATTAATTCACTGAATTCTTCAATATTACAGCTCTGCTGTAAGGATGCCAGGCACAAAAGGGAAGTATTTAGCTGGGCAAATGCCTTGAATTCTTTTTTTCTCAATGTCTCAAAAGTCAGCATTATTATCATAAAAGGTAAACTCTCATTGAATTACAATCATTACTCCATCATCAGACATATGGAAAGCTTTATATTTATGGTAAAGCAAACTTCCTCAAATCACTCCAATACAAAGAACTGGTCCTTTTCCAGCAAATCATACCCCAAGAGCCCAGTTCCAAGGCTTTTGTCTCTTGGCTACAACATCTTCCCCTACCTTTGCTTATGTAGAGATGTGTGTGTGTGTGTGTGTGTGTGTTTGTCAGAGAGACAGAGAGACAGAGAGAGGAGAGAGAAAGAGAGAGAGAGAGAGAGAGAGAGAGAGAGAGAGAGAGAGAGAGAGAGAGAGAAAGACTAGGTTGTGTATATTGTTTCTGGTGGAAAATGGGACAGAAGTTGGCACCTTTTTAGTTCTTCTCCCAATATTATCAGACAAAATAGTCTGCACAGACTGCATGATGGAGGAGGGAAGGGAAAGGGATTAGTGTTTATATAGCACCTACTGTGTGCTAAGCACTGTGCTGAGCCCTGAGAGGTAAATGTTGTCATTTCCCCTATTTTATAATTAAGGAAACTGAGGCAAAGAAAAATTAAGTGATTTTTCCCAAGATGTCTGAGGCCAAATTTGAACTTAGGTCTACTTGACTCTAGGCTTGATTCTCTTATCTATTCACAACCTAGCTATCTCTGGAACACAACTGAAAGCAATTTACTTATCATAGTTTTACTCAGCTCCTTTCTATTTCTGGAAGTAGAAGCCTGGGGATGTTTGCCTCAGCTATGGAGGCATGAAAAAGGACTAGGAATTGAAATGGATTTCTAATCATCAGTCAGATGAGATTCAAATTGAGGGATTCAGAGGAAACAGTAGGGTAGAGAGTAGTTCAAAGGAGAATCCAAAGGGCAGGTGTGAGCTTTTAGGCATGTTACCTTTGATGGGCAGTCTAGCTGAGAGGAAAAGCTTCATCACCATTGACTGAGAGAGCTTACAGAAAAAAACTGTTATCCTCTCCACTCAATCCCCTACTTCCCAAAATTGTTATGAGGATCAAATGAGATAATAATTATTCTTTTTCTTATTAAGGTCAAACATTTTGGTTTGTATTTACATGTTCTTTTTAAATTGTTTTTTGCTTCTCTTCTGTCAAATTTTCTTCCATCTCCATATTCTTCTGTTCCCAGTTGGTAATCTCTTCTCTCAGAAGAGATTCCTCTTTTCTTTGGAGTAGATAGATGTTTATTGTATCTTCTGAGTTCTGTATACTAATGTTCATGGTTTTTTAAATTGTTCATTGAGAGTGTTGATTTCTGACTTAACTGCATTCCTAATTTTTCCTCCAAAATTTTTATTATTAAAAAAACAACTATTAAGGAGTTTCTTGGTATTGTTCTGTAATCTCTGACATATATGCAGAATACTCTTTGGAAAAGGGAGTTTCAGGTCATTGTCCTTAGTATGTTCAATACTTGGGCTAATAGTCTACATTCACTTTAGGTTTTTGCTGATTTTCACCTCTCTTTATAAACTTTTCTGTTTGCTTATTTACTTGTGATCTACATTTTACTAAGAATTTCTCCCATAAATTTAAAAATGGTTTTTAGGTTTTTTCCTCCTATTCTCATTGTATTCTCTTGTATTCCCAGCATCTTGCAACTGATTTCCCTCCTCACTTTTTGGTTTCTCTCTTTTCCAACATGACAAAGACTCTGAAGCTGGGTGTGCTCAGTTTTCTCAAATGGAAGTGTGGAGATATTTAGCTTGGGTCCTTAACCATAGTGAACTCAGAGGAAGGGAATTAGAAGACTAGTCCCAATTTGGTTGACCAGCAATGTTTCCTCAGGGACAGATACTCTGAGCGGCCTGTATCTTTTGTCTTTCATGTTCCCCCTTTAATTTCTTATTCCTTCAGGTATATTGGGCAGAATCAATATCTTGCCACCTCTTATGGGTATGAAGGATGGGGAGATTAAGCACAAGGCACTACTATGGGGTGACCAATTTCCCAGCCAAACTTTTCAGCACAAGCCTATAAGGCCATTTGCACTCATTGTGTCTAGTTTGAAGAGTGGAATAGAGTGAGGATACTTAGTGGAGCTCTAAGGGTTTAGCCTGGTACTTTTTGTCTATATGTGTATGTAAATGTGCATATTTATACACACGTACATATAAAACTTTGTAAAGTATTTCTGTACTTATGTCTAAATATGCACATGTACATAACCATACATAAACTTTGTAAAGTGTTTCTATTGTCTTGTATATTCAGTTTTAGTTACTCTGTATCTGGTAGATAATTTGGGGGGGGGGTTAGAAAAGTATGAGGGAAATAATTATTTAACCATCTTGCTGAACAAGCCCCAGTCATGCATTTTTACCTGATGTCAGGAATCTTCTTAATGTCCCATAAGCATCTCAAGCTCAACATATACAAAACAATTATCTTCTCTCCTAAACCTAAGCATCCTTCAGGCTCATATATTTCTTCTGGGAATACAACTAGAGCAAGGCATTTCTAACAACAAGAAAGCCGAAAGAGTTCACAAACTATATTAGAGAACATTTGCTCTCCTGGCCAAGTGGAAACACAACAGCCAAAGACAAAACCAGTGTAGGATACAAACTAATTTTTAAATATCTTATGGGAGGAGAATAGTGCGAGATTATAGCATTATCTAGTCATTAAAATTGAGAAGCAACAGAGGAGAAAATGAGTTTCCTGAAAGCTTGACATGAGATCCAATTAAGCTAGATCATCCTAAGTCCATTTAAGGATGAAATTGAAAAAAGAACAGACAAAAATGGGAAATGTCAACATTTTCATGACAAACTCTTAACTTCGTCAATGATGATGATGGGATAACCGCATCTGGACTTTTAATATCATGATCCCTGATGTGATGCATGAGAAAGGAAAAGATACTACAAAGAAAACAAGGATGAAATGAATTCCTGGACTGTGCCAAGCACACAGAGAGGAGATCTATGATTGAGGCAACACATAGTTAAAGAAATGAGAGAATGATACTCAACAAATCTGAAAGAGAGAAAGATATACAATTTAAAAAATAAGATGTTATGGCAAATTACCTTTCAAAAAGATATTGATAACAATTGATTTATATGCCTACTTTATTATCTATTGAAATACCTTATGAGAATATTCTACATATGAATGGAGTACATAGTTGATTAAAATATGAGAGAGGAACACTAATTAAACATCATTGATGAAGTAAAGAGTTGTGATAAAAGATAGGCTTTCATAAACACTATTTTATAGCAGACTACATCTTTACAATCAAACCATTTATTGAAATACAGGATCTCATTTTACTTTTGTTGTTACTTCTTGTTGACCATTCAAAAATGTTTTATTTGGTAGAGCAAAACAGTCTTTAAAGTTCTCCTCCAGTAAACTGCATGTACACGTTAAGATCACACAAAATTCCTTGATAGATTGAACTACAGAGATTACTTTGTTTAATGGTCACCTGAATATTAAGCAAAACAAAACAAAACAAAACAGGGAGATGTATGCTTTCTAAAACCATTCACAAGCATCATGGAGGAAGCCCTGTGCAAAGTCAAAATGGATAGATTTCTTCTAGATTGTGAGATTCTCCATATAGATACTTCCACTTGCATATGATGTTATGTTCTTTTTAATCGAACCTGGAAAGACTACATGGCTTCCTCAGTTAGATTAACAACCTCTCAAAAGAGATTAGTCTAATAACATACATAGGAAAAACCAATTAGAGAAAGCATACATATGCCCCATGTTATGACATGCAATTGAATGGGAAGCCTATTATGCTAGTCCATCAGTATGTATATCTTGGAAGTTCTGCAAAAGGACAATGAGCTGTGTATAGAACAGTAAGAAGGGGAAGAGTTCAGGGTGGATTGTATTTGAGAAATGATATAATCTTTTACTGACTCAAAGCTGCTTTCTTCTGCAAAAGCCCATTTTTAATAGTTTGTTGCCTTTTGTTTTTTATACCACCTTCATGACAATAGTGAACTCTCAGATGAGGAAATGCCTTTTAGAAGGTTGGCACCTTCTCTGAAACATTAGAGAGTTGATCTTCATGCCACTGTAAAAATATGAAGATCTTTGGTCACAGATGTGTGTAGAGAATGTGCTGGCTTTGCTGGCATACTCTGGGGTGAGTAAAATTGGCCTTTGTGCCCTCTCTCAGGGTAAAACCCTCACTTATAAGAACAAAGATATAATAATTTCTTATTTGAGAGCAGGCCAATGTCAATCCTCACCCAAGGATGTGCCAGCACACATATTCTGTATATTCCTATGCCTTTGAGTGAGTGCTTACCTGTTGACAGGTGCATCAAATTGTAGGACTGTAGTAAATGCTACAGGTATAAAAGGTATAAAACAGGTATAAAAGGTTTAATTATGGGTTTGAAATTGCCTAGAAACAATTTATTCCTTATCTATAATAACTTATATCTGAAGCCAGTACTTGGTAGGAGGCAAGAGAAGTTTTGAATTTTTCAAGATGAAAAGAATGAAGACTTGGTTTTAGATATTAATAGGGATAGGCAGGCAACATCTCTTTCATGACTAGATGAATGAATGAGAAAGCATTTGTTTAGTGATCACTGTGTGCTGTCTGCACAAATGGTGCTGCTATAAATGTAAACAAGATAGTTCCTGTCTTCAGGGACTTTACAGACTAGAGGTGGAAGACATTACATAAGGGGAGCTAGAAAACCAGGAAAGGGAATATGCATACATACTTGGTTTGGAAATGGCTAGAAAATGAAGATCTGGTTTAGATCAAGATTAGGTGAAAACTCACTTATTAAAGCCTAGGATTCCAGGATCCCAGGGGTGAAGCCCAGAATCTATCGGTAGGTAGATGAGCAGGATGGGTGGAGTGCAGGCTTGGAAAATGAGGAAGAAAGCATGGTATCTCTACATGTAGTCATTCTAGGCTTCGATGATACTTAAGGTCAATGGCTAATTAGTCTTAAGATGGTGTTCTGGAGCCAAGATGGCAGAAAGGAAGCAGTAACCTCTCTGAGCTCCTCGGTCACTAAGTCCCAAAGAGTGAATCTGAGTGGATTCCAGAGTGACAGAGCCCAGTGGAAGATGGAGTGTGGCAGAGTCCAGCCCAGCAGGTTACCCAGTGTGTCTGGACAGGACATGCACAGAGTGTGGGGGGTCTGCACAGCTCAGACCTAAGAGCAGACAAGCAGACTACACCAGAGAGAGAAAAAGCCCCAGCCTGCAGACTTACCAAGGACGAATCACAGTCATCTCCCCTTCATCTCATAAAGGGATGGGAAGGGTCATTGGAGTCAGGTACGAGAGTTGGGGCCCCAGGGGAGAGAGCAGCTTCTCTGGTTGCATTCGGCCCCCAGCCTGGAAGGTTAGAAACTGCCTGCCTGTATAATACAGGGGCTGGAATGGCAAAGTAAATCCTAGCTGCTCCGATCCTCCCATCCCTCCTTCATGAAGCAGAAGACCCAAAGATAAGTCTCCCACCGAGATTGAAATCCCAAGTGAATGGAAATAGCCCCAGGCTTGAGAGTCTCCAAGAAGGGGTGTAACTGAGACAGCCAGGAGTCTGAAGAGAAGAGAGGTAGGGATCCCAACAAGCCCCACCTCACCTCACCAACAAAAGCCTACTTATAGCCCAGGGGTATAGAGGCAGAAATCTGAAGTGGTCAGATGCACCCCCACCTACACATCTACATTCCTCACTGACTTCCTTGACTTAGCCATAAACTAGCCACCCAGAGGTATTCAAGGATCAGGCCCTAAACCCATAGCCTGAGAAACTAAGAAACAGGAAGTCACAATGGGAAGGAAGGAAGCTGAAAAGGAGAAGGGGAAGGCAAGAAAATCTATTTGAGCCTACTATGTAGGGCAAGAACAATTAAATACACAGGACAATATAGACTCTCTACCCACACCTGAGACTACAGAAAGAAACATGATCTGGTCTCAAGCCCAAATAGCATTCCTGGAGGAGCTTGAGAAAAATTTTAAAGATCAAATCAGGGAGGCAGTGACCAACTTGGAAAAAAGTCTCAGTGAAGTAATTGGAGAAAATACCTCCCTAAAAAAGGAACTTCAAAAACCAACTGAAGACCATAATTCGCTAAAAATTAGAAACAATCAAACTGAAACTCAGAACTCTATGATGCAGCAAGAGTCAATCAAACAAAACAAGACAATTGAAAAATTGGAAGAAAATGTAAAATATCTCACTGGAAAAATAACTGACCTAGAGAACAGATCCAGGAGAGACAACCTAAGAATTATTGGTTTACCAGAAAGCCATGACGAAAAAAGCAGCCTAGACAACATCCTCCAAGAGATTGTCAAAGAAAACTGTCCTGAGGTCCTGGAATCAGAAGATAAAATAGCTATTGATAGAATTCACCAGACTCCTCCTGAGAGAGATCCCAAACTGAAAACTCCAAACTCCAAGAAATACAGTAGTCAAATTCCAGAATTACAAGATTAAAGAAAAAATTCTACAAGCAGCCAGAAAGAAACAATTCAAATATCGAGGAACTACAGTTAGGATCACACAGGACCTAGCAGCTTCTACATTAAAAGAGCATAGGGACTGGAATTTGATATTTCATAGGGCAAGAGGGCTAGGACTACAACCAAGGATTAACTACCCAGCAAAACTGAGCATAATCTTTCAGGCAAGGAGATGGTCATTTAATGAAATAAGAGACTTCCAGACTTTCCTGATGAAAAAGCCAGAGCTCAATGGAAAATTTGATCTCCAATTACAAGACTCAAGAAAGACATAAAAAGGTAAACAAGGGAAACACAGACTCACAAATGCATAAGTGCACACACCCACACCCACAAACACACGCTCATTATTTGGGATGCAATAAGAGCAAAATGTTCACATCCCTATATGTGGAGCTGATAACTGTCAATATTCAAAATCTTTATGATTATCATGACCTTCAAAAGGGTTATACTTAGATAGAGGGTGTGGGTATGAATGCACTAACATGAAGTCTAAAAAAAAAACTATTAAGGGGATCAAAGGGACTGTAATGGGAAAAAGGAAATGATGAGATAGGAAGAGGTAAAATATGCCATCTGAAGAGGCATTGAAACACACTATAGAAGAGGGGAAAGAAAGAGGGAGAGGAACATCATTTAAACACTATTCTCACTGGTTCTGGTTCAAAGAGGGATCAACTTAATCAGTGAAGTTTAAGATTCTAATGTGAATAGACACATAAATTCATTAAATAGAGGAAAAGGAGGGAGGGAGAGGAGTACTGTTTGAAATTTACTCTCATTGGTTTGGAATCAAACAGGGAGTAATTTACTCTGATAAGTATAAAAATTTATTGTGTCCTATAGATAGTGGAAGGGTAAGGGAGGGGGTGAAAAGGAGGAGACTAAAGGGGGGATTAGAAGGGAGGGAAATAGTAGTAAGGGGAGAGGGCAGGTTAAGGGGGGGTCACTGGGTGGGAACACTGAGGGAGGGGGCAGTCAAAAGGGAAAACTTCAAGGAGGGGAAGGGAGAAGGAAGAAACAAAAACATAAACAGAGGAGGGAATAGGATGGAGGGGAAGAGACAGTCTCTTCTTCACTGAGGAGACTCACCATTTTGTAGTTTTCAGAGGCAGCTCCAGCTCCTGGCCTGCGAACTGTAGGGAGATGGAGCTATCAGTCTTGGGGGGTTATCACTCTTGCTTTAACCTCCCTGGATCTGGATTGTGATCTGGGGGGGAGGTCGTGGGTGGGTTTCCAGCTTGACAGAAAAGGAAGTTGTCCCCCCACATATTCAGGACGAAAGTTCCCGTCTGGCGCCAGGCCATACTGTGTCAACAAGCCCAAAAGTCAAGTAATTAAGTGGCAACATGTCAAGGCAAAGGAAACAAATTAAACAGAAAAATGCAACCTTAGACTCCTACTTTGGGGGCAAAGAGGATCGAAGCATACAGTGAGAGGAGGGCTGTGAGGTCAGAAATCCTGCTCCAAAAGTCCCAAAGGAAAACATGAGCGGGTTGCAGGCCATAGAGGACCTTAAGAAGGACTTTAAAAATCAAATAAGAGAAGTGGAGGAAAAATTGGGAAGAGAAATGAGAAAGATGCAGGAAAAGTATGAAATGAGAGTCAACAGCCTGACTGAGGAAAACAACTCCTTAAAAAATAGACTAACTCAAATGGCAAAGGAGGCCCAAAGGGGCAATGAGGAGAAGAATGCCTTAAAAAGTCAAATTTGCCAGATGGAAAAAGAATCTCAAAAGTTCACTGAGGAGATTCATTGCTTCAGACATTGCTTTAGACTGGAGCAAATGGAAGCTAATGACTTTATAAGAAATCAAGATGCTGTTAAGCAGATCCAAACAAATGAAAGATTAGAAGGCAATATGAAATATCTCATGGGAAAAACCACTGACCTGGAAAATAGATCCAGGAGAGATAATTTAAAAATTATTGGACTACCTGAAAGCCATGATCAAAGAAGGAACCTAGAAATCACCCTTCAAGAAATTCTCAAGGAAAACTGCCCTGATGTTTTAGATCCAGAGGGCAAAATAGAGTTTGAAAGAATCCACCGATCACCTCCTGAAAAAGATCCCAAAAAGAAAACTCCCAGGAATATTATAGCCAGGTTCCAGAATCCCCAGATCAAGGAGAAAATACTACAAGCAGCCAGGAAGAAACAATTTCAATATTGTGGAAACACAATCAGAATAGCACAGGACCTGGCAGCTTCTACACTGAGGGATCGAAGGGCATGGAATACGATATTCCAGAGGGCAAAAGAGCTGGGAATGAACCCAAGGGTCACCTACCCAGCAAAACTGAGTATTTTGTTTCAGGGGAAAATATGGTCATTCAGTGGAATAGAGGATTTTCAAGCATTCTTGAGGAAAAAACCAGAGTTGAATAGAAAATTTGACATCCAGACACAAGAAGCAAGAGATGCCTGAGAAGGTAATCAGGGAAAAGAAATCAAAAGAAACTTATCAAAGTTGAACTATTTACATTCCTATATGGAAAAACAATAACTGTGACTGATGATATCTTTCTCACTATGAAAATAATGGAAGAAGGGTGTATGGTCATATGAATACATATGTGAATGTGTGTGTATATGTTTACAGTTATACATGGATAGAGGGCATGGGGAATCGAGGATACTCAAGGGATGAAATTATGAGGTGAGAGAGGAAAGTGGTAAGAGGAGATGGGGAGAGACAGGGTAGGGTAAGCTATCCCATGTAGAAGAAGCAAGGGGAAGTGGTTGCAAGGGAGGGGAAGAATAGGAAGGCAAAAAGGCAAAACTACATTTTCATTGAATTTCGTTCTGGGAGAAAATGTCATACATACTAAATGGGATATCTCAACCTGCAGCAGAATAGGGGGAAGGGGAATGAGAGGAGGGATGATAGATGGGAGGGCATCCTTGGGGGGAGGGAATGTTGGAAGTACCCACTATAGAAGAGGGACAGGATCAAGTAGGGAATGGACCAGGTGGGGGGTGGGATGAGTGGGAGGGAATTATAAGCAGCCTTGTACAATATATCTACTATGCTAATGTTTTGCATAGCTAGACATGTACAACATATATTGAATTACTTATCTTCCCAGTGGGAATGGGTGACAAGGGAGGAAGGAAATGGATCTGAACTTCGAGGTCTTAAGATTAAAAGTTTCAAATATATATAAATACTATTATTAATACTCTTTTGCTTGTAATTGGGAAATAAGATGTGCAGGCATTGGGACACAAAGATTCACCTTCCTCTAATGGAAAAGTTGAAGGGGGTATGGGAAAAGATATGGGAGAGAGCAGACTGGAGGAAGGGATATCTTGTGGGACTGCTATTCTTCGAGGGTGGGTAGGGGAAAACCAGGGCGGAAAAATAATTGTAACTCAAAATCTGGCGGAAATGAATGATGTAAAACAGAAGTTAATAAAGCATTTGTTTGAAAAAAAAACTTCAGGTAGAAATGATGCTGGTTTTTGCTCTTGAATGTTGTCTTCTTCCTGCTTAGAATCATGTCTTTAATATTGCAAAGAAGATTTCAGTATTAACTGGAAATAAAACCATTGCCTCTCCTTATTTGATCAAGCATTGCTTTTTGGGAGCAATAATTACCCTCGAAAGCTTGCTAATTAGAGAAATCTTCAAATTGTGATTCTGATATTGCAATTGCTTATTTTTTTTCATGCCATGATTAAAAGATCAGGTGCAGAAATATAAGCTGATGACTTTTCTTGGGGAAAGCTTTTGAATTGACAACATAAAGTTTTTTAAAGGTCTATTTTTATTCTTTCCTGTTTTATATCTTAGTGACTTTAAAGGTATTAAAGGGTTAGTTTTTTTGGTGACAATTTTTCTTTATTGTATGGATGTAACCAACAGACCAAATAAATGGGGGGTATGTCAGCATGTGCCTGTACTTGTAATAAACTAAACCTCAAGGAACCTCACAAGAAGAGCTCCAAATAGATTTGTTTAAAGAACAGTAATAGTGTTAAAGCTAAAAAGTCATTTAGTAAAATGTCAGTAAAAGTTGTCCTTTTTATTTTGACTGAAATACCAACAAGTTTCTCTTCTGGAATTCAGATTTTCTAAGAAAGGTGGAGTGGTGGAAGGCTGTTGTGCCGATTTCAAAGTCAGGAAGCCCAGGGTTCCAGCCTTGCCTCTGACATACTCATTGGGCTATACTGGTCAAGTCACAACCTTTCAGAGACTTAGTCAACTCCAAGACTCAATTTCAGAGAAGGTGCTGGTAGAGGAAATCTCTTACTGGAAGAACAATGACATTGATGAAATTACAGGTCTGGTTTAAAAAAAAAAAACACATTAATTTTCTGTAACATGAGGGCATCTCATAATCAAGTTAGTTTTAATTCACAGTTTTTTCCTTCCCTCATGTATATAACTTCTATTTTAGACTAATGAAAGAAATGAGGGCAAAGACGTAGAAACATATTTCCTAGCTCCGTGTCTGGGTAATTGACAAATCATTCAACAGTATGCAAATAAGCTTTTAATGGTAATTGTTTCAGAGGTCAGGGCTCAAGTAAATCATTCTATTTCCAGGGTCAACTCTTACTGAGCCTATGCGTTTCTCCTGGTTCTTTAAAAAAAAGATTCCTAAATTTTCACACTTGTAAAAATAAAAAAAAAATGGCATAACTTTCATTGAAGTAGGTCATAGAAATTATATGTTGTTCTTATCCTCACTACATATTTTTTTTAAATCCCTGCCTTTTTGTCATCCAGTTCAGTGTGTGAATAGATGCAGGGGTTTCCTGTGGGTTAAGTAAAGAGAACACAGTTGAAGATGTAAAAATTAAGATGAGATAGTGTTTTCTAGTATATGACATTATGGCGTTAGAAAAGCATTGAATACCTTTTTAGCTCTAACACCATTACATAAAACAAAAAGGGCTCACTTTTGTACATTGGCCTAAGGTTTTCAAGACTTTATTTATCTCTTGTGGTCAACAACCCTATGAGAGAGCTGCTATTATTATCCCCATTTCAAAGATGCAGAAACCAGGGGGAAGACAGGTTAAGTGGTCATAAAGCTAGGTAAATAGCCAAAGCAGAATTTATACCCAGGTCTTTCTGACGCCAAGGTGAGGCTCTATCGATTTCAGGCTCTCTAAATGTTGTGCCACTCTTTTTTGCCTTTGAAGAATAACCTCTGGGGGACAGTTAATGTGATTTAGTCAGTGATTCAATAGAAGAATATTATACAATTATTCTTGTGACATTTTGAGACTGAGCTATCCTGCCTCTGATTTACTTGGTTTTACAAGATGACAGTCCCACTTTCTTTATGTGGCTTTTGTTCTCCTTAAATCACATAAGTCTTGAAATCTAAATATGTGAATAAGAAGCCTCCACAATAAAGTAAAAATAACAACAACAAAACAAAAACTCCAGGCTCTTAGATGAGCAACCCCCAAAGGTTACTTTTATATTTCTAGACATGGCTGAAGTTTTCATGGATATTTGGGACTTCATATACCCAGAATAAAGAAGACATCTTAGAACAACCTTTGACTTTTTGGGGGACTGAGGAACAATTTAAGAGACCATATCCCTTCTTTAACAACTTGGAGATTTCCCTAATGAATATTGATGCAAAAATTTAAATAAAATATCAACAAGGAGATTGTAGCTATATATCACAAAGGATCATACACTAGGACCAGGTGAGATTTACACCAGGGATGCAGGACTGGTTCAGTATTTGGAAAATAATAAGCATAATTGATCATATCAAAACCAAAATCTACAGAAATCATATGATTATCTCAATAAATGCAGAAAAAACTTTTGACAAAATACAACACCCATTCCTATTAAAAATGCTAGAGAGCATAGGAATAAATGGAGCTTTCCTTAAAATGATAACTAGTATTTATCTAAAACCACCAGCAATCTATCTATAATGGGGATAAGCTAGGAGCCTTTCCAATAAAATCAGGGGTGAAGCAAGCCCATTATCATTACTATTACTTAATATTGTACTAGAAATGCTAGGTTTAGTGATAAGAGAAGAAAAAGAAATTAGAATAAGAAATAAGGATACAAAATTATCACTCTTTGCATGATGTTTATCCTTAGAGAATCAACTAAAAAAGTGGTTGAAACAATTAACAACTTTAGCTAAGTTGCAGGATATAAAAAACCCACATAAATCATCAGTATTTACATATATTTCCAACAAAGTCCAGCAGCAAGAGATAGAAAGAAAAATTCCATTTAAAATAACTGTAGACAATATAGAATACTTGGAAGTCTACCTGCCAAGACAAACCCAGGACCTGAACATAATTACAATTACAATTATGAAACACTTTTCATAAAAAAAAGTCAGATCTAAAGAACTGGAAAAATATTAATTGCTCATGGGTAGGCCAAACCAATGTAATGAAAATGACAATTCCACCTAAATCAACCTACTTATTCAGTGCCATACCAATCAACCTACCAAAAATTATTTTATAGAGCTAGAAAAAATTATAATTTATCTGGAAGAACAAAAGATCAAGAATGCCAAGGGAAATCAATGAAAAAAATATGAAGGAAGGTGGCCTAGCTATACCATATCTTACACTGTCTTATAAAGTGATAGTCATCAAAACAATCTGGTACTGGCTAAGAAACAGAATGGTGGGTCAGTGGAATAGATTAGACACACAGTACATTATATTAAATGACCATAGTAATTTAGAGTTTGATAACCCCAAAGATCTAGGCTTTTGGGACAAAACTCATTATTTGACAAAAACAACTGGGAAAACTGGAAAACTATGGCAGAAACCAGGTATGGACCAAAATCTCACACCATATGCCAAGTTAAGGTTAAAATGGGTACATGAACAACTTGGAGAAGCAAGGCCATGACCCAAGAAGAAGAAGAATACCAACAAGAATCACTCAGGAACATCTGCCCTAGAGGGACTTTTGTGCTACCTGAGGAAATAATACTTTGTTTGAGCCTCTACTCTCCCCCCCCAAAAAGGATGGGATGCTGGGTAATTGAGGGATAACAAGAGAAAAGAAAGTAGTCTTAGAAATAGGGAATCGCTCTGAGAAGTTGTCTTGCTTACAGCCACTTTTGCTGATCTAGTTTTCCAGTCTTACAAAGGTCTCAGTTTTAGGTCACCAGTGGTCTAGGTTTGCTTTCCCCCCCTGAACAGATGAAGATTTCTAATTCATTGTATAAATTGACCCTGAAGAAACCCAAGTATCTGATATCTTCTAAGTTTTTCTGATTAGACTAGACCTTCTAGTGTTCATTTGTGAATTCAACATGAACTTCAGGCTTAAGTCACACCCACATTCCTATAAGTGATCACCAAGAATAGAGGATTTTAGTGTGGGAAAGTATTACTCTAAGTACACTATTGTCTTCACTACTTTCCTAGCAACAAATGTGTTACCAATCAAAACTGTTAATCATATGCACTCTTTTAAAGTTCTATGATTTTTTTTCCACAGGAATTACCTAAATTCTAATTTTGAAAAAAAATCTAAACCCACTATGATTATCCAAATTCCCACCACAGTCTTAAACAGAAGGTATAATTTTCATTGCCTTTCTTGAGTTATGCTGTAGAGCTGTCAGATTACATTAGTTTCTTGCTAGAGGTGACTGCATTTTATAGTTTGCCATATGGTTTGGGATCTGTCAGGATGAAAGGATATATGAATCTATAATAACATTTCTACATCTAATTGAGCTGAGAAAGATAAAACCTTTGAGTTCAGCATAGGAAAGAAAACACATGGGAAAAAAGTGGTGGGAAAAATGTGGGGAAGGAAATCACAGATTTTTAAAAAGAGCATAAGTTCCCCACAAATTTATAATAGATTCTTTTTGTGACGTCTCTAATCTCTAGTTGTATAGATATCTACTTTGAGTATGGTGTTTAGAGTAAACTTTCAGAGTTCCTCCACATGGTAAAAATTTACCCCACATATAGTTGATTTTACCAACAATATTTCACAAGAAATCTGCATTATAATATGCCCCCCTTTTCCAACCCCCTATCCCCATGCACTTTAAGGCTACAGAACCCCAGTGCAAAGATACAGTTAATCCGGCCATTAGAAAGCAGCTCAGTAGTCCATCTTTTTCTTAGACCTCTAAAACCACTGCATTTCCCTGGGCAATGTTTCTCTTACCGATGCCATACATGTGTCTTTCCATCTTCCCATGCCTTGGGTTATCTCAACTGCTTCACCCTTCTCAGAATTTCTGAACCTATGGCTGCTGAGTACCCATCTGGGCATGGTTTAGTAAACTCAGCTCTGTGTTCTTCCCTTCTATTATAACAGTCCAGCCCCTCTAATTCAACTCAGCCCTATGGGAAAGAGGACAAAAACCTCAGAGTGCTAGCATGTGGCCCTTCTGAATTTAGCCATAGACTCTCACCTACTCTTTGCTATTCCCCAGAAGGCTACCACTGATGCTCCTGGGTCCCATAAGGATCATCTTTGGAACCTGACTGAGACAGATCAACAACACAAAAGAGAAACAAACATCCCCAGACTCTTTTCTTGAAGTCTGGGTAAAAGTTGGAGAATAGGGGAAGGAAGTTTTCACTGGTTCAGTGTCCATGGTGTCCATGCTGTGGGTGATTGTGCAACAGGAAAGAGGTCATAAGAAAGTGTGGCTGAAAATAGCCAGTCTAGTCAAATGTAAAGACTTAGTCGGTTAATCAAAGGAGACCAGGTGCCACACCCTTTGTTAACTTTGATCAGCCTCAGTGAAGAGAAGGATGACATGGAACCCTGCAGAGCTGGAGTTGTGAATTACTTTTGTCACATGGTTTTCCAACACATATTTCACTGCCATTGTACTCTTTAAGCACCCTATTCCCAAGGACAAATGCATATCTTGTGGAGGAGCGCATCACAGATTTATAAGGGAAATATTTTGTAACTACTCTTCCTGCTACATTACTTCAGCAAAAAATGTCTTTACTAAGTACTAAGGGCTGTTTATTATTTGTTAATAGTAAGTACACTAGTGATGACTTGTGAGATATAGTACTAGGAGCAGCAAGGAATCCAAAGGATTACCCTTAGGATGACCCTTAGGATGAAAAAGTAATCATCCTTCTAGGGATTCAACCTGTGTGGGTTTGAGCACAAGTGGAGGGGGAGGTCCTCAGAGGACCTCTGCATGTCCATAAATGATTCCTATAAGATGAGGGGGCTGAACTATATAATCTCTAAGGTCCATTTATTATCAGAATTAAGAAAAGGGGAAGGAGACAAGTGTGAGAAATCCAGTACTTTCATAGGTATGAAAGCAGTCCATTTCAGTTCTATTTCTGATGTCTTAACCCTCTACTAGGTAGTAAGCACGGCAGGGATTATGTAATTTTTCATCTTTGTATTTCTAGAACCTACAATAGTGCTCTTCATGGTATAGGTGCTTAATGAAAGTAAGCTGAGTTGGGCATTATCAAGTAACTGCTTAAATAACTTTTATTATTTCTCCCAAACCTGGGTTGCTCGAGTCTCTTCATTTGGTCCTTGCCCCTCTAAGTCCTCTGTTCTTTATTCTCTTGTCTTATAAATTGAAAGAAGCAAAGAAGGGCTTTGTTTTTATATAGCTAACCACAAGGGGGAGCTCATAAATGAGGTAATGAACCCTTAAGCCCCAAGATATTGACAACTTTGGGAACAGTTGGCTGTTTCAAGTCAGATCAGCGGCCTTGCTTTTCTCTCTCCACTGAGGGCTGGACTTCTCTCTCAAGTTGGTATGTAGAAATAAGTCCAACCCAGGATATTACCACTTAGATTGTTTTTTCTTTTCCATTTCCAGTTGAAAGAAAAAATATTAACCACAATTATTTAGTTACATTTTGATACACTAAAAATGTAGAAATTCCCCTCCCACGTGGTGACCTAATATTAAAAAGCCTTCAACCTCTATGAAAGGATGTGGTAAAGTGTGTGGCTTCATCTACTGCTGTAACAACTACTTGCTGTTCTTAGATAAGACAACCTGCAGTTTTGTCTAAAAGGACTGCTTTCATACCTATGGAAGTACTGGATTTCTCACACTTGTCTCCTTCCCCTTTTCTTATTCTGATAATAAATCCTTCTACTTAAAATATGAATACTCTCCTTTTCTCCCTTGACAGATCTCCCTATTTCCCTACTCCCTCCTTCTATGAAATGATTTACTTTTCTATGCTAAGTTCCAAAAAATACTATTAATTGGATGTATATTTTAAGTGGGTTTGAGCAGTTGTTATAAACATTTAAATCTGAACCCCAGGAATCTAAATTTCCCTTAAGCAAGAACAGATTCCTTAGCATGTGAATACATCTCTTCTCTTTGAGTTTGGCCTTCTATCTTTGTGCTACATTCATTGGGCTATTATTAATTAGTATACCTCTCTCAAAAGTTGAAGATAATTCTCCAAGACAGTCCAGGGATATCTTTGCTGGACCCGGGTCCTCTACAAGACTCATGTGTATACTGCAATGCTTAAGGAAAACAACACCGGCATGTCTCTTACCCAAAGCCTAGCTTGCTAAGTGAAGGGAAAAAAAATCTCTTCCTATTCTCTCATACTACCCAGCACAAACAGTATTAATGATAATTAAGATTTATACCTGCAGCACATGGCTCTGGGCTTGTTATTGCTTTCCTCAGATTTCTAGGTATAAACATGTTGGGTGTGAGGATTCTAGAACTCTCGCAATCTCCCACACACTGTGTTCCTCCCAACATCAATTACTGATTAATATCTTCCCAATATCATTTAACCTGTTAACATCAATTAGCTTTTATAAAAAGATATTTATTAAAAATTTTTTTAAAAGTATAGCAAATACAAAGGTAAGACAGTGTCTCAAACCTGAAGGATACTCTCCTGTACATGCTCTGTCCCTGGAGAGATTCAGATCAAACTTTAAATAGTTGCTACAGCACATTGCCCCACTAAGTTCATTTTGGGGTGTGTCATAACCAATGGACCAGTTATTCCCTTGCTTTCAGGGCATGATGTCTTGGCTGACAAGTTGGGTCACTGCTACTCTGGATCAGGCAGGCTTCTCAACATTGGTCCTTCACCAGATTTGGCCATTGCTATTGTTATCAGATGTGGTTGCTGAAGGGCAGTTTTGATAGTTCTCTTGACTTTTTTTTTTTTTTTTTGAGGCTTACAAGCTTATAACCTGGTCTGTTCAGTCTAAAATGTAAATTTGCCTAAGATCGGAAAAGAACACACAAAAGAGACAGCAGAGACAGGAACCAGGCATTCATGGTCACATGAATGGCAGCTATGTGGGGAGATAAAGCAGTCAAGGGAGGCAGAAAAATGCTGCTAGATCCATTATTGCTCTCTCTTCCACTCCCACAGATATGTCAACAATGGTTCTTTCTCAGCAGCCAACTAAGATTTTTTTATCACCGTGTAGTAAGCTGAAAGAAAATAGACTATACCCATTTCTACTCTCTCCCTCATGGGAAGGAGAAAGGCCCCTCCATCTTGTATTTCTTTGTTTGTTTGTTTGTTTGTTTTTTGGTGGGGGGAGAAGGCAAGGCAATTGGAGTTCAATGACTTATCCAAGGTCACACAGCTCATAAAGTGTCAACTCTCTGAGACTGGATTTGAACTCAGGTCATCCTGACTTCAGGGCTGGTGCTCTATTCACTGTGCCATCTAGTTGCTAGATGTATTTCTAAAAACATATTGTATATTCTCTTGGTATTGAGCCTTTATTGGCCAGTTCCCCTATTATACACATTTTAAGTAACATATACAGGGAAAGGGTACCCTTCTGCCTGAATACAAGGGGTTGGTCTAGCCTCTAGGAGAGCAAGGAACAAAAAGTTAAAGCAGGAGAATCTGCTTCTCCCTGAGTGGACATAAAATTCCCTGGGTAGGGAAGAATTATTATCTGGGATGAGATCCCTCAGCAACCTTCCTGGTTACCTAGGTCAGCAACCCAGTTCCAGCCCCATATTTAAATGAGTGTTTCCATCTTCCTTTGCTTTTGGCAATCACTATGGCTTCTATCACGTCAGTAATAGAATTACATCTTCAACAAACACCATGGCTTCTCAAGTTCAACCTTCAAGCTTGTAGGAGCTGTGCAAAGTCTATGCTAAGTCACATACAAGGTTGATCTGTTTTACGAGCTGGAAGTAATTTCTTAAGTCCTGAGTTTTCATGGCAATGCATGAGGATATGGCGAGGCAGGTTGCACATTTTGATATGATCACTATTTACCAGGGATCCCTTCCCATGTGCGTTATACTGGGGTTGTTTTTTCCCCTTAAAGATGATGAAGGTGCTCCAGGGACTCACTTGGGTGAGGTGACTAAGGATCAAACTCCATATCTCTTTACACAGCTTTCTGAAAGGCTCTGACCAGATTGAAAAGGCAACACACCCTGCTCTGCTGATTGGGGGCATCCATGAGGAGGGCCAGGGCTAGGGTGGGGAGTGATATTTCCCTCAATTAAGTGCTGTTTCTATGTTGGCACTATAGACACTTGTTTTTTGTTTGTTTGTTTTTTTAAAGCAATTGGGGTTAAGTAACTTGCTCAAGGTTACACGGCTAGTCATTATTTATGTGTGGGTGCTCATTTTCTGAGGCCGGTTTCGATCCCGGGTCATCCCAACTCTGAGGCCGGCGCTCTTACTCACTGCGCCACCTTGCTGCCCCTATACTTGTTTTATTAAAATTTGAATGATCTCTGAGTATCTCATTTTGTTCCAACATTGAACCTGAAATAAGAGTACTGACCTGAGTCAGGACAGCTCTTAATATTTAACATATTAGTTGGCAAATGGATAAGATGGTTCATGGCATGCATCATGGTTGAAGTAGAAGAAGGGCATGACAGATATGAGGATATAGTAATTGGGTAGCCAGGCATGGCACTAGAACCCTGTATCAAAGATTCTTCTGGTGGCATGTGAGTACTAAATGAAATGAAATTAAACAGTTTAGGTCCTTACTCACATGAAGCAATTCTCTCTGCTGGAGGATGATGTGGAGGGTTGTCAGTCCATAAATATTTTATTAAGTACCTACTTATAATGGTAATTGAATTTAAAGATCCCCTTGTATTGGCTTGGTTTTCAGGTTAAGTGTTAAAACCCAGAGCTTGTGAATCCCACTTGTGGGATGGACTTGTTGACATGAAGAGAGGGGGTTGAATTGGGAGGAGCTGGCACCATGGATAGAAAGGCCCAAGCAAAGAGAGGCCAGAAGAACTTTTGGGAGCAGCATTGTGGAGGGAGAGGAAGAGGGAAAGAAAGAGAGAGAGGGGGGGAGAGAGAGAGAGAGAGAGAGAGAGAGAGAGAGAGAGAGAGAGAGAGAGAGAGAGAGAGAGAAAGAGAGAGAGAGAGAGAGAACTGCTGGGAGCCAGAGTTGTTGAGAGAGAGAACTGCCAGCCAAAGCCACCTGGATTGCTGAGGACCAGTTGGAGCTGCCCAGGACTTTTGAGAACTGCAACCTAGAGCTGATGAGAACTGAGGAGGCATGACTCTGGTGCCGGTATTTTTTCTGTCTGTTTTGATGTTACTTTGCCAGATTCATCTGCTGGTAAAGGAGAGTGCTATTTTTGCAGAGGTCCTGGAAACTTGCTGTTGGTTTAGAGCCCTGAAGGAGGATTTTCTTGTTGTATGTTTACAGAAATCCTGGAAGAGGGTCTTGCTGATGTTTTCAGGGGTCCTGGGACTATACTGCAGGCAAAGAGTGAATTGATGAGGACACTGGCAATGTATATTGTGGCTCTGTTAAGCTTTGTCTTCCCAGGAACAGATTTCTGAGAACTTGCCTGTAGAAAAAACCTCTCCTTGGGTATTTAATGCTGTGATGATATCATAACCTTGTTGTAGCATAGTGGTAGATGGCCTTTGTGCTCTCCACTGCCCCTTTGAAAATGGTGGTAATTGATGATAATTATAATTCAGTTGTGATCCAGGGGTGGAAAACTTTTGACTTGTATACTTTGTGACTGACCAAATGAATATACTTTGTTTATGATTGCAAACTAATCTCCAGTTGAACAGAGAGAAGACTTTGTGATTGACTAAATGAATGTACTGCCCAAGGGTGGAGTACTTGGACATTAGTACTTTGTGACTGAATTGAGGACTTACTAAATTATTGAGTACACATGGTGAATGCCGTATTTTGATTTTCTGTGAATGTTTTGCCTTAATCTGTCACTAAATAAATGGAATTTGTTATGCTCATAATCCAAACCTGGAAGTTGCTTTTGCTTGGTATTACACTACTATGTAACAAGCCCAGTGCTAAATACTCGTACAAAGGGAGTCAAAAGACATTCCTTGCCCTCAAGGAGCTCACAACCTAATAGGTAAGATAACAAACAAATATGCCCAAACAAGCTATATACAAGATGAATAAAATATAATTAAACAAGGGAAGACACTTAATTTAAGAGGGACTGAGAAAAGTTTCCTAAAGAAGATGAGATTTTAGTTGGGACTTAAAGGAAGCCAAGGAAAGAAGTAGGTAGAGATGGGGAAGAGCATTCCAGTAATAGGAAAGTAATAGGGAAGAACTCCCAATAGGGAGTTACTGAAGTAACTTTTATTTATTGAGTTGGGGAGTGACCACAGTCATGCCTCCTCAGTTCTTGGCAGTTCTAGGTGGCAGTTCTCAAAAGTTCTAGGCAGCTCCAATTGACCCTCAGTACTATGCTTCAGGAAAATCCCTTCAGTGGTTGAATGGAGGATGGATTGGAGTGTGGAAAGACTTGAGGAAGGCAGTCCTGTGCCAATGTCTACCACATCATACAGTCAATTCCAGAGTTCTTCAGGGAGACCTTAAGAGTATCCTTGTATCACTTCTGACCACCATGTTAGTGAATGCTTACCTTGTGTGAGGTCTCCATAAAATTTTAGTTCAAGAAAGGACCCCAGGGAATAGTACCTTTATCCTGCCAGATAATCTTCAGAATCTTCCTATGACAATTCAAATGGAAGTGATTCAGTTTCCTGGCATGGCATTGGTAGACTGTCCAGGTTTCACAGGCATACAACAATCAGGTCAGCCCAATGGCTCTGTAGACCTAAAGTTTGGTAGTGAGTCTAATACCTCTTCTCTCCCATACTTTCCTTCAGAGTCTCCCAAACACTGAGCTAGCTCTGGCAACCTATGTGTCAACCTCATTATCGTTATGGCTTTTGTATTCCTCCACATTTTTGTTTTGATTGTTTTTCTTTCTTTCTCCCTAATACTGCCCCTCCTAGAAGTACTGTCCTATAAATAACTTGAGACTTGGTCATTCTGAAGGGAAGGGGAGAGGTCCAGATTCCACATTTTTATTTTGTTTGATTACCCCTTCCCCCCCACCCTTTCCCTCTCTTAGGCTCATGCTAGGAGGGCTGTCTTATAAATGACTTGAGATTTGTTCCTTACAAAGGGAAGAGGAAAGGCCTAGAGCTTATATTTTTGTTATATTTGATTGCTTTTTTCCCCTTTCTCTTTTCTATCCCTTAGTCCTATGCATGACAAGAAGACTGTCTAGACATTTATATGGTTAAAATATCCCTAGAAGATCATTGAGACTTTTTGACCAAGGTATTTTGATGGGATCAGCAGGTTCCTGGCACTGCTTCCCTAACTTTCCTTAGACAACTTTCTCAACTACACAACTTGCTTGGCCTCAGCTTCCTATATACTGCTCTTGGTCTGGGGGCATAAAGGGTCACAGAAGCATGTATTTGGTGACTGTCAAACCTGGTGGGTGCCTGAGACCATGCAAATCATCATACCTTGATGACTGACCAGATAGATGTACTTCCAGGTGGAAATTGGTGGTGGTGGTGGTAGTGCTGATGGAGGGTGAAAGGAGTCATGTCCAGAGATGCTAAGTGTCACTGTATCCTTGATGTATATCCTTGCCATGTTAGGGCAAAGTAAACCTCTTTTGTTAAACGTTCAGTGACTTTTAAGTGACTAATTTTGTCCCAGCATCAAAATTGAACTGAGAGGATGCTGGCTTTAGTGCCATACCTAAAACACATCCCTAACACACATAATACAAGCTGTTTGGAATGCACCCCCTACTTCTGTAGGGGACGATTTTCTCAGATATTTTATTCTTCAGCTAAGAAGATCTTTATAATTTATACATTATATATGTATGTATATAATCCTCATAATTTTTATTTAATGATAATTTCTGTTTTTAGTTTTTTTTTTTAAGATATCTCCCTTGATATCACTTTCTTCTGGGCAAACAATCATTGTCATTGGAGTCATACGGCCATTAGGATATTGGCAGATGGTTGTCTTTATGCCAAAATTTATCTAAATACTTTTAATCAAACACTTTTCTGAACTGAATCATATTTTTACTCCTTAAAAACATAGTAACTAGAGTGTTGAAAGAGTTAAGAAAAAAAGTATTTTTTTCTTGCTTCCTGAATATGAATGGTATTTTTAAAACCTTAAGCTTAATTTAAATATGAACTTAATCAACTTGATATTCTTTCTATTTCAGGCAATCAAGGATCTTGTTGAAGATAATAGAATTCCCCTATTTCTGAATCTTTTGCAGTAAGAATAAGATTGTCAAAACTCAGCCTACTTCATCTAAATCCAACTAATCGTTGTGTCACAACCTAGGCTCTTCTGGCATAAAGGGCCCGAGTATATTTTGTGAAGTTTCTTCATTTCCTTCAACTTACAGCTACCACCAGGAACCCTGTGAAGATTCTCTGTATGCTCCCTAGCACCTAGCCTAAACTGAGGCCAGTTCTTCAAATGCAAGCACACCATTCACATTATTACAGAATGTTTTATTGAAGGAATTAAAAAAAGACGACAGAAACCTCTGAACCATTAGTCACAGAATCTCTGAATCTGAGTTTGAAGAGACTACAGAGATCATCTTGTCCTCCTCATAATTAACCAACAATCCTCTCTACCACATCTCTAACAAGGGGTCATTCACCTTTGCTTGAAGTTTTCTTGTGGGGGAGAAGCTGCTTACCTCCTGACATGGCCCATTCTAACTTTCAATAGTTCCAAAGATCGACAGTGTTTTCCTTCTCCTCCTTGCAAGATGAGTGTCATGCCACTTGCTACCATTCTTCTGCATTAAATCAGAAGAAAGAGAAAGGAAGATTCTTAGACAGGATCCATAAACAAACTAATACACCTTGTATGCTTAACTGGACTAGCTTTTCACTTTATTTAACATCACAATCCTCATTCAGTGTCCAAGGAAGTTACAGAAAGTTTGGATTCCATCATTGCTGGTAATCAACAGTAGCACCCCTTGGGTTTTCTGGGACTAGCATCACAGGACAGAGGGCTGAAAGAGGCCATCTGATCCAATTTCCTTATTTTACAGATGAAGAAGCTGAGGTTTAAGTAACTTTGCCCAGAGTCCCACAGTTAATAAGTAGCAGAAAGGAGATGTTCCAACTCTGAGTTGACCCACATCAATGATTTCAAATCCAGTGCTCTTTCCATTGAACACCATTGCTTACTGATCACTGCCTTTTCAAGCCACAGAAAGTGAAGGCTATGAAGAGACTTCCCCACAGAGTACTGTAATCCATTTCAGTTTATGTCCAAGACTAGGTGACTGCTTAAACCCCACTCACTTTTATGCCTAAAGTCTAGTCCTGCCTCACCCCCAACCATAAGCACAGTCTGGAGGACTGTTAAAATAATCATTGAAAAGTCCATAGTAGTGTCTTAAGTTTCACTCATTTACTGTCTCTCCCAAGACATTTTCACCTAAATGGTCACGGCCTCTCATTCCAGCAACTCACTCAAATATGCCCATTCTGAGGAACAGTTCTGATCTTTTTCATCCTCTCTACTGAAACTTACCTGTCCTATGTATTATTCCCTTAAGATCTTGGCTTCTCCACTTTAAACTAGTGAATCTGACACACAAATGACGATTATTGACAGGGGTTCATTGGGGGTTTCCTTTCTCCCTTCTGTCCCAGGTAACCTATATATATATATATATATATATATATATATATATATATATATATATATATCTTAATATCTTTGAAGACATAATGTGTTAAACTAAAGAAATTACTTTAACGATAGGTATAATAGGAAGCAGCTTGTTTATTGGTAAGCCAATTGTAACAGAGGACATTTTAGGACAGAAGGCTTTTTTTCTCCATTTTATGACTTTTAGCATCTTGATGCATGATATAAAAACTAATTCAAATATATAATGAGCAGTTAATCTTAAGAAGCACCCGAAGCCTCATAAAGAAATAACATTCCCATGTTATTCTCAGTCATAAGATGATTTCATACAATTTCAGAAACCTTGGAAACCATCTAGGCCAACTGATTTCTGAGTAAGAAAAATGCCCGCTCTAGCATTACCCCACAATTGATTGTCCAGCCTCCATCTGAAGACTTCTAGTGAGAAGTCCCACTTGTAGGGAACCCCACTACTTCCTCAAGCAGCTCTTTCTACTTCAGGATAGCTACTATGCATAGCCTGAGGTACATGTGGATGTTATGGGACTATATAGGGCTGCAGACCTTCTATGTATGGGGCATGGTTCTCCTTCATCTCCATCATCATCATTCTCAGCCTATGCTGACCACTAGTATCACCTAGAAATAAAAAGAATCTTGATTGTTTATCATTGATTTTGTGAATAAAATATTTTCTATCACTGTAGAATTTACTTAGACATTTGTTCATGAAATTTATTAGTCTGTAAAATTTTCATTGAATATAATAGTTTCTTTATGGATACCATTAATAAGCAAAAATACAGAAATGCATCCAGCCATGGTATTTAGCATTTTACTGATCAAGCTATAACTCTAACCACATAATATTTTCATAAAGAGATGAGTATTATATGAGTTTCTATTATGCTTTTATGCTACTGGTTTTATGTGTTATAATGACTATCACTTTTCCATGGCAACCACAGATATTTTTAAATTCCAACATGAAATGAAGATTTCTTACAATCAACCAACAAATACTCTTCATCCATTCACCATTTGTTCCACCTTGAAATCTGCTTTTTATCAACTTCTTTGAGTAAGCTAAAATCAGGTTAAGCAACAAAATGCTATCTTTTAAAAAGTTAACTAAAACACTCTTAAAATCTCCCTTTCTTTATGTTACTTTATGACAATGGTTCTCTATCACCTACTGTATCCTGTCTAACCTCTAGTCTGATTCTTTTAGTAACTGAAAATTTAGTAAAGCACTTCTTTGTGTGTCTCAGTTTCCTCTTCTGCAAAATAAGGATATTGGGCTAGGAAAAACAAATTCTAAAATACCAATCACAGAGTTCAAATTTACTTATTACATGTGTGTATACATACACACACATATACATACTATAATCATACATGATTATATTATACTATATCATATATTACACTAGAATCATATGTATATGATTCCTATGATTCTAGTGTCATTTCCCGGTGGCTATATAACCAGCCTTTTGTTTTTTAAGTGTGGCATCCAGATTGATAGGGGCTTTGTGACTCCTGGTTTGAGTATTACAGGCACTGCAAAAACACATTCTTGCCAAGCAATACTTATATTCAAGGATAGTTCTGCAATCTTTTGGATTACTGGGGTCACCCCTGACTAATGGGGTCTAATTATGAAAGGGTATGTTGATTCTATGATGCCCTGAGTCACCTTAAGGTGGGTGGGTTTGGGTAAAGGATACCTCTCAATCTGACAATTCTTATTACAATTATATGCTCCCTACAATTGTTCTGGTGCTTCAATATAGCCAACACTGAGATTCACTTAGTTTAGGACTCCAATTTTCAGATTCTATTGGCATATGCTTAACTCAAGTTGATGTAAGGGGTGGGAGGCCTCAAAGCTTTGTTAGGCATTAGCCAACTGTACATACATGTGAAAGGGTTGGAATGTGGCTAGGTAGGTAAGAAAGACAGCAACCTAACCCTGGGGCATAGCTTGGTTTAGGTGTCTTTCCCCTGCCCACTCATCTACATGGTAGAGTAAAAGGAACTTTAAAAAAATAGGGAATCTGGGAATCCTCAGAATCTTTGGATAAATTACCAGGCAAATTATTTGGCTAGTTGTCTCTAAATGGATGATTATTTTGTGTGGTGTAGCTTTTGAAATTAAAATCGGAAGGTACTGAGAATGTTTCTCATAGACCAGAGTGAAGTCTTTGATGGAAAGACTCAAGCTCCTAAGTGCTACATTTTTATTGACTAGCTATTTCCCCCAGACACAAGACTGTGTCTCTTTAAGGGCTTAGACTCTAAGAAAAAAGAAAGAAACATATGAAATGAGAACATCAGAAAGCATACATTTTTCAAAAGTTAGTGCTGCTCTTTTTTCAGGGTTTCTTTTTTCTTTTGGTCATTTATTTTAATATGTTCATTATGCTGTTCCTAATCATATTCAAGCCATCTCCAAATTATGGTGCCCCACCAAGACGCTAGCCCTCCCTCCACTTTTCCAAAGCTGTCTTTGCTATATGTACTGTCTTCCTCTACTAGAATGTAAGCTACATGAGGACAGCAGCTGTCTTGTTTTTTTATATATCTCCAGTACTTAGTACAGTACCAGGAATACAATAAACAATAAATGCTTTTTGGTTCAGTTATTCATTTGTGGTGATGAAGAAAACAAAATTGCAAAAGCAGTCATCTGAGGTAGCAAAAGAGGACATCACAAAAGACAGAACTAATAATGTTAACAATCATCAATAATAACTAGCATCTCCATTGTACCTTCTTATGTGTCTGGCATTACACCAAATGCTTTACAAATATTATCTCATTTGATCCTCAAAACAACCCTGGGAGGTAGGTACTATTGCTATCCCCATTAAGACAGTTGAAAAACTGAGGCAAATAGAGGTTAAGTGATTTGCCCAAAATCACACAGCTAGTTGACTCCACAAGGTCACATAGCTAACCCCAACATCAGGATTACCAGCTCAGACACTTGACTATGGCTGGATTCAAACCCCAGTCTTCCTGACTCCAGGTGAGGACTCTATCTACAATACCACCCAGTTGCCTCTAAAAGAGAATGAGATGAGAAAGAAAGACAATATGCCTGAGAATGTGAAGACAGGTAGGTAGCTAATGAGAAGATTAAAGAGGGTAATACATACACTCTGACACTCTCTCCAAGAGCCAGACTGCTAAGGGTTCTAGCAGTAACCCTGAGGGAGTGAGTTATATCTTTCCTACTGCTGAAAGCCTGATCTCCCTATATGCTGTGTTCCTTCCATGTAAGGAGGTCAGTTACTAGCACCCCAATTCCATTTAACCACTTGACATTAGCTTTTACAAAGGGGTGTTTACTTTGAATATAGAGCAAAAACAAACATACAAACACTCCCCCGAGGACTTCAGGGATATCCTGTCCCTTAAACCACCTTAGTCTCTGGGGAAGACAGGTCAAAAGCTAAGTTCAGTTCCTTAGCTCAATTCTTACCAGGTTTGTAGTCAAAGGCAACATCTCTGCCAGATGAGTTCTTATCTCAACCAGCTAGATGGCCCAATGGACAGGGTACTGAGTTTGGAGACTGGAAGACCTAAGTTAAAATTCAGTCTCGGGGGAGGCTAGGTGGCACAGTGAATAGAGCACCGGCCGTAGAGTCAGGAGGACCTGAGTTCAAATCCATCCTCAGGTACTTGACACACTTACTAGCCTTGTGACTTTGGGCAAGTCACTTAACCCCAATTGCCCTCCAAAAAAAAAAAAATAAAATTCAGTTTCAGATCACTAACTGTACCACCCTGGGCAAATAACTTAACTTGGATCTTCCTTAGTTTCCTCAACTATCAAATGAGGATTAGTAATAGCACCTACCTCAGGATGGTTGTAAGGGTCAAATGAGACAATATTTATAAAGTGCCTAGCACATAGTAGGCACTTAATAAATGCTTGCTCCCTTTTTCCTCTTCTCAGATAACACTGAGTTGGTGTCCTGCAGATCTTCCCAAATGTTGCTTCCTACTCCTTAGGGCAATGATAGTTAGGCTCGATGCAACACCCACTCCCAAGAACTCCCAAGGTCAGAGATTCCATGCCCTTTCCCAAGGGCTATGAACCAGAGTCACTGAAATCCTCTAGGAGCTGAGGCAAAAGAGGAAGCAGCTGCAGTGACTGGCCTTTGTAAATGCCTTTACCATACTCTCTATCACGTGCTTAGGCAACTAGAAGTACTTAGAGAACCTACACATACTCCACAGTCTCTCCAAGATATTTATTTTCCATATTATTATGATTCTTGCAGATGTGAGCTTTCTAGTATCTTCTACATGGAGAGTTTGTATTGGCCAAGAAAGCCAATGGGATCAGTATATTTGCTGGAATACTCTTAAAAAAGAAAAAAAATACTGACATGCTGTTACAAAAGAAAAACATGACAAAAACATAGTAGCAGGATTTCTAGTCACGATGGCTGCCTGAGCAGCAGGCTGGCAATCCATCTCCCACATACCGACTCCAGAAAAACTGATATTCACAGCAGATGGAATAATTATCAAGAAATTCAATGAGAAATTATTGTAAGTAACATCTTCCACACTAGACCGTGAAAAACATCAGCCAGGGCCCAAAGCCAATGCCAGCACCTGGAAGGCTCATAAGAGATAGACAGGGATAGGTGTGGCCTGCAACTCTCTTTGTCTGGAGGCAGAAGACTCCTCTCAGAAAATCCTAGGGTGGTCCTAAGGACTCAGGGTGGAGACTTTAGAAGCCACTGGAAACAGTACTGGACAGGAGGAACCAGTGAAGTGTTGACCAGTCCAGCATAATATTGCAGCCCTTAAACCTGGAAAACCCAGGCTCAGGGGCTCTAAGTCCCTTAACACTCTATCATGGGGTACAAGATGAAGTTCTAAAGATTCAATATTCTGAAATTCACAGATCCAGTGGTGCCAAACCTTAGGGGGTAGAGGTAAAGACAAGTACTCAGGGAACAGTCTCTCTCTGGGGGGAAAACAATTTAGAAATTAAATTAGGAGAAATGAGTATACCAAAGATAGTATGATTAAATATATATGTTACAAATCTGACTCCATAACAAATGCAAGCAAGACTCAAAGGAAAAAAGGGATTTTCCATAAGGACTACAAAATTACCTCATAGAAATGAAGAAAAGCATAAAAAAAAGAAATAAAAGCTCTTGAGGAAGAATTGGAATAAGAATAAGCAGCTTAGGGGGGGAAAAAGGGTGGTAAACCTTATGCAAAAAATGGAATCCTTGAAAATCAGAAGAGACCATACAGAAACCAATGAGTCCATGAGAAAGCCAGAAATATCAGAACAAAATCAAAATATTGAGAAAAACAAGAAATGTAAGATATCTGATGGCAAAAACAAGTGACCTGGATAAAAGATCAAGAAGACATAATGTAATAATCATTGAATTCCCAGAAAACCATGATTAAAAAGAAAAGCCTGCACATTATAGTTTAACCCATTCTGTCTCTCCCCATCTCCTCTCATTATGTTCCTCTCTCACCTCTCAATCTCAGTATCACCCCTTCCCATTAAATTCGACCTGTGCCTTCTATCTATGTATACCTGTAAACATATATGCACACATTCATATATGTATTCATATGTCCATATACCCTTCTTCAGCTATTTTCATACTGAGAAAGGTTTCAGCAGTTACAGTTATTGTTTTTCCACGTAGGAGTATAAATAGTTCAACTTTGATAAGTTCCTTATGATTTATTTTCCTTGTTTACTTTCTCAAGCATCTCTTGCTTCTTGTGCCTGAATGTCAGATTTTCTATTCAACTCTGCTTTTTTCATCAAGAATGCTTGAAAGTCCTCTATTCTACTGAATGACCAAATTTTCCCCTGAAACATGATACTCAGTTTTGCTTGGTAGGTGATTCTTGGTGTTAATCCCAGCTCCTTTGACTTCTGGGATATCATTTTCCAAGCCCTTCAATCCCTCAGTGTAGAAGCTGCCAGATCCTGTGCTATCCTCATTGCATTTCCACAGTATTCAAATTGTTTCTTCCTGGATGCTTGTAATATTCTCTCCTTGATCTGGGAATTCTGGAACCTGGCTATAATATTCCTAGGAGTTTTCTTTTGGGGATCTTTTTTAGGAGGTGATCAGTGAATTCTTTCAACGTCTATTTTGCTGTCTGGTTCTAAAACATCAGGGCAATTTTCCTGGAGATTTCTTGAAGGATGATTTCTAGGTTCTTTCTTTGATCATGTTTTTCAGATAGTCCAATAATTTTTAAATTATCTCTCCTGGATCTATTTTCCAGGTCAGTGGTTTTTCCCATGAGGTATTTCAAATTGCCTTCTGTTCTTTCATTTGTTTGGATCTGCTTAACAGCATCTTGATTTCTCATAAAGTCACTAGCTTCCATTTGTTCCAGTCTAATTCTGAAGGAATGATTCTCCTCAATGAGCTTTTGAGATTCTTTTTCCATCTGCCAAATTTGGCTTTTTAAGGAATTCTCCTCATTGCCTTTCTGAGCCTCTTTTGCCATTTGAGTTAGTCTATTTTTTAAGGTGTTATTTTCCTCAATCAGGCTGTTGACTTTCATTTCATACTTTTCTTGCATCTTTCTCATTTCTCTTCCCAATTTCCCCCCCACTTCTCTTATCTGCTTCTTAAGGTCCTCTATGGCCTGTAAGCAGCCCGTATTTTCATTTGGGGCTTTTGGTGCAGGACTTCTGACCTCACAGTCCTCCTCCTGTTCCATGCTTTGATCCTCTTTGCCCCCCATATAAGAGTCTAATGTTGCACTTTTCTGTTTATTTTGTTTCCTTTGCCTAGGCATGTTGCCACTCAATTACTTGACTTTTGGGCTTGTTGCCATAGTAGGACTTTGCCACCACCCAGGGGAACTTCTGTCCCAAACATTGGGGTTTTCTCAACTGCCGGAGGTATTAGTTGGGTGGCCTCTGTGAAGCCTCCATATACTCTGGCAAGCTGGTCACACACCCCAAGACCTCCCTGCCCCAGACTGCAATCCAGATCCAAGAAGGGTAAAGCAAGAGCAATTACCCCCCCAAACTGATCACTGGATCCCCCTGCAGTTCTCAGGCCAGGAGCTGGCAATGTGGCACAAGCTGTACTGGCTCCTCAGTGGCTTCTCACCCCCAGGAGAAGAAGCTGATGCACTCTCCCAACCAGTCCCAAAGTCCATAGGGCACTGACCTCTCACTTTGTAGTTGGCATCTATGTGTTCGCAATTCTGGAATCACCACAGCTGGTGGTGTTCTGGAGTCCCTCCAGCTGGCTGCTGTTTTGGCCACCCTGTGGCGAAAACCTCCAACTCACATGGTCCTGGGCTTGGCTCCCAGAGAGCTGTGCTGGCCGCTCCCTGCTGGACTGCCAGGCTGTCCTCAGTGAGAGGTTAGCTTCTCCGTGTCATTTTGTGGGTTCTGGAGTCCCAGAGGTCATTTGGAGTCCCCCATAACATAATTTTCAAGTGGTGTGGGCTGGAGCTCCATGGAAGTACTGTTTCTACTCTGCCATCTTGACTCCGCCCCCTCCCCCCAAGCCTGGATATTATAGTTAAAGAAATCATAAATGAAAATAGCCCAGATCTATTAGAAATAGATGACAAGATAAAAAGGCTCCATTAGTCACCTTGTGAAAGAAACCCCAAAAGAAAATGTCTCAGGAATGTCATAGCCAAAAAGCAGAACTCCCACAATATAGAGGGAAAAAATTGCAAACATCCAGAATGGAATTCAAGTATCAAGGAATGACAGTCATGATCACACAAGACCTGGAAATCTCCTAAAAACCAGAGGTATGTATGTATTATTCCAAGAGGCAAAAAGGCATAAACTTACAGTCAAGAATAGCTCACACTGAAAGGGAGCAAATAGACTTTAATGGAATAATGGACTTTCAAGTATTTCTGCTGAAAAGACCAAAGCTGAGTAGGAATTTTGAAATACAAACACAAAAGTCTAGATAAATTTAGAATGGCAAATTTATTTGAGCAATTATAAGATGTATGATGATAAAATGCCAACATTCAAATGGGGGAGAAGTATTCCTTCATCAATGTAATGTCTTTAAAGACTATTGGGGCAGTCAAATAAGAAAAACAGAGGTGGAAGATGATAGACTTTGTTGTTCTAAGGTTTTTTTTTTTAAGAGGGGAAAGATAAAGGAGCTTAAAAAGAGATAGACGCACTAGAGAAGAATGGAGGAAGAAGGGTGTGGAACTTGCTAGTTTTCATAATTGAGATACGTGAGAAGAATATACAAACATGGAGAAAGGGGTTGGTGAGTGGGCATCAAATGAACTTATCTGAAAAAGTTAAAAAAAAGGGTTGTAAACACATATACACATATAGTTGAGTGTAGTAATACATCAGACTCAACAGGGAAATAAGGAGGAACGTGTGAGTGGAGGATTAAGAGAGAGTATAAACCAAGGAGGGAATAAGTAAACACAAAACAAAACTGTTAGATTCTGAAGGAGGGAATGAAAGGGAAAAAAGAAAAGCAAAGAACTAGAATCTAAAGGAGTGTCCATCAACTGAGGAACAACTGAACACATTGTATATGAATGTAATGGAATATTATCATGCTAGAAAAAAGGACAAAAGAGACTATTTCAGAGATTCTGGAATAATGTGAATTGATGAAAGGTGAAATGAGCAGTACTAGTAGATAAATTCATATGAGTACAACATTGTAAAGAAAAACAACTTTAAAAGACTTAACAACTCTGATTAAAGCAGTGAACAAGTGTATCTCCAGAGGACCTGTGATGGAACATGTTAGTACTTACTAATGACAGAGAGGTGATGAACACAACATGCAGAGAAACATTTCTGGGCATAGCTAATACATGGATTCAATTTGCTTGACTTGCTTTTTTGTTACAAGGATTTTTTCTCTTTATTGATCTCCATTAATTGGGGATGTGGGAGTCGTCTGACAGGTATGCTATCAATACTGATAAAAAAAAGATGTATATTATGACGTCTTTTTTGTCAGTATTGATAAAGAATAAAAGAATAAAAGAAAGTTCAGAAGGAAGCACAGGGGACAGTTTGGAAAGTAACATACTTATTACATACTCTTTTTTTTTTTTTAAAGAAAACGGTATGGAGTTTCATGGTTTCATATAGAATCCTTTGTCTTCCTGTGTAATAGAAATGCATTTTTTTAGTGCAGAAAATAAAGAAAGAAAAAAAAAGAAATAAAAAAAATAAAAGAAAACATAGCAGCAGCTAGCTTTAGGAAGGATAATTCAATACTCCTTCCAATATGTTCCCAAACAGACTAGTCTAACCCCAAAGGGTGTGGTTTACCTTTAAAGGGATCACATTAAGGGATCACATATCCTCTGTTTGTATTTCCCAATAAAAGGATGCTTTGGAGGCACTATTGAAATACCAACCCCCAAACTCCATTTCCTAAAGTCATTTCTTACTGTCTCTAGAAGGGGATATTAGGACAGTTGCATGCTTGCCTGAGGCCAGCAGGACACAAGGTAGCATCAGCACTAGACTTGTTAGGGATAAAGGAGTCTTTATAAGCCTCTTGCTCCTAAGACTATTGGAGTTGGTTCTGCTACTATTTGAATAGCATGTTCTGGTAACTTCTACTTGTTGGGAAGTGGATTGTTCTGCATATTGTATCATCACCATGGTGCCAAAAATGAGGGCTTCCATATAAAGCATTTATTTATGTGTAAGTACCTAAAGCCATAGCAACTAACGCCTATTTATGACAATTAAAAACATGCACCATTCAACCACCCAAAAACACATTATTCCCATTTAAAGCCACCATGCTACTATCAGAAACTATTTAGAACCAATTTATATGGAGGAGAAACTGTGTTTTCTTAAAAAGAAAAACTAAACAAACAATAGGCCAATCCTTTAAAGTACAGTCGTGGAGTTGCCCAACTGAGGTTTTGGCAAGTCGCCAACAAAAACAGAGCCTTCTCCATTGTGGTTATAGAATCATAATTCTCCCTCACAACAAGAATCCACCTTCAGAATACTAAAGAAAGGGCTATCTTGGGGGCGGCTAGGTGGCGCAGTGAATAGAGCACCAGCCCTGGAGTCAGGAGGACCTGCATTCAAATCTGACCTCAGACATTTAACACAAAAACTATCTGTGTGACCTTGGGCAAGTCACTTAACCCCAATTGCCCTCAAAAAAAAAAAAAGGCAAAAAAAAAAATAAAGAGCTGTCTTCAAGTGACCATTGCATGTGACTTACAAATAAGCATAAACAAATAGGTTTATGAGGGAAGTAATAAATTATTTCTATTTAAGATGCAATCTAGTAGTAGCTTGTGAAATTATACCAAAATCATTAAATCACATTTGTTTATCTGAAAAAGAGGATCTCATGCTTAATAAGCAGTTTTACATCTTTCAAAGATCAAAATGTGATGAAACTTCTATTCAACAATCTTTGTAAAATGAAGAAATTTGAATTTTTTCAAACTATATGAAGACAAATCTTCTGTGACTAGTGATATGCTGGTTCTTAAGGCACCCTACAGGCAAATATGAGGAAGATGATCACTTTACCTCCCAGATTCTGAAAAACTATTACTTTCTGGAGAGTACTGGAACATTTTCAGGATATTTATTTAGATGATGTTTTATTTAAGTGGGGCTTGGTTCACATAGAATGTGTATTTCATTTTTAATTTTAAATTATCTTCAATGTTTGCTCTGTCTCATTATAGCTACTTTCAAATTAAAGTGATTGGGAAATGTTTTCCCCTTCATAGAATATGAAAGGAAACAAGTCACCAGAAAAAAACAACAACAACAACCAAGAAATTGTTGCTCAAATATTGCAAATGGTACTGTGAAAGAACTGATACTAGCACCTCATGTTACAAAATATATTGTGAATAATAACAATAATATCTATCATTTATATAAAGCTTTAAAGTTTGCAAAGCACTTCACATACATCTTCACACAATCCTGTAAGTGCAATTATTATCCCCATTTTACAGATGACGAAACGGAGCCTAAAGAGAGATTGTGACTTGTTTCGAACGACACAAGTAGTAAGTGTCTGAGGAAGCCTTCAAGCTCATTTGTATGATGAATGAAAAGGTCGAGAGAAAGGATTTCTGGGTAGTTAATAATCAGTTTATTAATTGGGCCAAAAATAAGCAATAAATTGATGGTTAGTGGCCTCTTTAGTAACCAAAGAGAAAACTATGTAGATCCCAGAATGCTTAAATACCTTTGGAAAAAGGAAGTGCCCCTGACAGGTGAAAATCAATCCTGATTGGTGAACAAATAATGAGGGGGTAGGCATTTTTTAATGAAGAGGTGGGCTAAAAATCCTCAGCTCCTCCAGCTGAGAACTTGACTTGATCCAGAGATTCAGCCTCCAGAACTCAGGACAAAAGAATCCATCTCCACTCAGACCATTCAAGTTGAACCATGTGGGGAGGGAACCTGAAGGGTATGGGAAGGGGGGAGAAAGGATGTTTCAATGGTATGAAACTAATGCTTTTAGAGCTAGAATTCACATAGATTAAATTCTATTTTACTTTAATCAGAAATAAATTTTCCAAATTGGGTGAAGTCTAACTCCAACACTGAGGAAAATGATCCTGAAGATTAGCCCAATCTCATCTATCAACCCTGACCTTCAGAGACTCACTGACCTACTAGGACTGGTCCCTGAATGAGGAAATGGAAAGGAAAAACAAAAGACAAAATTCGATCCTAATTTGTTTATTAAATATAATAATAAAATAATAATTTCTTTCAGTTCTTTTGCCAAGATTGTAGTCTTTCCTCTAAAATAGTACTAGATGGTATTGATCTACCCTAACACCTTTATTTGTATTTAAATTAATTTGGGGTAGAGTTATTTAATGTGAAATTTGAGGAACTAATTTTTATAAAAACATTTTTAAGAAAAAGTATGAAGTGGCTGACCTGGCTTATCCTTAGGCCCAAAACTTTTGAACTTAAGGATTTCTAATTACCCATGTAAATATTAAAGGATTATAAAAGATAAAAGCTTTATAGGTACTGACTCACGTATTATGAAGTGCTTTATGATTTAGAAATAAGTTCTTTATAACACCCTGTGAGTACTGTTGTTGTTCAGTCACGTTTGACTCTTCATGATCCCATTTGGGGTTTTCTTGGCAAAGATACTGCAGTGGTTTGCCATTTCTTTCTCCAGCTTATTTTGCAGGTGAGGAAACGTAGTAACTAGGTTAAGTGACTTGCCCAGGGTTACACAGCTATTAAATTTTTAAGGTCAGGTTTGAATTTGGGAAGATGAGTCTTCCTGACTCCAGGTCACTCACTCTATCCATTATGCCACCTAGCTGCCCAGTGAAAGTGTTACTAATCCCATTTTATAGATGAGGAAACTGAAGCTCAAAGAGGTTAAATGATTTGTCCAAGCTTAATCAGGCTAGAACTCTGGTCTATTCTGACCCCAAGTTCATTCTCTTTCCTGTACATTACACTGCTTCATCACTATGCCATCCCTTATAAAAATGGTGAAACCAAGGCTTAGACAGGGCCAATAATTCCCTACTGAGAAAACTTTACAGTGGATAGAACACTGGTCTGAGAATTAGGAAGACTCATCTCCATGTTTTCAAAGCTGGCCTCAGAAGTTTAGCTATGTGATTCTGGGCAAGTCACTTAACTCTGCCTCAGTTTCCTCACCTGTAAAATGAGCTGGAAAAGCAAATAAAAAACCACTCCAGTATCTTTGCCAAGAAAAACCAAAATGGATTCATGGAGAATCAGACACAACTGGAAAAAAATTACTGAATAACAACAATTTCATTTGCCTCCTAAAGAGAAGTTTTATCTCTAGATAAGGCCACCTAAGTTTGAGGAAGGAAAAGGTTAGTTTGAAAAACAAGCTTTGTCTATGGAAAAGAAAACTGAAACTTGGGTTTGGGTACAAAATGTTATGAGGGAGGAGAAAGCTAAACTGGTTAGACTGATAATGGCTTGGGCTGCTTCAAATGTTCATAACCAGTCTCACTTAGTTGAAGTCAGAATCTTCTGATAAGGAACTTAAATCATATTTTAGTAGTTAATTTTAAATATGGCAGAAATAGAAATCACAAAACTGAAGCCTTATAATGAAAGAAATGTGAAAAAGACATTTTAGCTCATTAAAGCCCTAGGAAAGTGAATCTCAAGTTTGTGTACCAATTTTACCTTGAATGATGAAAAACAGATGTTGCCATGCTTTGCTAACACTTTTGGTGAATTAGCATTAAGTTTCTGAAGCAAACAGATGACAAGATTCTACATGAGATAAATATCCTACAGTGAACTATGAACCAAGTGCCATTAAACTTCAAAGAAAATAAACATTATAGACTAATTATTACAATTCTGATGACAGCTTCATGGAGCTAGCCAGAGAATGATGCATAAGCAGATTGAGTCATAGAAAAAGGAATTTTACTTCAGTGGGATTTTGGTGTGTATTTCTAAAGTAGTTAAAATAGAAGATTCAATTTGGACTTCAAGTTGCAAAATCAGACACTGTCACTCCTTAGGGGCATGTTGGTACATCTCGCTTGGAATTTCATGAGTACCCTAAAGTGGGCAGCTAGGTGGGGCAGTGGATAGAGTCCTGGGCTTGGAATCAGGAAGACTCATCTTCCTGAGTTCAAATTTGACCTCAGACATTTACTGTGTGACCCTGGGCAAGTCACTTAATGCTGTTTGCCTCAGTTTCCTCATCTGCAAGAAGAGCTGGAGAAGAAAATGGCAAACCACTCCAGCACCTTTCCCAAGAAAACCCCAAATGGAGTTACAGAGTTGGACATGACTGAAAAATGACTAAACAATAATAAACTAAAGTGACTAAACTACCTCTGATACCCCAAAGTAGAAGAAGGCCAATCAAAAGGTATATAGGTGAAATCCTATCCTATAAACCAAGAGTATTTAAATAAGAAAAAAATTTGAAGGAATGAATCTTGGATTCTGCAATATGACACAAACAGAAGCAAATTAGCATCTTTCTAACCTGAATATTCAGTTATTCACTGAATTTTGGAATTGTGAGGGATCATAGAGTTTATCTCTAATCTCCTTTAACCCACTTCATTTTACAGAAGATATGTGGTTTATTTTCATTGAGAAAAGATGTCCTCTAGATCCAGTTTTTTTTTGGCTTTTTTGGGGGGAGGACAATCGGGGTTAAGTGACTTGCCCAAAGTCACACAGCTAGTTAAGTGTTAAGTGACTGAGGCCAGATTTGAACTCGGGTCTTCCTGACTCCAGGGCCAGTGTTCTATTCATTATTTATGTGTGGGTGCTCATTTTCTGAGGCCGGATTCGATCTCGGGTCATCCCAGCTCCGAGGCCGGCGCTTTTACTCACTGTGCCACCTAGCCGCCCTGGTTTCAAGACTTCTTAATCCACAAATGCCAAAGATAAAGTAAAAGGTAAATCCAGTCCAGGTGCTACCCCTAGAGTGAGAAGCAGCAGAGGTGTGGTGGCTGCAACTGCTGCCCCATGGCTGCTTCCAGAGCTCCTAGCCTGCAGACTGTAGGGGGACCAAGCTACCATTCAGAGGGTAATTGCTTTTACTTTGACCTGCTAAATCACGGTCTTGGGTGGTGGTCCTGGGGTGTGTGACCAGTGAGCCAGGACATGTGGGGGCTGTTGAGAGGGTGCCCATCTAATGTCTCTAGCAGCTGCAAAAATCCCAGTGATTTGGGACCCAGCTTTCTCCATTCTGGAAGCAGAGTCCTACCATGGAAAAGAGCTCAAAAGTCAAGTAATTGGCTGCCAATATGAGCAAGCACAGGAAGCACAAACAGACCATAGAATCCTTTTGGGGGGACAAAAAGAATCAGGCATGGAGTGGGAGGAAGACAGAAAAGTCAGAACTCCTGCATCAAAAGCCTCCAAGAAAAATATGAATAGGTTATAGGCCATGGAGGAGCTCAAGAAGGACTTTGAAAATCAAGTAAGAGAAGTGGAGGAGAAATTGGGAAGATAAATGAGAATGAGGCAAGAAAACATGAAAATCGAGTGAACAGCAGGCTAAAGGAGACCCAAAAATACACTAAAGAAAATAATGCCTTAAAAATAGACTACTTCAAATGGCAAAAGAGACCCAAAAAGCCAATGAGAAGAATGCCTTAAAAAACCAAATTTGCCACATGGAAAAGGAATTTCAAAAACTCACTGAAGAGAATAACTCCTTCAAAATTAGATTGGAGCATCTGGAAGCTAATGACTTTATGAGAACTCAAGATACTATGAAACAGATCCAAACAAATGAAAAAATAGAAGGCAAAGTGAAATATTTCATTGGAAAAACCACTGACCTGGAAAATAGATCCAGTAGAGATCATTTTAAAATTACTGGTCTACATGAAAGCCATGATCAAAAAAAGAGTCTAGACACCATCTTTCAAGAAATTATCAAGCAAAATTGCCCTGATATAGAATATATATATTTCAGTTCTAGAATAACTAAAAATTTGACTTTCAAATACAAGAAGCAAGAGAAGCATGAGAAGGTAAAGAGGAAAAGGAAATCATAAGGAACTTATTAAAGTTTAACTTTTTATACTCCTACATGGAAAAATGATAATTATGATTCATATGACTTTTCTCAGTATGATAGCTGAAGGGAATATATATGTGTGTACATATATATATATATATATATATGTATACATACCTATATATGTGTGTATAAGAGGATGTATGTGTATTTATATATATATATATACATATATGAATGTGGGCATTTGTATGTTCATGCATACATAGAGGGCACAGGATGAGTTGAATATGAAGGGATGATATTTAAAAAATAAAATTAAGAGATGAAAGAGGAATTTATTGGGAGAAGAAGAAAGGGAGTGATAGATTAGGGTAAATTATCTCATATAAAAGACACAAGAGAAAACTGTTACAATGGAGGGGGAGAGCAGGAAAGTGAAAAGGAATGGGAAAACCTGATTCTCATTGAATTTGGTCTAAGGATGGAATAACATACATACTCAATTGGGTATCTTACACTACATAAAAACAGGGGAATAGGGAATAAGAGGGGGGAGGAAAAAAACAAGGAAATGACAAGAGAAATGAAAATTACACTTTCTCTGGGTATTCTTCAGAGATCTGTGCTAATTATCTAAAGGACTCCATCAATGAAAAGAAGATTCACTGGGCAACCTGGTTTCCCCAGGGCCCCTCTGAGACAGCATGGTCAGTGATTGTATTTAAGGAAATTTCCTAATGTATAGTTCTATCAGGTCACTTTCCTGCTCAGAAGCTTTCAGTAGGATCTCCATTATCTATAAAGTAACATTCAAACTTCTTAGCCTGGCCAGGAAGTTCTCTATAATACAGTTTTTCAATATACTCTATCATTCTCCATCCCGACCCCACCCCCTTTTTTATAGCCTCTGTCTCTCAAGAGGGTCTATTCACCATTCCCTGAACTTTTTTCTTCCTTACACACTTGCATGATTTGTCCATGTTTGTTTCTGGCATATACTGTTTGACTTATCCCATGCCCATTTCCATATCTACAGAAATTCTACTTATCCTCTAAGTCCTAGGTCCAGTGTGATCTCTTTGTTCCTGATATCCCTAGCCAGAAGTCTCTGCTGCTTTTTTTTATTTGATAAAGTAAGGATCAAGGTATGGGTAGGTGTGTGGGGCAGAGGAGGGAGGGGAGGGGCAGGGCATGCACAAGGTCTTGTCTTGTGCATGTGTCTATACTCTTATGTGATGCCAAAGCCTAAGGTCAGGGAATGAGGGTGGAGCGGGGCATATACCAGCTTCCTCTAACACCAGCCAGTCCTTCATCAGCCAAAAACTGCAACTAGATAATCTGTGGGCAAGGCTCCTTTCCTCAACATGTTTGGATTTCCTTAATCTCAAGGTCATGGCCAGAAGACCATAAGAATTTTCTTTTATTTTCTTTTCCCCTATTCCCCAATACTATCATTAGGTGTTTTAAAAGAGATATACTATATAGAGCAGTGGTGCTGGAGTAAGGAGGACCCAAGTTCAAATCTGGCCTCAGACACTTGACACACTTACTAGCCATGTGACTTTGGGCAAGTCACTTAACCCCAATTGCCCTCCAAAAAGCAAAAAAGTAAAATAAAAAAGATATACTATGAAGTATCATATAGAAATATACAGTGTCACAGAAGTCTTCATGCAGTTTTAAGCTATTAAAGTTCTGATATTTAATCTATTAAAGTTTATATCTGCACTAAGACTTTTGGGACATCCTATACAATGGAGACAGGATATCAATATTATAGTAACAGATAAAAGTATAAGTTATATAGATTTTACATATTCTAATAGTTTAATACTGATCCTCATGACACTTTTTCTACCTGAATTCTTTATTTCTTGGCTTTCTTTTGCCTAGTCTTGGCCTTCATATTACACAATTCTAGTTCCTTTGCCAAGGAGTTGGCTTTATGAGGTGAGGAAGTGTTGGACATATGCAATTCTTTCCAACTATATTTCACCTCCCACAAAACTTGTTCATTCAAGGCAAAACAAAAGAAAACCAACTTCTTAAAAACCTCCCCCCCACCATGTATCTCCTATCTATCCTTTTCCTCCATCCCTTACTTAACCCTTTGTCCTTATTTTATCTCCTCTCCTTCCCCCTTTCTCCCTCCTTGTCCATTCCCCCTTCTCTTTCATTGTAGATGACTGGGGCTACAAAGAGAAAAAGGAAAATCTCTGCCCTTAGGTAGCCTGTATGCTAGTCCATTAAATTGTCAGCTACTTGAGGAGAGGGGAAATTTTGCTTTTCTTTGTATGCTTAGTGCCCCATGCAGTGTCAAGTACATAATAGGCACAAAAATAAAATACTTATTGACCTGATTTCTATGGGAAGAAGGGAAGTATCAAAGTTCATATTGAATATATACAAAATACACAAATAAAAATATTACCTGTTAATGACAATTTTACCCAAACTAAACTATATATTTAGTGCCATACCAATCAATTTACCAAAAAACTACTTTGTAGAGTTAGACAAAATAATAACAAAATTTATTTGGAAAAACAAACAGTCTAGAATATCAAGGGAATTAATGAAAAGAAATGCCAGGGAAGGTGGACTAGCTATGCCAGATCTTAACCTGTATTATACAGCAGCAGTCATCAAAACTGCTTGGTACTGGCAGAGGTGTAGAGTAGTGGATCAATGGAATAGATTAGGTGCAGGAGACCCAGCAGTTAATGAATATAGTAATCTATTGTTTGATAAACCCAAAGACCCCAGTTTTTGGGATAAGAATGCACTATTTGCCAAAAACTGCTGGGAAACTGGAATACAGTATGGCAGAAAGTGGGCATAGATCACTATCTAACACCATATAACAAAATCAAGTCTAAATGGGTGCATGATCTAGGTGTAAAGGATGATACTGTAAGCAATTTGGGAAAGCAAGGAATAGTTTACCTGACAGATTTGTGGAGAGGGGAAGATTTTAGGACCAAACAAGAATTAGAGAGCATTATAAAATGCAAAATGGATAATTTTCATTACATTAAATTGAAAAGCTGCTGCACAAACAAAGCCAATGTAACCAAGATCAAGAGGGAGGTGGGAAATTAAGAAAGAATTTTTACAACTTGTGTCTCTGATAAAGGACTCATTTCTAAAATTTATAGAGAATTGAGCCAAATCTATATGAATACAAGTCATTCCCAATTGATAAATGGTCAAAGGATATGAACAGGAAGTTTTCAGAGAAAGAAATTAAAGATATCTATAAGCATATGAAGAAATGCTCTAAATCACTATTAATTAGAGAAATGCAAATCAAAACAACTCTGAGATACCACATCTCTCCAGTCAGATTGGCTAAGATGACAAAACAAGAAAGTGACAAATGCTGGAGAGGATGTGGACAAATTGGAACGCTAATACATTGCTGGTGGAGTTGTGAACTTATCCAACCATTCTGGAGAGCAATCTGGAATTATGCCCAAAGGATTATAAATAATTTCATACCCTTTGACTCAACAATACCACTTCTAGGGTTATATCCCAAAGAGATCATAGAAGTGGGAGGAAGACCCATATGTACAAAAATATTTTTAGCAGCCCTTTTTGTGGTTGCAAAGAATTGGAAACTAAAGGGGTGCCCATCAATTGGGGAATGGCTAAACAAGTTGTGGTATATGCATGTGATGGAATATTATTGTGCTATAAGAAACGAGGAGGTGATGGATTTCATAATTACCTGGAGAGACTTATACAAACTGATGCTGAGCGAGAAGAATAGAATCAGAAGAAATTTGTATACAATCACAGACATACCATATCTGTAAGACTCAAGAAAGTGAGAAATGTGCCATTCGGAGATATAACTAGAAAGAACTGAGCCTGAATCCTGATGGAAGCAAACTAAATGATCTTGTTCTTTTCATTGTTTGGTTTTATTTCTTCCTTACCATCTTTCATCCCACCTAGTACAATACGCCTTTGTAATTGGAATAATGTCTAATATGAATGCATTTGCAGACCCTATACTGTACTATATGCTGTCGTGGGGGGAGGGGGGAGGGAAGTAAAGGAAATTTGAAAATCAAGGAACTATGGAATTGAATCTTGTTAACTGAAACTAAACTAATAAATTTAAAATAAAATAAAATAAAATTAGCTGTTGTATAGAAGAATTAGAATGAATAGGAGTAACCATGAGAAAGGAAAACGTAAAAGAAAAAAATAAACGACAAAAAAGAAAATTTAAAAAAATATTACCTGTGGTGGGAAAAGGGGCAGGGGGGATATTAATAGCTGAGGGAACCAAGAAACACTTTGTGAAGGGTTAAGAGGAGGTGATACATTATCATAAAAATGGGGACAGAAGATGGTGTGTTGGGTGAGGAACAGAAAGAATAATAGACTAAACTGTAGAATGTATTAAGAGAGTGCAACTCCAATGGGCTGGCCACGTTGCTTGAATTCATAACATACTCGGGTCAAAAAGACTATTCTATGGAGAACTCATGCAGGGCAAACGTTCACATGGTGATCAGAAGAAGTGATACAAGGACACTTTCAAGGTCTCTCTCAAGAACTTTGGAATTGATTGTGTGACATGAGAGACACTGGCATAGGACCACTCAGCATGGTGTACTCATATCAGAGGTGCTGTGCTCTTGAGCAAAGCAGAATTGAAACAGCTAAACAGAGATGCAAGATGTGCAAATTTAGAGTATCCACCCCAAATGTTCACATGGACTATTTGTGCCCAACCTGTGGGCACACATTCCAACCTTGTATTGGTCTGATCAGCCACATTTGGACACACTAAAACTTGACTCTAGCATAGTGATGTCATTTTGGTCCTCTTAGAGAACAAAAGACAACAACCAATCAACCAGAACATATGAAGAATAACACAGCACAATAAGACCAGAAAAGTCATGTGGGACCAGGTTGTAAAGAATTTTAAATACCAAACAGAAGGATTTTTAATTTGATTGTAAAGATAATGTGGAGCCACAAGTTTAGCGAAGGTCATGGTCAGTCAGACCTATGCTATAGGAAGATCACTTTGGCAACTGCCTGAAGAACTGATTGGGATAAACTGATGCAGAGTAAAGTAATCTCAGCCAGCAAAACAATGGCTATAACAATATAAATGAAAAAGAACAAACACAAAACAATGAAAAGTGAATGTCACAGAATTACAAAGCATAAGCATAACTCAAATAAGCATGGTCCACTCCAATGGACTTCCCCTTCTCCCTAGATCCTTTGTGGAAGGTCTATGGTAAAAATACTGCATGTGTTTTTGGACTTTTAAAAAAAAATATATTGATTTGATGATTTTTTCCCTCTCCTTCCTTCCTTTTTTTTTTTTTTTTTTTTTGCTTTTTGGAGGGCAATTGGGGTTAAGTAACTTGCCCAAAGTCACGTGGCTAGTAAGTGTGTCAAGTGTATTTGAACTCAGGTCCTCCTGACTCCAGGGCTGGTGCTCTATTTACTGTGCCACCTAGCCACCCCCTTTTTTTTTCTTAAGAAAAACACCTGTTATACTGGATAGCTCTAGGAAGAGGGATACGAGGAGAAATTTAAGTGATGTAAAAATAAAAGATACCAGTAACACTTTTTCTAAAGTTTCCTCATCTATAAGATGAGAAAATGGAGAAGGAAATGGCAAACCACTCCAGCATCTCCCCTCTGGGGGGGGGGGAGAGATTTGAATCAGACAGACCAATTAGGAGATTATTGAAATTGTCCAGGTCAGAGGTGAAGGCCTGAATCTGGATATAGTGAGTAAAGAGCTGAATTGGAAGTCAAGAAGACATAACACATAAATAGAATAGGATGGGGGTGGGGTGGTTGCATATGAAAGAAAGTGGAATCCTAGCCCCATTATACTTTTGCTGTCTTCTTATACTCTAGTTCCCTCCATAACTTTATGATGCAACTATACTGGACTACTTGCTATTCCTCAGGCATCTGATTGTAAGGGTTAAAGGAGAGTGAGAAGCTGAGGATGTTTGAGGTTTTGATCCTGGGTAACTGGGAGGATGGTGGTACCCTCAACAAGAAACCAGGAAGTTTGCAATAGAGCCACCTCTATTGGGAGGACAGATGAATTCTGTTTTAGACATGTTGAGTTTGAGATGCCTAAGGGACATCCAGTGAGAAATGTCCAATAGGCACTTGGTGATGCAGACCATCTCTTAGGAGGGATTGGGGTTGTGTGTCACACACATATATACATATATTATATATACATATGTGTGTATACACACACAGAGATTATAGTTGCACACACACACATAATGAGAAAGAAATAGTAGACATGGAATCAACTCTAACCAGCTAACATTATCTAGGGAGGCTTCACAGAAGAATAAATTTGAGGTAAGATTCTGAAGGAAAAGAGAGTGCATAAAGGACATTCTAGGAAGGGGAAATGGTATATGAGATCACCAAGATCTGTGTACAGTAACAAACAGTAACAAAGTAATGTATAGGCCTGAAGTGGAAAGCATGAGCTTAGTAAGAGAAATAGATGTCATTAGCATCATTGAGGGGGTAATTGTCCCAGGGCCCTAACACTATTCATAGTACCATACATTTATAATCAGTCAAATATTTGTTGAGCACTTACTACCTAGTATTATCCAGATGCATTGAGTTGTTCATCCTTAGTACTGGAAGTGGACCAATGACATCATGATGTTGGGATCAAGGTACAGGGTATTGGACTGTGGCTGATCAGTCCAATACCAGCTAGGAAGCCTCTGCCACAGGTTGAGCACAAATAGCCCATTTGGGATGGAGAAGTCTCTAGCTTTGTGCATTTCACATGTCCTTTGTACTGCTGTGATTCTGCTTTGCTCAGAAAGCACAGCACCTTCTTTGATGCAGGCATGCCATGCTGGGCAGGGCAGAACAATGGAATATATGGAAGTATAAGGTATAGACTCTGGCTTTTACTGAAATTGATTTGGGGAAGGAGATAAATGGGATACAGAAAAACATTGTTTCATATATGGGATGCAGAAAAACATTGTTTCATATATTCATTTATTAGTCAGATAATTTTACACTAGAATATCATGTAGTAAGATGCAGACTGATACAGCCGAGAAACGTACAAAGAAATGAGAAAAGAAATCTATGTGGACCACAAATATCATGGAAGGCTTCCATGGAGGAGGCAGGCCTTCCTTGATCTTGAAGGATAGCTAAACTAAGGGAGCAGTCTGAACTGATGTAAGAGTGGTTAGTAGTAATTAATGATGATAGCTCACATTTACCTAGTACTTGAAAGTTTATGAAGCACTTTATATGTTATCTCCTTTGATCCTCACAACAGTGCTGGGTAGTAGGTCCTATTATCCACATTTGGTTTTTGGAGGGGGGAGGGCAGGGCAATTGGGGTTAAGTGACTTGCCCAATGGGGTCACACAGCTAATAAGTGTTGTGTCTGAATCCAGATTTGAACTCAGGTCCTCCTGACTCCAGGGCCTGTGCTCTATTCAGTGCACCACCTAGCTGCCCCTATTATCCACATTTTACTAATGGAGAAACTCAGTCTTAGAGGTTGAATGACTTGCTTCACAGAGCTAGAAAGTGTATGAGGCTAGATTCAAACATGAATTTCAACACTCTGCCCTGTGTCATACCTTTCTGATAAACTGAGCCATGAACTGAATAACTGTGGAATATTTAAAAATTTATTAGTAGTTATTAAAAACAAAGTAGCTCTGGAGTTGCTGTGAGCCTTGTGAGAAAGGTGATGAATTGCAGGCATTTGTTTAGGCTAGAGATCTGCTCTTTTGTAAAAATAAGTAAGTAAAATAAAATTCTGACTCTAATGAAGATATTACTCACTCCCTATCAAGAAATCTAGTACTCTGACTAGTTTTCACATTCCTGGCAGATTTATGCTGATTCATTCCTATTCTCTCATATAGACTCTCATGGAACCAACAGTATATAGTATAGATCCATAGGGGTAGGACCCTAAGGCTTTTTCATTCAACAAGAAATTTAGAGGGTGCTAACATCATACTAAAATGATATTCTTCCTCTTGAATTTCTTGGTAGTCTATATTAAGAGGAGGACTTGGACAGCTTAGAAATTTTATGGTATATATTCCAGGAATTGTTTCTTCCCTAGTTGCTGTGCCCTTTTTCCTCTCCCCTTCCTCTTCTTCTCCCATCTATTTTCCTCAGCTGTGGTCAGTCATCTGGTAGGATAGAAACTTCATGGTATCAAGTGAGGGAGACTTCCTTCCCATCAGCAGCCCATACCTGAGGTGGGCCCTCCAAACTTATTCCAGGAGCAGAAATTATTAGTTATAGTTCAGGCATAGGATAGATGGATAGATAGATAGACAGACAGAGACAGATATAGATATCTCTATCTATATCCTTAAAAATAAGTTTTATTGATACCTTTGGTTTTGACATCATAATCATTTCTGCAAACAATAGCCATTTAATCCTCCCTTAAAATAAAGAAAAATTCAGCAAAATGCCCACTACAATGAAAATTTCTGATAATGTATACAGTGATCTGCCCTCAGTTTTCTACCTTTTGACTGTGAGGAGGAGGGTATTTTTCTTTCTTTTACTTGGTACCTTAATTATTTTTTCACTTACTCAGTTTGATTCCCTTTTAGTGATCTATTACAGTCTTTTATTATAGCCATTATGTATCACATACATAATTATGGTCAGGATGTATATTTTTTTTGTCTACTTACTTTTCTATCTATTGGATCATATAACCCATCCCATGTTTTTCTGAATTCCTCATATTCAAATTTTATGTTGTACAATAATATTCTTTACATTCATATAGCATATATTTTCAGCTGTTCCCCCAAATGATGACCATCCCCTGTTTCTTGTTCTTTTCTGTCAAAAAGACTGTTAGTATGAACATATTTTAGTTTATAGTTTCTTTGTTTCTGTGATTCATTTCTTTTGGAGCATCTATCTAAAGTGGGATTGCTAAGTCAAATAATATGAACAATTTTAGTCATTTTTCCTTGGATAATCCCAAATTGTTATCACATATCACATCACATTTCAGCCAACAGTGTATTAGTGTGCCTGCCATTTACTTATCACCTGAGCCAGTTTGCTAAGTTTGTATGGTGCAACTTCCAGTCATACATTTCCAAGAGACAACTGGAGGAGTACATTTTGTAATTAGAGAACAGAACAAAACTAACCAGCTCAAAGATTGGATAGAACCTGGGAGCCTAACTTCATTAGCACTATACAACAGTCAACAAAGTTAATCAGGGAACTATTTCATACATGAGAAAAGGCAAAGTCTAGGGAATCCAAAATATTATAATTTTAAGGATCAGGGAAGGGAACCAAATGATATAGTTGATTCTATTATACCTGAGATGTCAAAACAGAGGTGATTAATGAGCCCTGTAGATTTTTTTTTCCAAACCATATTAAAGTCTATGGGAAGAAATGAGAGGTGAGATGAGGTTTAACAAACAGTTATCTGAATCAAGCCTAGTTTTATTAAGATAGGCAGCAATGGTGTAGTACATATAGAGCTGACCTCAAAGCCAGAAAGATATGAGTTTATGTCCAGCCTCTGATAAAGCTGTCAGTATACTAGGCAACTAAGTTCTAGTGTAATGAGTTTCATTACCTAGGGATTCCTAATAACAAAAATCAGAAGTTTAGTCTCTGTCACTAATTCCTCACTAAGTTAATTACTAGATTTTGTAGGATGACTACCATTATGTAGCCATCTATTAGAGACTAGCTTGAACATGGTAGGCACTTATTTATTGAATGAATAGGAGAGGAGGCAAATAGGGGACTTTGGAGTCAAGAGGGCCTGATTAAAATCCTGCCTTAGTCATCAACTATCTATGTGACCTTGAGCAAGCCAATTAATCTCTCGGGTCCTCAGTTTGCTCATCTGTAAAATGAGAGGGATGGATAGCCTTGAATGTCTTTTCTAGCTCTAATCCTATGTTCCTACGAATTTATATGATTTATAGAGGTGGGAAAGGAGCAGTAAAGAGATATCAACTCACTCATAGTGTTCAAGGTTTGGTTACCATAGGTTGCCATAATTTTATCTTTTTTTTTTTAATTTTTAGGCACATTTGTCTAGAGATAGCTCTAGACATATAAAGTACAGATGAAAAGATTTCCTCTACCCAATTTAACTGCATCCAAAGGGATTTTTCTTGTAGAATTATGTTTCTAATAAGTAATCCAAGAATTTTTTCCAAAGCATATTTAGGCAAAAAACAACCTGTCTCCTCCCCCTCCCCCACACCTCCATATCTAAAGCATAGCTAAGAAAATAAGAATTCATTATTGTACTGTTCATATATACTTCCTATAATTTAGCTAAACAATCTCATATGGTATTAGAGTTAGTACATAAAAGGGACAGCAACAGCAACAATCCATAGCAATTATTCTTTTTGCAAAAATATTCCAGGAGTATTTTCCACCCATGTTATTGTGACAATCTAATTTTGCCCAGGCTTTTTATTTTGGGCTTAGAGTATCTATAATGATAATAGTGACGGTATCACAGCTCTGCCTTAGCAAGGTAACCTTAGGAGTTTTGTCTTCAGGCCAGGGGGCCACATTTTAGGAAAGATACTGACAAGTTTGTACTTTCTCTTGAGGAGAGTGACCAGGAATGTGAGACTTCAGACTATTCAACTCAATAACTATTCTTAAAAACAGGGGATGTTTAATCTGGAAAAAAAAAAGTGGGGGGTAAAGTAAAATTTATGTATGGGGGGGCCTATCATATAGAAACAGAATTACACGTCTACACAGCCCAAGTGCAGAGCTAGGAACAATGCTGGAAATTACAGAGAAGTAAAGGCTGTGTTTATGCAAAAGAATATACTTTCTATCCAAGAAGAGTTGCCTCTTGTTGGTAATTTTTTGTAGCTGGAATCCAAGTGAAGGCTTTATAAACTAATTCCTCAAAGCCTGCAAAAGCTTTCAGGGACAGCTAAGTGTGCACGGGGATAAAGTACTGGTCAGGAAAACCCAGAGTTCAAATCCAGCCTAACACTTACTAGCTGTGTGACCCTGGGCAGATCACTTAATCCCAGTTGGCCTGGTTTTTCCCCATCTGTAAAATGTGGATAATAATAGCAGCTGCCTTCCAGAGCTGTTCTAAGGATCAAATAAGATAATTATTGTAAATTGCCTGGCACACAGTAAGTACTTTATAATTATTTTATATTAAGTATGGGTTGGACTGATAATCTCTGAAGCCTTTCCCAAATTCAGAATCTTGAGTTGGAAGGTATTGTCCTGAAGACAACTCTTAAAGGGGGATGACTCCACATAGCAATCAAGAGAGACATAAAGGGCACATTTAGGACGTACTACTTTGGGGGGGTAAGGAACATACCCTAAAGGCAATATTTAATAAGCAAAGACTTCCTATCCATTGGTTTTGGAAGCTAAACGAGTTTTTCTTGCCCTGACAAATTTCTAGAAAACTGATGGTGACTCTGGGAGTGAGGTGGGGGATGGAGTGGAGCAAATCGTGTACAGAATAGATACCTGCAATAGAATCCCACCTCCCCCTGCTATATCTCCAATGCCCCTGGGCTTTACTTAAGTATAAATGACCCCTCCCTTTCTCTGTGATGCTCAAGGCTGGCCCCCCCGAATTGCTGATGTCTGATTAGGATTTCAAGTCCCCAAGTAGTGCTGAATATTCTGGGCAACTATTACTACAATCATTTAAATGCATGGTAGAATAGGTTTAAAAAAACGAAGCAAGCTGGTTCCTGGTTACCAGAAAAGTGCTCCTTCCTCCAAACAAGGCAACATCGCGACAGGCGCCAAAACCCGTCCTTGTTGGCGGGGATAAACGCGAGCTTTGGGTACTGAAAGGCTAAAGCCGCAGCCCCGCGCCCCAGACCGCGCGCGCGCCCCTGGGGCTCGAACTCCCTCCCGCGTGCACGGGGAGCGGGTTCCACGCACACGCACAGGGCCGCCTGCTCTCTAGCGTCCCGGCGAAAGGCGCGCGAATCCGCGGCCTGAGTAAACAAGTGGCGCCGACCAGAGAGCGCATGGCCGCCAGCGGAGTTAGCTGGGCAGGGGAAGCAGAGGACCTCTCTCTCCCCATAACCGCGCGCCTTCCTCGTTCGCGGGCCCCGCCCCGCCCCCAGCCTTTCCGGCTTATCCCCACCCACCTCCTCCCGCGCGCGGCGCGCCGCTAAATTAGCCGCGCGCGTGCGTGCGCGTGCGCAGGCGAGGACCTAGGAAGTGGAGGGGGGATAATAGACTCAGTAGAGTTCCTGGTTTTAACCCTTTGGCGACCAAAGGCTGACAGTTCCTTAGGTTTACGTGCCTGCGCAAGGCGGCGGCGCGCCCTCTCCCAGCCCGCACCGCGCATGCACGGGAGGTGGGGGGGGGAGTTGAACAGGGGGATGGTGGTGGGGGTGTTCACGGCCAGCTCGGCATTCTGTGCTCGTGCAGGAATAGGAGGACAGCTATCGCCACGGACGTGCACAATTTCCCCCTCCCCCCTACCCCGTACCCTCCCCCAACTCCAAAAAAAAACACGCTAATTCCCCCCCAAAAAACACTCCCCATCCAGCCACCCTAAAAGCCCTGAGCCCACCTCTGCGCGCCCAGGCCTGTGTGTGTAGGGAGTACGGGCAAACGTCCGTGGCGGTGCTGGGCTGCAGGTAAGCGCCGGCTGGGCGGCGGGGCCTGGGGCTGAGGGGTGCGGGGAGAGCAGCGGGGACGCGGATGGGGGGCCGGGCGGCGGACGGGCGGGTGCAGCGCCGCGGCGGGGGCGGCCCGGCTGAAGCGCGTGCCCGCCCCGGGATGTGCAAGCGGCTCGCGGCTCCGGGCCCGGGCCCGGGCAGGGCCGGGCGCGGCTCTCGCGGGGCTGCAGCGGGGCGGACGAGCGGGCGGCGGCGCGCGCTCTCGCTCCAGTCCCCGCTCCGGGAGAGTTCATGGCCGCCGCGGCTCGCACCGTCTCATTGCTTCGGGGCAGGAAGCACGGGTGGGCCTGCACACTGGGGGCCGGCGCCTCGATCCCGCCCCCACCCCATCTTACGGTCCCCGCTCTCGTTTGTTTGAGGCTCTGCAGCGCCCAGGCTGGGGGAGGCTGAGTTGGCCGCGGGAATGGCTGAGCCGGGCGGATCGCCCCTCCCCCTCGGCGGAGAGAGCTGTGCTCGGAGCCGGGCGGGCGGGTGCCTGTTTCCCTAGCCGCGCGCGAGGCCGCTCCCCGCTTCTCGACCCAACTCCCCCCCCCCCCACTCCCGGCCGTGGAGGGGGAGGGGGGACCCGCGCGAGCCGGACGGGGAGTGCGCGGGGCGCGAGCTCTCGGCTGGGCTCGCGGGCAGGCGGCCTCGCGCGCCACTGGCTGACGCTGTCGCTGCTAAGGCTGCTCTGCTTGCACCTCAGCCGGTCTGGATGCTCCGCTGCCATCGCCCCCCAGCCCAGCTTTCAGCCTCGCTGTGCAAGATGATGCATTTGGTTTCTTTTGCTCAAGTGAAATGGCCCTGCTGGTGCCAAAAGACCCTCCCTCCCCTTCTCCTTCCCTCCCCAATCAAACTTCTTTCTGCCACATTTTTTTAGCGGAAGTTATGAACTCGATATAGGTTTTTCCGTGAGCCGGAAAAGGCTTCTGTTTCAAAACGAATGCAAACGGCCTTATTTAGTTCTGCCCTGTTTCTGTTACTGGATCTAGAGGCGATAAAAGTTAGACCCAAAACCCGAGTTAGTTTGAGGCCTCTTGAGCCTTACACATCCTTCCCGGGGTTCCCTACTTTCAGGTCTCGATGCTGTAGGGTTACAGGGTGGGGAGTGGTAGGGAATCCTTTGGTCAGTGAAGCAGAACTTCTCTCCTGGGGCCGAGGTCGCTGCTGGAGCTGCTTGCTTTCTGTAAGTTGAGATATTGCCCTAGTTTCCCCTCCCTTCCATGGGTAACTGTATCTACAGTTGGGAAATTCAAAATGAGCTCAGCTAAGAACAGTATCTAGAGAAGGTCTGAACTTGCTACTTCTCGTTGCTAGTGAGGAATTGCAACCACCAAGCTTTTCCCTCCTCACATCTCTGCAACTTCCTTTGCCCAGACTCCTGCCCAGTCCTGTTCTGGAGTGAATGATCGGTGCCCACCAGCTACACACTAGCTGGTACAACTTCCAGAAGTGCCTGAAATTTTAGTAGGATCATAAAGGAACTGGAAGGGCCAAGGGCCTCTAGGATCAAATCTCTCATTTTATAGGTGAAAAATAAATTAAGTGCCTTATGTCACATCTAAATTGTCAGAGATGGAATTCAAATTGTGGTCCTGTTTTTTTTTTCCTCCAACACCTCCTCTTGTTTGCTATTTGGATTCAGAACTTTTATTAGAATACCAGTGATTAATTTGCAAATTTTATCAATAAGAAACAATTCTGTGTCTGTAACCATTTTCTAGAACCACACTTGTGATTTCTTCTGTGTAGAGTGCTCAGAGTGAACAGCTCTGTTTATCCATGAAGATCTGCACTTTACATCTTAGAGCTACCTGGGGAAAAGGCATTTCTCTTGCTATCCCATGTTACAGGTGACATTTGAACTCCTTGACTGGAAGGCCAGCTCTGTGTGCAAGGCCATGTCTCCTCTCACCTCTAGCCAACCATATCTGTAAATAATTAAGGGACATTAGTTCATAGGATGCTTTAGAAGGGACCCTAGAGGTTACTGAGTCCAATCTTCTCATTTTACAGGTGAGGAAACTGAGCTCCAGGGTGGTTAAGTGACTTGTCCAAAGTCATAAAGCCAGGTGTTGAATGAGATATGGAACTGGAAAGGACCTGAGAGGCTATCTTGTGTCTAGTCCAGATGCTTTATTGTACCAGTAAGGAAACTGAGGCCCAGGGAGATTAACTTGCCCCAAGTCACACAGGTGATGTCAGAGGTAGGGTATGGAACCACACTCTCTGATTCCAGAGCCCTTGCACTTTCTACTCTATAATACCAAGTAATTACACATTCTTTATGAATTTCCCAGAATTTGACTAGCTATAAAATGTGGAGCTGGAAGGAAGCCTAGAGATAATTTTGTCAAACCCTAGTATCAGAATTAGAAGGGATCTAAGAGTCCATATAATCCAATCCATATTCTCCTATGACAAGTGAAGAAACAGTTACAGAGAGGTGGAATAAAATCATGCAGCAAGTTAGTGGCAGAGCTTAGATTAGAAAAAAGGTGTCCCACCTCAAAGTCCTCAGACATTGCAAAAATTAGCTGAATGAAGAGAGGACAAACTTGGCTGTGTTAGAGTTACTAGCTGCTCTGGCCCTGGTCTTTTTTGCTCCACTTTAAAATATATTACATGTGCTTTAATATTTCTGGAAAGCCCATCTGCCATCTGGATTGTCAGGCATTGATAGGGCTCTGAGCAAGGACAGACAATCAGGGGGCACCCAACTTTTCATAGGATTTTAAGCTGCAAATAGCTTCAGGAAGGATATTTAACATCTTCCCCCAACAATCCCCCTTTTTTTGCCAGCTTTTTCAAGTCTCAAATTCCTTTAAAGCAGGAGTTCTTAATCTTTCTGTGTTATAAACTCCTTCAGCAGTCTAGTGGAGCCTAAGGACCTCTTCTTAGAAGAACATTTTAAAATATAGATTATTACAAAGGAAACCAATTGTATTGAAATGCTGGTATCAGGATGGTTTTTTGTTTTTGTTTTTGTTTTTTTATTCAGGTTCATAGACCCAGGGCCTGAGAATTCTTGCTTTAAAGGTACATTTTTCCTTTGAAAGTGAGACAAAATGCAATTTCCATTGATTTTTAGGATCATAGGCTTTTCAAAGCTGGGAAAGGCTTGAGGTATAGGTGATTAGATCATTTTTTTTTTAATCAGGAAAGAGGGTATTCAGATTGGTGAGGATGAAATTGATTAGAGAAATTTAAGTATTTCATGTTTTTGCCTTTTTGACTTGGAACCTTTTCTATTTAATAGAGGTTCTGTCAATGAGAATATTATAGTTTACCTGAATTACATGCTTTGTAGCTAACTTCCACCCAAACATTTATTCAATACTTTCTGTACATTGCAATGTCTTCAAGGGGAGTCCAATTAACTGGTTTGTATATCAGTTGGAATATGCCAGAAAGCACCTTCACCTTAAAGTTATTGTACTAATTCCTTACTGTGGCAAATAAAGCCAAATCTCTCATTTTTCCTATGCCCCTTACTGAAAACTCAGGCTCCAGGAAAGGTCACTGTGGCTATACTATAATGCAGGAAGCTTGTTCCCACAGTGAAGGTGAGGATTAGAATATTTTTGTTCTGTGAGAGGAGGATTCATGGAATCAGAAAATTTTATGGTCATTTTCTAATGATAAGGGTATTGGTGGGATTTTTTTGTGGCAGTCAGACTTTTATTAAGCATCTGCTGCATGTCAGGCACAGTGCTAAGTGATGGGGATACAAAAAGGCAAAAGACAGTCCTTGCCCTAAGGGAGCTTACAGTCTAATAGGGGAGACAACATCAAATGAACATATACAGAGAAGCTACATATGGGATAAATAGGAAGAAATTAACTGTGGGAAGGCACTAGAATTAATAGGGGCTAGGAAAGGCTTCTTGTAGAACATGGTATTTTAGTTAGGACTTAAAGCAAACAAGGGAAGGCTGTAGGCTGAGATGGAGGAGGAAAGCATTCAAGCCTTGAGGGACAGTTGGACAAAGTTCCTGGAGCTAAGACAGCCATTAGGGCAGCCACTGGATCTAGCTTGTTGGGGAGTAAGGCTTAAGATTGGAAAGGTAGGAGGGGGATATATTATGAAAGGCTTTGATAACAATAATAGGAATTTGTATTTGATCCTGGAGGTGATTTGGAGCCACTGAAGTTTGTGGTGGAGGGTGGTAGGTGACGTGGTCAGACCTGTTTTTCAGAAAATCACTGGTGGATGAATGGAAATAGACTGGAGTGGGGTAAGACTTGAGACAGGCTATTGCAATAGTATAGGTGGGACTGATAAGGACTTATACCAAAGTGGTGGCAGTATCAGGAGATATTGGGGAATATAGTAGAGATGAATTGACAGGCCTTGCCAACAGATTGGATATAGGAGGTGATCGATAGTGAGAAGTTGAGCCTGAGGGACTGGGAGGATGGTGTTGTTCCCTACAGTTATAGGGAATGTGGGAGAGGGGCAGGGTTTAGAGGGAAAAATGAGTTCAATGAGTTCTCTATACTACTTCAACAAGTGAAGTAGTATAGAGAAAGAAGATAAGAGGGCCCTGTAGAAAATATGTGGTTTCAGAGGGCTTGATCTGGATGGGAATTCAGCAAAGGATACTGAGGAGCAGTCAGATTAGTAGGAAGAGTGCCAGGAGAGAGCAGTGACATGAAAACCTAGAGAGAAGAGAGCATCAAGAACAGGCTGATCTGCAGTGTCAAAGGCTTCCTAGAAGTTGAGGAGAATGAATTGAAACAAAGGCTATTGAAATTGGCAATGAGATCATTGGTAACTTTGGAGAGAGCAGTTTTGGTGGAATGATGAGGTTGGATGCCAGGGGTTAAAGAATGGAGTTGGAGGAGAGAAAATGGAGGCACTTATTATAAATAGCCTTTTAAAGTTTAACCACAAAAAACAAAAAGAGATAGAGGAAGATAGGAAGGATCAAGTGAGGGTTTCTTCAGGGTGGAGGATTTTTGGGATGGGTTTTACTACCTTGGTCAGTAGGAGAATCTTTGACACTTTGTATCTAGGTCGTTAGGTGGTTGGATGAACCAGACAGGTTGGAAGATATCTTTGAATCTGCTGGTGAGGCAGGACACAAACAAACCTTGGTTCTACAAAATCATGGCCAGCATAAGATTGGGTAAATTTTGGTAGCCGAAACTGAAATAATAGATACATTTCCCCCCTACTCCCCACTGCCATCTACCTCCCCCACACCCCCCCGAAAAAAAAAAAAAGCCAAAACAAACAAAAACGAGGAAGATCCAAAGTTGGTCATAAGAGCCAAGGGGAAAACATTATTTTGATTGTGAGAGTATGAAAAAGGAGGGTACTTGAATATATAAATAGAAAAATTTCTAGTGAAGGCTTGTTCCTTGAAATTGAACTTTGTCTGGTTAGTGTTCTATTATTTAGAACAAACTTAGCAAATTCTTCAGTAAACTAGGGATCTATTACATTCCTTAGACACAAACTTTTGAGAAGAAGTTTGGAATATATTATATTAAAAATTCTAAAGCCCTAGCTAGAGTTTGAAATCATTTGGCTTATGGGATAATTGTACTTTTTTTATCTTTAGAATGCAATTTTAAAAAATCTTGAATTAATTCATTTATCTATATCAGGGATGGGGAAGCTAAGATGGCCTTCTTGGTCCTCAAATACAGCCCTATGACTGAATCCAAATTTCACATAACAAATCCCCCCTCAGTAAAAGGATTTGTTCTGTAAAACTTGGACTCTGTCAAAATGCTTACCCAAGGACCTCGAAGGCCATTTGTGGCTTTGCGTTTGAAGGTTCCCCACCCCTAATTCTAGATAAAACACTAAGGCATCTAACACCATGCCTTTCTGTTTAAATCTGGGGCTTGATCTCCCTGCCACCTATTCTTGAGATTCCTATTTCTGCCTCTAATACTGTACCTTTTTTGTGTTTAGACTCAGAGTTGCTTGAAGTCCCTGTACTCCTGTAGTGATGGCATACTCTTTCTGCATTATTTTTTCTTTAAAACTGTCATAAGCATAGATAGACCTTATTCCTTCCTCCAATAATTTCTTAGTAGGCTAATCCCATCAAATTTACGAATATATATATATATGCGTATTTTTCCCTTAAGAAATATAATCACAATATTCTTTGTTTAAAATTTGAGAGCTTGATGATTCTCTACTTTTTTTTTTTCTTCTTTCAGGTTTGGAGTATCAGTGATCAGAATTGTTCTGATCTGAAGAATTTGGTGTTTTAAATCATTAAGATAATTGCCTAAATTGTTCATGGTAAATATGATATTTAATAGTTTTCAGTGAAATTTCAGTAAATTAATTTGATGTTTGCTTTTTAAAAAAGCATGTTTCAGATATAGATCATGCAATGTTGTGCTTTCGGTTCAATTTAAAGAAAGTATAATTGCCTCATATTGATTCTGAGGGGATTAAAAGGAAATCAGAATGGTTTGGAAGAGAATAAATTCAAGGGACAATATAAAAACCATGGGGCTTAATAAAAAAATTCCTCATTATAATGCTGAGTATTTTTAATTCTAGTCTTAAACTTCTAGGAGTACATCCAGAAAAGTAGTATCATAGTAATTACAAAGCCAAAGTCAAGCATCTTAGTCTTCACTTTTGCTAGGCACATTTGTTATAGTTCAGTCACACTTTTCTCTAGATATGGGATATTTCAGCATACACCCAAGAGGCACCATCTATATTCTAGCCTTCTAGTCCCTGATGATCCCTTAGTTTGCCAAAAGGTTATTTTGGACTCTTGTCCTTCCCAAGCTTTTTAGCAATATCTTAGAATTTTCTTTAGTCTGGAAGCCAGTACCCCACAATTATGGTCCTCTTCAGTGTATTTGAATGTCAATTTTCTCCTTTTAACATGGAGTTAATATCTAGTTAACATCAAGTTAAAATCAGTGAGTATTTATTGCTCAGCCACTTTTTCTGCAGTGATGTTATATAGATACAAACTGGAGAGATTATTCAGCAAGCCAGATGCCATCCTTAGACCTTGAATCTATTATTTTTATATTCCATATACTGAGGTACCTGGATTGATACACTTATTAGTGAATGAGTGAATAAATGATTAAATTAAAAGCATTTACTAAAAGTCTGTTAGGTGCCCAGCACTCTGCTACTCCCTGGCAATACAATTTTTTTTTTTTTTAAGAGGAGATAGCCCCTGATTCAGGGAACTTAAATTCTAATTTTTGTTATTTAATTGTGTCCAACTCTTTGTGACCCCATTTGGGGTTCTCTGGGCAAAGATCCTGGACTGGTTTGCCATTTCCTCCTCCAGCTGATTTTCCAGATGAGGAAACTGAGGCAAGCAAGGTTAAATGACTTACTAGGGCTGGATCTTGTCTTCCTGACTCCAGGCCTTGGGCTTTAGCCATCTAGCTGCCCCTTACTTTCTGATAAGATAAGACTAAGGGAAAAGGTCTCCGGGGAAGGGAATTTTGTTCTAGGGATGAGGAAAGTGGGGGAAGGGCAGGGTTTGAAAAGAGGATTACAAATTCCAAGACTGGTAGATAGTGAGATAATCTGTGGGAATCTGAGTTTGGTCTGCTGCTTAGGGCGGGGTCAAGTAGAGAGAGTAGGCTAAGTAGGCTGCTTATTGGGTTGGTCTCTGTGATGGAAACTCCAAAGATAATGGATTAACTTCTTCATGAACTGTGGACAGGTGGTCTGAAAGATCCTGGTACGCTCTAGGCACTGTTACTGTTGTAGTTCATGACCTTTCTTTGTCTTTTAATTTAATTTTTCCCCCATAAATTCTTCACAGAAGATCTTCCCAGCCATTTAGAATTCATTTAATTTTGTTTTTATAATAAACTATTACTTTATAGTTAGCCAAATTCCTAATAAATGGGAAACTGGAATTTTATAAAACTAGTTTAGTTATCCTTTCTTTGCTTTCTCAGAACAGTCTTTTTTTTTTTTAAGCAATTGGGGTTAAGTAACTTTTTCAGGGTTACAAGGCCAGTCATTATTTATGTATGGGTACTCATTTTCTGAGGCTGGAACCAATCCTGGGTCTTCCCTACACCGGGCCGGCACTCATACTCACTGCGCCACCTAGCTGCCCTCTCAGAACAGTTTCTTATATTGATCATAACAGGTCTTCTGGACTTAAACTTTTAGTTTATCTCTTTATATCCTGTCCTGGATTATTTCATTCGTTGGTAATATTTAGATTTTGCTTTTCTTTTTTCTGTAGGAGTTTTTCATCAGTATGTCTGAAACCATTAAATATAATGATGATGATCATAAAACTCTGTTTCTGAAAACATTAAATGAACAACGTCTGGAAGGAGAATTTTGTGATATTGCTATCGTGGTAGAAGATGTGAAGTTCAGGGCACATAGATGTGTTCTTGCTGCATGCAGTACCTACTTCAAAAAGCTTTTCAAGAAGCTGGAGGTGGATAGTTCATCTGTAATAGAGATAGATTTTCTTCGTTCTGACATATTTGAGGAGGTTTTGAACTACATGTATACTGCAAAGATTTCTGTAAAAAAAGAAGACGTAAACTTGATGATGTCATCAGGTCAGATTCTTGGTATCCGGTTTTTAGATAAACTTTGCTCTCAGAAGCGGGATGTATCTAGTCCTGAAGAAAACAACACTCAGGCAAAAAACAAGTATTGCTTGAAAATAAACCGTCCCATTGGAGATTCCACTGACAATCAGGATGATGAAGTAGAAGAAATTGGAGATCAGGATGACAGTCCTTCTGATGACACAGTGGAAGGAACTCCCCCAAGTCAGGAGGATGGTAAGTCACCCACTACCACACTTAGGGTTCAAGAAGCAATCTTGAAGGAGTTGGGGAGTGAAGAAGTTCGAAAAGTAAATTGCTATGGCCAGGAAGTAGAATCTATGGACACCTCAGAATCAAAAGACTTGGGGTCCCAGACTCCTCAAGGTTTAACATTTAATGATGGCATAAGTGAAGTGAAAGATGAACAGACCCCTGGCTGGACAACAGCTACCAGTGACATGAAATTTGAGTACTTACTCTATGGTCACCGGGAACAGATTGCCTGTCAAGCCTGTGGAAAGACATTTTCAGATGAAGCTCGCTTGAGAAAGCATGAAAAACTCCATACAGCAGATAGGCCGTTTGTTTGTGAAATGTGTACCAAAGGCTTCACCACACAGGCCCACCTGAAAGAACATCTGAAAATCCACACTGGATATAAGCCTTATAGTTGTGAAGTGTGTGGGAAATCATTTATCCGTGCCCCGGACTTAAAAAAGCATGAAAGAGTTCATAGCAATGAGAGACCTTTTGCGTGTCACATGTGTGACAAAGCCTTTAAACACAAGTCCCATCTGAAAGATCATGAAAGAAGACACAGAGGGGAAAAGCCTTTTGTTTGTAGCTCTTGTACAAAGGCATTTGCCAAGGCATCCGACCTCAAACGCCACGAGAACAATATGCATAGTGAGAGGAAACAGGTCCCCACTAGTGCCATCCAGAGTGAGACTGAGCAGTTGCAGGCAGCTGCTATGGCGGCCGAGGCAGAGCAACAGCTGGAGACCATAGCTTGTAGTTAGGTACAATCAGAGATCAAAGGAAAGCAGACTTTATTTCCAAGAGGCAATTACTGCCTATACTTTGAGATTAAACTGGTCAAAAATGGATTTCTTAAGACTGGTCACTGTATTTTTGTGAAAACTCGTGAAGAGTTGTCGTCATTGAATTGAAGACGGTGCTTCCTGGTTGGATGCTTTAAAAACTTTTCAAGGAAGTATTTCCTCAGAATTCTGACCAAATGGTTTTACTGTCGCACGTAGCAAATCGTAGTATTATTGCCAGTTTGCTGTTCATTTTTAAAATGGTTTTAATTTGAGAACTCTTGTATAAGTCATAGAAGCAAAAACAAAACTTCATTTTTAAGTCTTGTATTCCTATTGCACTTGAAGTGTATTATACAGAATGAATAATTGGCTACATTGATTTCTTAATCAACTTTTTGTGACTGCTGGTCCAAGCAAAATTTTATTCCGTAGGAAAACAACAATGGGAACACTTATTAAGCACCTTCCCTATTCAGAGTGCCATGCGAGCCATTAGGGAGAGATTCACAGTTCACATGAGACATGGTCCCAAGTACAAAATATTTAGAAGCAGAAAATGCTTGATGAATGATTGACTATGAGTTGAGCAATCAAAACATATCAGTAGAAGTCATAAAAGAACAAATTGATATGAACATTTGTTCATTTTGTAAGGTTTTTTTCTCCCTGTATTCAGTGAAATCTAGATGTTGATTGCTTTGTGGCAAGGGTTTTTCATTACTTTGTTGCTCTTCATCCACTTAACTTGATTCTCCTCCCCTTCCTACATAAATTGAATTAGATTGTACAGCTGGCTGTACGGTCCACTTGGTTTATTGGTATGGCCATATAGGAGGCACTCCTATTTTGAGGTATCTCTCGCCATGTGAAACTTTCTTGTTCTGAAAAGTCATTGTTGAAGTAGGGGAATGTTATGATGAATGATGGCAACTGGAGATAGGAATTATGACTCCTGGACACAAGGTTTTGTGTGTATGTACTTAATTGCTTACCCACTTTCATCAGATTCAATAATTGCAATTGAGTTCAAAATTGGATTTTTTTAAAAAATTCAAGAACAAGACTTTAATATTAAGTTATATTTGAAAGAAGAGTGTTGATTAAATGTACTTCTTCACATACATTTGTATAGCTCATCAGTTACATCAATCTGCTGAAATCTCTGCAGGCCATGATTTATCCAGTCAAGAAGCCACAAAGTTGCAGCATATGTAAATTAATAATTAGGAAAAAGTCTTTATTTTATGTGTGTAAATAGTATAGAATTTTCATTGTTACATATTTCAAGAAAATATGGACAGAGCTGCACTTTTTTTTGCACATTTGATTAGAACACATTTTAAGTTTGCAACAAACATTTATGACCAACATAAAAGCTGCCAGACTAATTGTTTGTTTGCTTTATCATTGCTTGCATTTCTACTTAGAAATTAAGAATGCCTTTTTGTAGCTGTAAAACCAATTCTAATAATGAACTTTGTTTTACTTTCAGTGTATATGATTCATTTGACCACCTTCTTTAAAAATTCTTTAAAATTCCATCAATAGCTTGGAGTATCTTCTATAATAAAACATTAATTATTTTAGAATATTTAAAGTCTAGGAAATTTACCATAATTTGTATTTCTAATTTTGTGTTGCTGTTTTTTTTTAAATAAACTTAAAATAATTTTCTTTCTTAACTTATAATAGCACCTATCATAGGTAGATTAAAAAAAAAAACAGATCCAGTTCATAAAACTTTGTTGAGTATTATAGGGGGAAAATTATTTATTGGCAAAACATTTTATTTTGTTTTTAAAGTAGTTGAGTTTATTTACACGCAAATGTTTATTCTCTACTAAAAGTGGCCCTATCATATTTTCTAAATTTTCTTCTAATAGTAAAAGTTAACATTTATATGGCACTTTGAGGTTTGCAAAGCACTTTACATACAGTATTTCCTTTGAGCCTTACAACCATCTTGTGAGGTAGTGCTATTATCCCCATTTTTATAACTAATAGAAACTGAGACATCATAGGAACATAGATGTAGAACTGGGAAAATACTGGAGCCTGCTGAGTCCAGTCCTTCATTTTACATTATGAGGAAGCCTGCCTAGAGGTAAAGTGATTTGCCCAGAGTAACACACAGGATCCGAGGCGGCTTTGGAACCCAATTCTTTTTTACTTTAGGCCTAATGCTCTATCCATGACTGGTGCTACTCTCATCGTCTGTATGAATCATTTATAATTGAGCAGTGAACAACTAGTCTAAGATCTTTCTCACTAAAACAAAGTCAAAATAAAAAGGCTTCTCAGCTGTAACTTTTATATGAAGCTATTTGAGAACACTTTTTTTCCTGTATTTAAATAGATGTTTTTCATTTCAGTTTCAGTTTTTCAGAAATGGTTTGGGTTCTATTACCATTGTGATGTATTTTGTCCCTACACATATTCTGGGAAGAAAATACACCTTTTCCTGCACACTATCACTACTTACTATGCTGTACTTAGTTATATTTTTCCCTCTGGCTTTATGACAGAATTTGGGCTGGCTGAAGAAAATGAATTAGGCAACAAATGGAACACCAGAAGACCTACATACAAACACCAGCTTTTCCCCTAGCAGTGCTACAGTACACTAGACATTTAATGTTTTTTTAATTTGTTTTCTAAATTTTAAAATAAGAATTTTATCTTCCTTGCTGATCTTACAGGGTTGCTGTGTGAAAATCAGGTGAAATATATGTATAAGTATTTCTATAAAGTTCTGTATATTAATAACCCTTATTGCTTGGGCCCTCTTAGGTGAGAGAGATTGGAAAAGAGGAGACAGGAGAGCTCAGTCTCCTTGAGCTCCTTCTTCCTCAAGTAAGCTGTCTCTTAGTTCTAGATGAGGCTACAGGATTGTTAGATTGTTTCAATGCACCGACCTGAGGTTATATGAGTAATAAATTGGGGTTATATAGCTGTCTAGTCCTGCTATCCCTGACACTGTGTCTTGGGATTTGGAGCTGGAAGGAATCTCAGACATCTAATCCAATGCCCTTCATTTTTGTAGAAGAGGAAACAGAAATGATGTGTCCAAAGTCATGTAAGTGGCTAAATAGGATTTGAATCCAGGTTGCTTCAGCTTCAAGTGGAAACTAGACATTCTAAATGTAGGTATTGCCTCCATGTTGCCTAAAAATCATGTTTCCCATGTCCTTTTTATACAGACATGTTTTACCTCAAGCATCATTCTCCTGGAACAGGTCTGCACAAACTGCGGCCAGTGGGCCACTTATGGCAAACCGCTTGTAGCAAACCAAAGGATTTTGGGCAGCCCACAAAAAATGTAGAGGAAAACTTCCTTTGTATGGAGAGGAAATAATTTACTGTGCCACAGGTTATGCAGGCCTATTCTAGAACTTGAGGAATTTCTAAGCAAAAGATTTTTTAGGAGATCTAGATCCTTGTTTTGTTTTTTGCTTAGATGTGTGGCCTTGGGCATATGGTTTACTCTCTCATGGTCTTAGTAACCTCATCTGTATAGTGAAAACTTTTGAGTTGCTGTGTTTCTATGAGTTTAAGATCTCTATGTAGCTGGTGATTAATTTTGTCACTTCAGTAAATAGGAGTAAGAATATCTAACTTAGTAAAAGTTTCTAAGGTTGCAAACCAAGCTGATGTTTAAATAAATTTCCCCTTAACTTGTTTTAAAGTAAAAATGTTAGAAGAAAAGATAGAAGGTGGGGGGTGGATTTAATAAGACTTGAAGCTGGATCTAGTTTTGAGATCTAGCCCAACTCAAAAACCTTCAGGAGTTCCAGATTTATATTCAATTCAGTGGAAAGAACATTGAATCTAACCCAGAGGACCTGGGTTCATATCCCAACTTTGTTGACAATTACTACAAGTCTAACTTTGGGCAAATCAGCCTCACAGGGCCTTAGTTTTCTCATTTGTTAAAACATCGAGTTTGAACTAGATGATCTTAGATGGTCTAGATGTGCCTTCTAGCTCTAGACTTAGGATAGTAGTTTGGGTAGTAGTTTGAACCCAAGTCTGGCTCAATTCAGTGCTCCTTCTATATCACCATACTGCCTTTTTAATTGTGCAAATTTAGGCAGCTCCCAGTTTACAAATGTATTACTGTATATGCATGTGTAAGCCAATTTGGATCATTGAATAAAAAAAATTTCCATAGCAATGGTTAGTGTACAGAAGTCTAATTCATAATCTAGCTGATTCGGTGTTAAGAATGATGATAAACCCAAGTTATGGATCTTAGAAGTAAGGGACAATACAATTAGAAAGATTTTGATGTTGACAAAATTTGTCCATTGCATCCTTTCCTTATGCTTCCTATGCTATTATTAATGTCATGTTACCCTTAACTTTAAACATTTTACCTTGTCCTGTTGCTCCAAATGCTCTGTGGTATACATTTTTTTAAATTAAATTTTTGTTGGTAACATTTTAAGTTTCAAACTCTCTCCCTCCCTCCTTCCGCATCTCAAACGAGAGAAAGTTACCATTTGATACAGATATGCAGATAGATGTAAAAGGATACTTTGCATACTTTTATTTCTCAGTTCGTTCTTTTGGAGGTGAATAACATCTTCATTTCTTCATTTAGCAGGTCTTTTGTAGTTTACTTGAGTAATTCTAGTACTCAGAATAACTTAGTTGTTCACAATTAACTATTTGAAAGATATTGCTGTTACTGTATACAAAGTTCTTTTGGTTCTGCTTGCTTCACTTTTCATTATTTCATATAAGTCTTTCCATGTTTTTCTAGAATCAACCAGCTAATCATTTCTTACAACACGGTAGTATTCCATCACAGTCATATACCACGATTTGTTTAGCCAATTTCCCAATTGCTGGGCACTCCCTCAATTTTCAGTTCACCACCACTCTGTGGCATAAAATTACTTGCCCTTTTCTGAAAAAAATTCCCATTAGTTGGAGCTAATTATCACTTGAGGTAAAGAGGAAAGCATTCTAATCTGATTAGACCAATTAACACCAATCTGTAAATGGCTGATAACTCCTTTACCTTCCAAAAGATACATATATTTAAAAATGAGATTAATATGAATGTATGAGAATTTTGGACAATGAGAGGAAATTAAATTGTATGGGGGGAGGGGCAGGGGATAGTCTGGTTCTTTCTAGAAGTCTGCCCCAAGATTAGATTTCCTCTAAATTCCTGCTTTTTATAGCATTCTCTGGTTATGAGTTCATTTAAAAAAATATTTTGCAGTTCATGAAGTGCTTTCTAGATATTCTCACTTGATCCTCTCAGTAACACTATTAGGTAAATACAAAAGCTATAATAATTATCCCTATCTTATAGTTGAGGAAACAGGCTTTAGAAAGGTTGTCACAACTAGTGGCAAAAGTTTTTCTGAATTCCAGTTCCATTACTTCTACATGATGCAGCCTGCAGTGATCTCCCATAGTAGAGGAAAGGGAGCTTGTTTGTATGTATAATGTCCAATATTATTTTTGTCCTTGGAATATGAATGACTTCTAAAAATAGTTGGTATGGAATGTCTCTATCAAATTATATATGTATATGTATATATGTGTGTATATATGTATATATATATGTGTGTGTATATATATATATATATATATGCATATACACACACACATATATCTGACCACTTCACTATTAAAAATTTCTGGTAATGTGAATTCTTCAGGTTCTGCAGATTTTAATTTAGAACTGCAGATAAAAAATCCAGGTGGAAGTATTGATATTTTCTTGGGATCAATTTATATTCTGCACTGTACTAAATTAAAGAATCTTAGATCTTTTCCTCCCTAATAGTTTTATTATTGACAACGACAAATGTTGTTTTGAATTCTTGATCTTAATTTTTAAAAAATCTGGTGCTATAAATAAATACAACTTCTCTGTATTAATGATTTTATTTGGTGAATATTTGACTTGTAAATAAGAACAATCTTAGGGCCATAGGATTATTGATATAGAGCCAGAAGCATCCTTTGAGGTTTAATACTGAACTATTTTAAATAATTCATAGTAAACAAATATTGCACACTACAAAAATGAGTTACTCCGTTTCTGAATATTTGCTTAAAGTAAATGGAATACTGTCATTCAGTTTTATTTTAGGGGCTGAATTCTTAATGTAAAACAGTGTAGCCTTCATTAATTAAAATGTTCCAGGAAAAGGGAGTTAAATCTATTCGTTAGTTTAATTTTTTGGTTAACTGAAGATTGAGAAAATCCTTTTTCTTTTGTTTTTGAAATTCTGAGATGTTGGTATTCTTTCCTGTTTTGGTGAATACAGCCTACTTAACAGTGGGGTTTTTTTTTAAGCTTTTTCTTTTTACGATTGAGGAATTTGTAGTGCCTCTGTAATTCTGAACATCAGTTATGATTGTATTGTATAGAAAATATAAGAAATTAGGCTGAATGTATATTAGTCTCAGGAAAAATCACAGAAGTTATTTTTTTTGAAGTTTTACATAGTTTATTCACGTCCAGGTGAAAAATTATCTTCACAGATAAACATAATCCATATTGCCTTTTAATCCTTCTTTTTGCTAGCACCGACATTTGCCTTTGCAGTACCCCTGACTTTCTTCATTCTGTTCTTGTGTTCCTTTCGCTGCTTTCTTGAAGTCTTTTTCTTCTCATACAGGCCATACCTTGCAAGTCTGTGCTTTGGTTCATTTTTCTTTGCATAGTCAAGGGAATCATAAATCATGCCAAAGCCTGTTGTTTTGCCACCACCAAAATGGGTTCTGAATCCAAAGACAAAAATGACGTCTGGAGTTGTCGTACATCTTGGCTAGTTTTTCTCGAATTTCAGTCTTAGGCACTGTGGCCTTTCCAGGATGAAGGACATCTATAACCATCTGTTTGCGCTGAAGAAGTCTGTTTGTCATAAACTTCCTGGTTCTGATGGTTACAGTGTCATTCATGGTGGCGGCCAGCTCCTTGAGCAGCAGGAGAGGGAAAGGGCAGAAGTTATTTTTTTAAATGTATCTTTTGATTCAGCTTGATCAAGAATGATTTTTCTCTTCATGTTGTCAAGAGCAAAGGGGAAAAAATCATTTGGTTTTGCTCCTATTAAGTTTTTAAATCCTTAATACAGTGGCAGATCCCAACAAACTATGCTGTCTAGGAATTTTAGATTTTTTCTTAGTATCTACTCTGGATTCGAATTTATTGATGCAAGGCAACCATCCAGTCGTTTTGTTTTTGTTTTTTTAAAGTACAGAGTTGGAAAGAACTCCAGAGATTTTGACTACCTCCCTTGTTTTTCACATGTCAGTCAATAAACAGTTAAGTGCCTACTCTGTGTCAGGGAAGCTACCAATTAATGACTTACACAAAGTAACACAAATGGGTGGATGAAACTTTTTTTTTTTAATTTAGCTAGAAATACTAAGAAATAATATTTCTCTGGTCCAAAAGCCCTTTCCAGGCTGTTCCGTTTGACTTCTTTATAAAAGGAAAAACAAAGACTGAAGTCCCAGGAAATTGATCAAGAATGATCAAACTTCACTTAGGTCTAGATAAGATCATTGCCTCTCCATAAATGCTTCCAATACTCCACAGAGGTCATAGTCCGCTTTATCATTCAAGGATTAAGATACTGATTTTAGGAAAGAAGCCCTTTTTGTCCTTGAGGGGAGTGGTCAAAGAAGGAATTAAATAATGACTTCTGTGTTTTATGGCCTTTTCCTTGTTCAAGACTGCTATAAATGATACTGCAAATCATCTTGGGGCAGAGGGCATGAAGAAACTATGCCAGTTTGTCTCTCTCTAAATTAGAAATGAATACAGAATAACAAAAAAAATGGATTTTGGCAGGCTTATGCCTAAACTGCAGAGTTTGGTATTAATATTTTTTTTGATAGAAGTAAAATAGGAGCCTAATTAATCAACTCAGTGGAACATTGGCCTAAATCTGTATCCAAATTGAGGTGTGCCATTTCTTTAAAATATTTCCCCTTCTTGTTAATGACATTCCTATACATAAATGTCAGAAGGTTAATTGAAGGCATTCTTTACTTCCATTTCTGGCTTGGCAGTGCAAATAAGTGGTTGGCCTCCTTTGTAGGTATTTGGGTTTAATAATTTAGGTAGAGTTTTTAAAAAATGGAACCATCCCAATGAATGCCTTTCCTTATGCACATCGCCTCATTTTTCCTCCCTTTTAACCGTTCTTTTGGGTTTTTCTTTTCTCATATTACTCCTTAGATGTTTTGTTGCAAAGACTTTCTCAGTGTGTCCCTTCTCAGTGTCTACAGTTGTGTTCTCTTTTGATCAAACCGTATTTTATACATCTTCATTTGTCTTTGCGTTGGGCTTCGTGTTAAATCTCTCAGATAAATAAAAACCTCCATCTTCCCCAATCTTCCCACCCCCACACCCCATCCTCTATCTTCCACTAATGCAGGGAGTACATGAACATTTAGCTCTCGAAATGGTGTTAAAGACTGTAATGACCCAGAGGTGTGTTGACTCCTGGAGAGGTGACCATGGTAAAATGAAGTCAGGCAAGCAGACTGCTGTTGAAGAAACAAAACGTACAATAAGGTAGATTTAGGGAGCAAAAGAAGTGAACCTAGTCTGACTCAGTTGGGCAGGAAAAAGGGTCTGGTAGTTAGAGTAGTATATTTCCCAATCTCCATTGAGTAACACTGGTGAATTTATCATAGTTTTGATCTTTTGAAGTGTGACCTAGAATGTGGAGGAAAGATGGCAGGAAGAACATTGGTTTACTCACCATTACCATGGAGATGCCTCAGCTGTTCACATTGGAAGTACCGTCTGTACCTTCAGATTCTTGGCTAGTTCCTCCTAGATTCTCAGTTTAAAGGAGAAAGCCCAGGAAAACCAAGTTTATGCCACTCCAGTCTTCACTTCTGACTCACTGGACTTTCTCTGCCATGCCCCCACTAAGGACCTTCATCACCACTCCCAGCTTTTTTATGTGTTGTTTTTCTCTTTTAAAATGTAAACTCCTTGAAGTCCAGCAATATCTTTCCTGCTTATATTTGAAGTCCCTAACCATAAATTTGTTTTTAACCTTAACCCTGTCCCTTGTGCCTAGCACTCAGTAAATGCTTCTTACGACATTAGCTATGCACTGCTTATATAGTCATTTGTGCAGTAGCTTTAGTTTGCTGGACATAAGCCTTTCTACCTTTGAGATATGATCTGTAAGTTTATTTTGATAGGACCTATATTGTGAGTACAGAAGATTCTCAAGCTCATTATTACAATGTGGGTAGGGTGTCACATTAATTTAAATCTAAAAATGTAATCACCAAATACATGTGAATTGTTTGGTCATTTCAGTCTTATCTGACTCTTCATGACCTGTTACCTTTTCCAGCTCATTTTAAAGATGAGGAACTGAGGCAGACAGGATTCAGTGACTTGTCCAGAGGAACAGAGCTAGTCAGTGTCTGAGACCAGATTTGAACTCATGAAGAAGAGTCTTCCTGACTCTAGGTCCAACACTCTTCCCACTATACCACCTAGCTGCTCCAAAGAATTAATGGATAGCAAGTAGGTCTAGGTGCTGGGCAAGTTGTTTAACTAGGTTTCTGTCCATGTCTGCAAAATGGGGTTGCTAGAAGATCTCTATGGTTCCTTCCAGCTCTAAAACAGTTTCATTAAATTAAGACACTAGGAGATATATATGAAAACGTACAAGACAGTTCCTGCCTTTTAAGATCTCAGGATCTATTTGGGTAGACAAGAAATTAACATGCAGAGTTAAATGGCAACAATGTAGAATTCATGGTCAATTGAAGTAAACAGATAATCAGATCAATGGATGGAGAGAACATTTTGTATAGCAGGGGAATGATTTAGTAGGAGTTGTAAGATTTGAATTGGAGTTAGATGAATGGATAAGATTTAGACAGATGGGATAGTGAAGCCAGGGTTCAGGTACAGCATCACCCAAAAATAGGAGTCTTGGAGATCGTGTGATAGCGAAAACCTTGTTGGCTAGACTGATTAGTTCATTTAGTTAAAGTTTTACAGGAAAAGTAGTCCCATGGAGTTCATGTGAAAAGTAACTGCTGCCAAATAACTATCACAGGTTTAAACCTAGGTTTTATTATGTTGAAGTGCAGGTCAGGGCTCAGAAAAATTACCCTTAACCAAGATTAGGGTACTAATGAAACTTTTAGAGTAGAATTATGCCAGAGAAATAGAGACATAATTTTTGACATGCAGCTATCTTATAATCCTTTTAGGAAACAGACCTAACCAGTCCCAGTTATATATTAAAAGCTAAGTTAAGATTCAAATTTATAATGGCTTAATTGAAAAGGGGAGATTTGCATGTCTCAAATGGAACAAAAGGGTCAGAACCAGGGGAAACTTTATCACAAAAAAAATTAAAGCAATTTAAATTACTTAGGGAAGCTTTAAGCCCCCTTTGACTTCATATTTTAGAAATACAATAGAATTCAGCCAAACAAACAACATCCTAAGGAGGAGAAATGGCCTCGAACCTCAAATAATAAAGATTAATAAAAAGGAAATAATTATCATAACACAAGCAAGGGGTTTGTTCAGTTGGAGATGTGGGGCTTAAGGCTGAAGAGGTAGGTTGGGGTCTGATTGCCCTAAACACTAGGATAAGGAATTTTAACTTTATTCTATCAGCAGTGGAAAACCATTAATTATTTTTCAATAGCAGAGGTCAGACCCCTAGCAATGTTGATAAACCATCTGAATTCATTCATCAATAACAAAGTCCTGCCCTATCAAAATCTTCCCATCCCAATATTCTGAGGTTTCTGAACCTCTAGCTTTCATTCATCAAACCTTATTTTCTAGTCCCCCAACTGTTTGTTCCCTTATTTCTATCCTCTCTCAACCCAATACTCACCTGTCAGTGTCCTACTGTGAAAGTGTTCACCTCTTCCACTTCAGAATGCATGCTTTACAAGCAACAAATTTGTTTTCATCATAAATCTTTTCTTTTTTCTAATCCTTTCATCTTCTGGCTGTCATTGACACTTGACTCCTGATGACACAGCTTCCCTGGCCATCCTTTCCAGGATTGGTTGCACTTTCAATTATCTCCTTCCCACTCCCCTTGCCACCACCTTGTCAGGGTGGGTTCAGTTAGTCAGTTAACTAAGGGCATACTATGTGCCAAACACTTTTCTAAGCAGCAGGGAAACAAATGGGAGGGGAAAAGAGTCTACTCAAGAGTTCACAGTCTAGCCCCACACCACTTCCAAAAAATGTAAAAGGTGGACTCTGAACAACTTCTGGAGCTCCAGCACCCACAGAACGACACAGAGAAGCTAACCTCCCACCGAGGACAGCCTGGCAGCCCTGCAGGGAGCGGCCAGCACAGCGCTCTGGGAGCACACAGCACAGTGCAAGCCACCAGTGAAGCACTCTGAGAGCCCAGCCCAGGCCCTTGTGAGCCGAGGTTTTAGCCCCAGGGCTGCCGGGCCAGCAGCTGGCTGGAAGGACCCCAGAACACCAGCAGCTGTGGTGATTCCAGAATTATCAACACAGATATGCCTAGGACAAAGTGAGAGGTTAGTGCCCTATGGACTTTGGGACCAATATTTGGGGAATGCGTTGGCTTCTTCCCCTGGGGGCGAGAAGCTGTTGAGGAGACTGCACAAGCGCCATTTTGAAGCTTCAGTGGCAGCTTCAGCTCCTGGTCTGCAAACTGTAGGGAGATGCAGCGATCAGTCTTGGGGGGTAATCGCTCTTGTTTTAACATCCCTGGATCTGGATTGTGGTCAGGGGGGGGGGGGGTCTGGGGTGGGTATCCAGCTTGCCAGAGCATGTGGAGGCTTCACAGAAGCCACCCAACTAATACCTCCAGAAATTGTGAAGACCCCAACATTTATGATGGAAGCTCCCCTGTCTGGTGGCAGAGTCCTACTGTCGCAACAAGCCCAAAAGTCAAGTAAGTGAGTGGCAACATGCCTAGGCAAAGGAAACAAAATAAACAGAAAAATTCAACATTAGACTCCTATTTGGGGGGCAAAGAGGATCAAAGCATGGAACAGGAGGAAGACTGTGAGGTCAGAAATCCTACACCAAGAGCCCTAAATGAAAATATGAGCTGGTTACAGGCCATAGAGGACCTTAAGAAGCAGATAAGAGAAGTGGAGTAAAAATTGTGAGGAGAAATGAGAAGGATGCAGGAAAAGTATGAAATGAGAGTCAATAGCCTGACTGAGGAAAATAACACCTTAAAAATAGACTAACTCAAATGGCAAAGGAATCCCAAAAGGGCAATGAGGAGAAGAATGCCTTAAAAAGCCAAATTTGCCAGATGGAAAAAGAATCTCAAAAGCTCACTGAGGAGATTCATTCCTTCAGAGTTAGACTGGAGCAAATGGAAGCTAGTGACTTTATGAGAAATCAAGATGCTATTAAACAGATCCAAACAAAATGAAAGAATAGAAGGCAATGTGAAATATCTCATGGGAAAAACCAATGACCTGGAAAATAGATCCAGAAGAGATAATTTAAAAATTATTGGACTGCCTGAAAGCCATGATCAAAGAAGGAACCTAGAAATCATCCTTCAAGAAATTATCAAGGAAAATTGCCCTGATGTGTTAGACCCAGAGGGCAAAATAGAGGTTGAAAGAATCCATCAATCACCTCCTGAAAAATATCCCAAAAAGAAAACTAGGAATATTATAGCCAGGTTCCAGAATCCCCAGATCAAGGAGAAAATACTACAAGCAGCCAGGAAGAAACAATTTCAATATTTTGGAAACACAATCAGAATAGTACATCACCTGGCAGCTTCTACACTGAGGGATTGAAGGGTATGGAATATGATATTCCAGAGGTCAAAAGAGCTGGGATTAAAACCAAGAATCACCTATCCAGCAAAACTGAGTATCTTTTTTCAAGGGAAAATATGGTCATTCAGTGGTATAGAGGACTTTCCAGCATTCTTTTTTTTTTTTAAAGCAATTGGGGTTAAGTAACTTGCTCAAGCTTACATGGCTAGTCATTATTTATGTGTGGGTGCTCATTTTCTGAGGCTGGTTTTGATCCTGGGTCATCCCAACTCCAAGGCTGGCGCTCTTACTGTGCCACCTAGCCGCCCTGACTTTCAAGCATTCTTGAGGAAAAAACCAGAGTTGAATAGAAAATTTGACATTCAGACACAAGAAGCAAGAGATGCTTGAGAAGGTAATCAGGGAAAAGAAATCAAAAGGAACTTACCAAAGTCGAACTATTTACATTCCTACATGGAAAAATAATAACTGTGACTGATGAAACCTTTCTCATTATGAAAATAATTGAAGAAGGGTATATGGGCATATGAATACATATGTGAATGTGTGTATATATGTTTATAGGTATACATGGATAGAGGTCACAGGTCGAATCTGGTGGGAAGGGAAGATACTTAAGGGGTGAAGTTAAGAGGTGAGAGAGGAATGTGGCAAGAGGAGATGGGGAGAGACAGGGTAGGATAAACTATCTCTTGTAGAAGAGGCAAGGGGAAGTGGTTGCAGGGGAGGGGAAGAACAGGAAGGCAAAAAGGCAAAACCATATTCTCATTGAATTTAACTCAGGGAGAGAATGACACACATACTAAATGGGATATCTCACCCTGCAGGAGAGTAGAGGGAAGGGGGATGAGAGGGTGGATGATGGAGGGGAGGGCATCCTTGGGGGAGGGGAGGTTGGAAGTACCCACTGTCAAAGAGGGATAGGATCAAAGTAGGGATTGGACCAGGTGGGGGGTGGGATGGGTGGGAGGGAAATACTATCAGTCTTTTACAATATACATACTATGGTAATGTTTTGTATAGTTATACATGTACAACACATAATGAATTGCCTATCTTCCCAGAGAGAGTGGGTGACAAGGGAGGAAGGGAATGGATCTGGAATTTGAAGTTTTAAAATTAAATGTTTCAAATATATATAAATGCTATTATTAACACTATTTTGCATGTAATTGGGAGATAAGATATGCAGGCATTGGGGCACAGAGATTCACCTTTCCCTAATGGTAAAGTCGAAGGGGGGTATATACGGGAGAAGATATGGGAGAGAACACATTGGATAAGAGGATATCCTGTGGGACTGCTATTCTGGGGTGGTGGGTAGGGGAAAAATGAGGGAAAAATTGAAACTCAAAATCTGGGGGAAATGAATGATGTAAACCAGAAGTTAATAAAACATTTGTTTAATTAAAAAAAAAAGAATTGGGGGAGACAATTTGCAAAAAACTGTATGAACAAGAAATATATAGGATTGTATACAAACAAGGTGTATACAGGTTGATGGAAGGTAGTTCCATGGGGAAGGACTGGGAAAGACTTCTTTAAAAAGATGGGACTTTATCTGTCTTGAAGAAAGCCAGGAGGCAGAAATGGGGGAAAGCATTACAGACTAGAAAAATAGGAAGGTAGGAAGGTGCCAGGTTACAAAGAGCTTAAAAGTCCTATTTTTCCACCCCTCCCCCAAATTACCACTTCCAAGATCATCTTCTACCACTATCACTCAGCAAATTCTCCTTTGATGTTCATTCAATCTATATCTACCATCCATTCAAAATTCTATTGTTCAATCATATCCAACTCTTTGTGAGTTCATTTGGGGTTTTCTTGGCAAAGATACTGGAGTACATTATTTCCTTCTCTACCTCATTTTAAAAATGAGGAAACTGAGGCAAAGAAGATTAAGTGCCTTCCTTGCCCAGTGTCACACATCTAATAAGTGTCTGAGGCCAGATTTGAACTCATAAAGATGAGTCTTCCTGACTTCAGGCTTGGTGTTCTATCCCCTTTCTTTCCACAATGAGTTCAGTACCTGGTTCAAAGTCTTTTTGACCTCCCATAATTTTGCTCTCATATTTGGAAACTTCAACATACATATAGATGTTCCCTCAAATACTCTCTTTCCTTTCAGTTCTTGAATGCACTCATGCCCCATGACCTGCTCCTTTACCCCTCTGCCACACACACAGTCATACCTTTAATTTTGTCATTGCCCAGGCAAATGCTCCATTTCCATGTTCACAAACTGAAATTCCCTTATCTGATCACAATCTGCAGTCTTTCTACCTCTCTCCTCTACCTCTATTCTTTCTTTTTATTGTGACCTCTAATCCTTCCATCCTTCATCTCTCCCTGCACTGGCTTCACTCTTCTCCCTTTCCACTCATGACCTCTTGGCAAATCAATTGTTCTCTCCCCTTCTCTTAAGTCCTTGCCTCCTTATCATCCTTATGCTTTACTAAGCCTCAGACCTGGATCATCCACACTAATTTCTCCTTTCTTTCTTTTGCTAAATAGAACTAGAGAAAAATTACAAAGTTGTGATGACTAGATGTACTATGAATTTGTAACATGATCTCAGTTGGGCTCTCATTGTGGCAAGGCAATCCTCCTTTTATATCTCCCTAATTAATTTACTCTTCTCCTCACCAAAGTGTCTCTTCTAAATCTTTTCATTCCTTCTCAAGCCTACCATTTTTCTCCTCTCCTCCCTCTTGTGGTTAAGTGCCTTGAGAAGGCTCTTTATAATAGATGTCTCACCTTCTTCTCTCACTTAACTCCCTTCAATCTGACTCCAAACCTCATCATTCAACTAAAACTATTCTCTCTAAAGTTATTGATATCTTAACTCCTAAATCTAATGGCTTTTACCCAGTCCTCATCCTTCTTGACCTCTCTGTAGCCCTCAACACTGTTGACCACTCTGGTCTTGATACTCCTCCTCTCTAAGTTTTTATGACTACTTCATCTGGTTCTCCTCCTACCTATCTAACTACTCCCTCTCAGGCTCCTTTGCTGGATATTCATTGGGTTCACACCAGCTAACTGGGAGATCCCTTCCAGAAATTGTCCTGAAACTTCTTCATTCTCTGTACTCTTTCACGTGGTGATTTCATCAGTTCCCATGGATTCTCTGTGCAGATGATTCTCAAATCTACATGTCTAGCCCTTACCTCTCTTCAGACCACGAGTCTTGCATCTTCAATTGTCTATTGCACATCTTGAACTATATGTTGCATAGACATTTTAAGTTCATGTCCCTAAGACTGAATTTGTAATCTACCACCCCCCCTCCAATTCATCTCACTTCCTAACTTTCCTATCACTGTTAAGGGTATCAACATCTCTGTCACCCAGGCTAGAAACTTAGATGTCTTCCTCGACTCCTCACTTTCTTTCTTTCCTTATATTCAAACTGTTGCCAAATTTTGTTCATTTTAATTTTATAACATTTCTCATATTTACCCTCTTCACTCCTTTGACACTAGCCTGGTTTAGGCCCTCAAACCTGACACCACTGTCTCCCCACTCAGTTGTCATATGACTCTCTATGTAATAAATTTCCATGAATCCTTATCTCCTTCAGGATAAATCAATCAGTAAGTATTTACTATACACCTACTATGTGCCTGGCATTGTGTTAAATGCTGGAAATACAAAGAAATACAAAAGAACAATTCCTGTTTCAATGAGCTCAGTGTAAAGATTACATATATATATATATATATATATATATATATATATATATATATATATATATATATATATATATAGACATCAAAGTACAAACAAGTTATATACTGGATAAATTGAAAATAGTCAACATAGAATTAGAATTAATAGCACTAGAATTAAGAAGGTTTGGGAAAGACTTCCTCTAGAGTCTAGGATTTTAGATGGGACTTGAAACAAGGGAAGCCAGGAGATTGAGATGAGGAAGGAGAACATTGCAGGCATGGGTGACAGCCAGTAAAGATTCCTGGAGTTCAGAGATGGATTGTCTTATCTAATGTTTGACATTCAAAGGCCTTCATAAGCCCCTTCCCTGCTTCACCATTCCAGACTTATACCCCGTACCCACATTCTCTGAGATCCAGTGGCACTGGCTTTCTTGCTGTTCTTTGTACAAGAAACCCCATTCTGGGCATCATTACTGGCTCTCTACCCATGCGTAGAGTTCTCTCCTTCCTCATTGCTGCTTCTTGGCTTCCCTGGCTTTCTTTAAATCCTGGATAAAATTCCATCTTCTATAAGGTGTTCCTAAAGTCTGGATACATAGGAAATCTCATTAACTATGCATATTTTCAAGGAATGAAATGAATGAAATTTTCAACAACATTTTATTTAATTAGCATAAATGAGATTTCATAGGAAGACATAGGAGACACATAGGAAATCTCATTAAAATTAATTTAATTAAATTAATCTCATTAATATGGAAAATAGTCCCAATAGCTAATGAAAGCTTTTATTCCATGTGAAATTATCATGTCTAAAATTTATTCTAATTAAATAAAATGTTGCTGAAAATTTAATTAATTTCATTTCTTGAAAATATGCATAGTTAATGAGATTTCTTATGTGTCCAGACTTTAGGGACACCCTATACATGAAGCCTTTCTTGATCCCACGTAATACCTTTTGTTAATCATTTTCAATTTACCCTTCATATAACTTGTTTGTAAATAATTGTATGTTGTTTCCCCTGCTAAACTGTGAACTCCTTATGAGCAGTGTTTGTGCCTAACTCTTAGAACAGTGCCTGACACATAGTAAGTGCTGGAATAGCATGATCAAAGTGCTGTATTAAAAAGAAGAGTTGAGTGACAGGATGTAGGATACATTGTAAGAAAGACAGACTGAAGTTACAGAGAGCACCTATGTAGTTATCTTATTAATAATGGTTTGAGCAAAGGTAGTGGCAGTGGGACTTGAGTGGCATAAATGGATGTGAGGAATATTGCAAAGGAAGATTATACAAGACTTGGTGACTGGAAGGCAAGAGATAGTAAGGACTTAAATATGACTCAGGTTTTGTACATTAAAGACTGAAAGTTGGTTTGGAAGAGGGAGAAAAGACTTGAGTGGTTCATTTCTAGACATAGTTAGATCTAATTAGATCTATTGAAAAATCTAATTGGTTATAAATAGAGGGTAAATATGTACCAAATGGTATGGCAATTTTAAACGAAGTCAAATAAGTTACGGGACAAAATAGACAGTAATACTATACTAGTGGGGGACCTCAAATTATATAAATATAATTTATCTCAGAATTAGATAAATATAATTAAAATAAACAAAAAAGAAGTTAAGGACATGAACATAGTTTTAGAAAAGATAAATATAATAGGCCTCTGAAGAAAATTGAACAGGAATAGAAAGCTGAACAAGTATTAGGGCATAAAGACCCTTACAACCAAATGCAGAAAAGTAGAAATGTTAAATGTATCCTTTTCTGATTATGATGAAATAAAAATAACATTCAATAAAGGGCAGTGGAAAATTACATTAAAATTAATTGAAAACTAAATCTAATCCTAAATATAATTGGGTCAAAGAACAAATCATAAAAGCAATAATTTCATTTAAAGAGAATGGCAACAATGAGACAACATACCAAAATTTATGGAATGCAGCCAAAGCAGTACTTAGGGGAAAATCTCCCTAAGGAAAAAATCCCTAGGACCACATGGATTCACAAGCAAATTCTACCAAAAATTTAAAGCATAATTAATCTCAATACTTTATAACAACTATTTGGAAAAAAAGGTGAAAAAGGAATCCTACCAAATTCATTTTGTGACATAAATATAATGCTGATACCTAAACCAGGAAGAGCTAAAACAAAGAAAGAAAACTATAGACCAATTTCCCTAATGAATATTGATGCAAAAATTTTAAATAAAATACCAGCAAGGAGATTACAGCAATATATAACTATGATCATACATCAGGTAGGATTTATACTGGGAATAGGGATGGTTCAATATTAGGAAAACCATCAGCATACTTGACCATATAAATAATAAAACCAAGAGAAATCATATGATCCTCTCAATAGATGCAGAAAAAGCTTTTGACAAAATATAATACCGTTTCATGTTTTTTAAAAAAAAAACAAACATTAGAGAGCACAGGAATAAATGAAGCTTTCCTTAAATTGATAAGTAGTATCTATCTAAAACCATCAGCAAGTATTATCTGTGATGGAGATAATCTATAAACCTTCCCAATAACTTCTGTAGTGAAGCAAAGATTCCTATTACTACGACTATTGTTCAATATTGCACTAGAAATGCTAGCTATAGCAATAAGACAAGAAAAATAAATCGAGGGATTTAGAAGCAATAAGGCAAAATTTTTACTCTTTGCAGATCCTATGATGGTATATTTAGAGAATCAACTAAAAAAACAGTTGAAATAATTAGCAACTCCAGAGTTGCAGGATATAAAATAAACCCATGTAAATCATGAGCATTTCTATATATTACCAACAAAGTCCAGCAGCAAGAGATAGAGAAATTCTATTTAAAATAACTGTAGACAGTATCAAATACTTGGGTGTCTACCTGTCAAGACAAACCCAGGACCTAGATGAACACAATTACAAAATGCTTTTCAAATAAATAAAGTCAGGTCTAAACAACTAAAAAATATCAATTGCTCATGGGTAGGTCAAGCCAATATAAGAAAAATGACAATTCTACCTAAGTTAATATACTTATTCAGTGCCAAGCCAAGTTACCAAAAATTATTTTATAGACCTAGAAAAAAATAACAAAATTCATCCAGAAGAACAGAGGGTCAAGAATTTCAAGGGAATCAATCAAAAAGAAAAACAAGTGAAGAAAAGTGTCCTAGCCATAGCAGATCTCAAACTGTCTTATAAAGTGGCAATCATGAAAGCAACCTGGTACTGATTAAGAAATAGAGTGGAGGATCAGTGGAATGGATTAGACACACAATAGATAATAGTAAATGACCATAATAATTTAGTGTTGGATAAACCCAAAGATCCAAACTTTTGAAACTAATACTCACTCTTTGACAAAAATTGCTGGGAAAAATGGAAAACAGTGTGGCAGAAACTAGGTAAAGATCAGCATCTCACACCAAATATCAAGATAAAGTCAAAATGATTATATGATTTAGACATAAAGGGTGGTACCATAAGAAAATTAGTGGAGCATGGAATAGTTTACCCATCAGTTCTATGGATAAAAGAAGAATTTAGGAGCAAACAAGAGATAGAGAGCATTATGAAATGTAAATTTGATAATTTGGGGTATATTAAATCAAAAAGGTTTTGCACGAACAAAAACAATGCAACCAAAATGAGAAGGAAAGCAGACAACTGGGGGAAAATTTTACAACAAAAATCTCTGATAATGTTCTCATTTCTCCAATACACAAAGAACAAATCCAAATTTATAAGAATGCAAGTCACATTCCCCAATTGATAAATTATTAAAGGATATGAACAGGCAGTTTTCAGACAAAGAAATCATAGTCAAAGAAATGACTATATCTATAGTCATATGGAAATGTGCTCTAAATCGCAGATTAGAGAAATGCAAATGAAAACAATCCTGAGGTACTACCTCATACCTATCAGATTGGCTATATATGACAAAAATGGAAAATGATAAAAGTTGGAGGGGATGTGGGAAAACTAGGACACTAATGTACTATGGGTGGAATTGTAAATTGATTCAACTATTCTGGAAAACAATTTGAACTATGCCCAAAGCACTATAAAAGTGTGCATGCCCTTTAATCCTGCAATACCAGTACTAGATCTGTATCCCAAAGAGATTTTAAAAGGGGGGAGGGCAGTGGGAAAGGACTTATTTGTACAAAAATATTTTTAGCAACTCTTTTTGTGGTGGCTAAGATTTTAAAACTGAGGGGATATAAATCAATCGGGGAGTAGCTGAACAATTTGAGTATATGATTGTAATGGAATATTATTGTTCTACAAGAAATAACAAGTAAGATGATTACAGAAAAACCTGGAAAGATTTATGTGAACTGATGTAGAGTGAAGTGAGAAGAAGCAGAATATTATACATAATAATAGCAATACTGTATAATGAAGAACTGGGAATGACTTATCAGGAATGACTTATTATCACTAAAATAATCCCAAAGGACTCATAAAGAAAAATGCTGTCTCCAGAGAAGGAACTGATAGTGCCTGAATATAGACCAAAGAATACTATTTTTCACTTTCTTTCCTTCTTTCTTCCTCCCTCCCTCTCTTTCTCCTTTCCTTCCTTCCTTCCTTCCTTCCTTCCTTCCTTCCTTCCTTCCTTCCTTCCTTCCTTCCTTCCTCCCTTCGTTCCTTTTCTTCCACAAAATGACTAATATGGAAATTTGTTTTACATGATTGCACATAAATAATTTATATCAGATTGCTTACAATCTCAGAATAAGTGGAGGGGAGGGTGGGATAGAATTTGGGACACAAAACCAAAAAATAAATGAGTGTTAAAATTGTTTTTACATGTAAATGGGGAGAATACTTTTTAAGGAGTGAAGATGGGAGAATAAAATGAGAGAGAGAATAATGATAGACAAAATAAAGTTCTAGATCCTGAAGAGAGAAATTAAATGAGAAAAAAAGAAAAGAACTAGAATCTAAGAAAGGTATCCATCAGCTGGAGAATGGTTGTAAAAATGTGGCAGATGAATATAATGGAATATTATTGTACCATAAGAAATCACAAAAGAGATGATTTTGTAGAATTTTGAGTAGGATTAAATGATGCAGAGTGAAAAGAAGGGAAGCAAGAGGACAATTTATGTAAGGAAAACAAAACTATAAGGAAAAAACAACTTTAAAAGATAGAACATTGATCAATGCAATGACCAATCATCTCTCTAAAAGAAATACAAAGAAGTCTTTTACCTATCTTCTGATAGAGCAGTAAAGCATTCAAGGTACATGTTTCTGAACATGGTCATTTTGCTCAGCTAAGTTTATTTGAGTAAGACTGGGGTGGATTGAGTAAATAAAATGTCATTTGAGTGATAAGATGTCCTAAGACTTTAGTGAGGTGTAAACAAGTTTCAGTCAAATACTTTAGTTTCATTCCACAGACTCAAGATCAGTAGAAAAAGTCCTTATAACTGGGGTGATAGTACATAGGAAGAAATGTTCAGACTCAGGAAAGTTGTTCTCCCTAGGTGTCTTTTATAAAATACCATATTAATAAAGAACCAGAGTTAACCTATAGATTAGATCTAGTACATTGTTCCAGCAAAACACCTGAAAGTTTTACTTGTGGCAGTAAGAGATGTCTACGAAGGTATCTTTCATGTCCCCCGCATAAGTTTGACCAGAGAAGGACTTGGTGAGCTTCCAAGGGTAGGGAGGATTTGGGCCTTCCCATCTCCATATTGATATCCTAGTAGTGATTCTGGATCAGCTAACAGCTGTGTCAGCATTGGGAACCAGGTATAGAATAGGGACCCTCATCATTAGAAGTCAGAGTAGGAATCTCAGATCATATGTTATATTTGTTACAAGGGCACTTATCTTTTTCTTTTAAAATTAGAATTGGGAAGAGAGGGGGGTAGCAATAGTAATGCCAAAAAAAAAATACAGTTACATTTTTTTTAAAATGGGTAAAAGAAAGTCCAAAAGAAAATAGAGACAAGCAGGGCAATATTTAAGGTAATATGTTCGATTATTATGTACTTTAAAAAACAAAGCAGTATGAAATAGAGATTCATAGTTTCATATATAACCCTCTTTGTATTCTGCTATGTATATGGAACTATAAATTTTTTATATTTAAGTTCAAAATTAAAAAAAAACAACTAAAAAATGTAAAAGACCTTCCTAGAATTGATATGAAATTCTTATCTAAAGGAAAAAAAGTTACTTTTTTTCTTGATAATATGCATGTAAGTCCAGTCTTAATAGACCTTTACACAGAGATTACAAATACTATTACTATCTTGGGGAAAGTGGCTTTTTTCTGTAACTTGAATATTATTGCCTTTCATGGCTAGAGAGATATTGTATGAGGCACAGAGATAACCGAATATGAGAGTGTCTCTGAGAAGACTGAAGTAGTTAGTGACCATATGTGAGGAAGACTGAAAAGACATTTTATGAGGAAGCTGAGTTTAGCTTGAGAATGTATCCTATAGAGAGAGTTCTTGAGACACTGTTGTCTTGAAAGAGATGAAAGGTAGGGTTGTGTTTGCAGAGTTGAGCAGAACTCAGCAGTTACAGGTGGTGTTGACTTTTGTCATAAAGATACACTAGGGGTGGCTAGGTGGCAGAGTGAATAGAACACCAGCCCTGGAGTCAGGAAGACCTGAGTTCAAATCCAGCCTCAGATGCTTGACACACTTACTAGCTGTGTAACTTTGGGCAAGTCACTTAACCAGAATTGCCCTCAAAAAAGAAAAGCATAAAGATATGCTGTTGAAATAGTTACATGTTTAAAAATAGTTTTTATACTGCTAATACATTATATAGTAAGTAACACTGATGTTTATTGAAACTTATGAGACTGGGGGAAGGGAGAGAAAGAGAGATAGAAGAGAGAAAGCTTACAGGAAATGTTTTCTCTGGTTTATTTTATAAACTAGCATGAGATCTCATAAGAAATATTACCTATTATAATGGTAATGTAAATGGGAATAGCCATTAATAGGCCCATGTGACCTGCTTAAGTCACATGGAAGCCTACGTCACATGAGTTTGAGTTACATGGAGCCTGTGGTAGGAGGAACTTGCTGACCTGGATGGAGTAGGAAGGGTGGAGCAAAACCCAGAGGAAGTTGGTCAGAGCAGTTAAAGGTGAAAGAGAGAAGAAACAGAGAGCAAGCTGTGGGTAAGAGGGTGTTTGTTTGTGGGAAGGCTCTAGAAGGGGGAAGGCTTGGGGATGGCAGTGCCCCATGCAGTATAATTGTGGATTTGGCTTTCTGGTGTTTGACTAAATATTTTGCTTCTGTCTTCTATATGGAGAGTTTGTTATATTTTATGATTCAGAATTATATCGGTATACTCATAGCTGCCATAGGCACTGTGAATATCATATTGGCCCTATACCTACACATTAATGTATAAAGAAATGTTGGAACATATACCTTAGGTCCTTTAGAACCCAGAAGGAGAGTTAATAAGTTAACAAGAGAACAAGTGGGGAGGCACATCTGTAAACCTACTATGTACAGTGTTCTGATTTTTTCATGGGTTATCAGAGCCAAATAATTCTTCATCAAGTGAACAAGTGGCCATTTTGTTAGTGATGAGACTCTCTATACTTGGCCAGGCTGGTCCTCAGAAAGTTAGCAGTCTTGGGGAAGAACCATACATGAAGCCCTTCCTACATGGTAGACTCTGCAGATCTTGTGTTCCAGAGGCAGAGCCTTTGAGAACCCAGGGTCACTTCCATGCTATGACAATACATCAGATACGACTTCATGGAAAATCACTCAAAAGACAATGGAGATGCACATGGAGGTTATGAGCAGGCTACCTTACATTACAAACAGACAATTATGTAGGAGAATCAGTGTCAAAGAGCTCATCAGAAAAATGTATGACCACAAGAAAAAAAATCAGTCGTGGCGAGAGTAAGCAATTAACTAGATAGTTGTACTGGTATCCACACAATGTCAGCTACATGAAAGCCCCTCAGTTCACTGGGTAGAACACCCTTGGTGTATCTGTAGGTGGCTGAGGACAAGAATCTCAGAGAATGAGAAACTGTGGCTAGGCTGGAATTTGCATCATTGGAGTGAATACCCACATTGTGGAGATGAGTGAGCTTTTGGAGTTGTAGAGTATGTAAAATTCATTCTATTTTTGAGATTTCCTGTAGAATATATGTGTATAATAAATTTATGGCACTTTTATGAGATTCAGATCTTACATATTATTACAAATGATTATAGTACATTCGTCAGTCATCAAACATTTGTTGATCACCTACTAAGTGTCAGATATAATGCTAAGCTCTGGGGATTCAAAGAAAGATAAAAGACAGTCCCTGCCTTGAATTTCTCAACATTTTAATAATTTGCATTATAATGTTATCTTTGCAAGCTCCTTGAGGACAGGGCCTGTTTTATTTTATTGTCTTTATGTCCTTAGCACTTAGCAGAGTTCTTAGCATAATAAATACTGATTGATTATTGATTGATGACATATTACTGACTAAATATATGGTTTTTTTTTAGTATGCTAAATCCTTAATGAGGAATTCATCCCCAACTATGCCATTTTGACTATGAGAAATTAGGGTCTGCTTTATAATGGTCCCCTCTATGATCCCCACCAGCAGGAAGGCATTGTGGTAAACAATGACCAAGAAGTCAGTCGGCCAGTCAATAAGCATTCAGTGCGTGCTATGTACCAGATACTGTGCTAAGTGCTGGGTTGAAAAAGAATAATTGATGTTTATATAGTGCTTTAAGATTTGCCAAGTGATTTTTACAGATCTTATCTCCCTTGATCTTTGCAGCAGCCTTGCAAAGCAGGTAAAAGGTATTTTTTGTTACTCCCACTTTGTAGATAAAGAAACTGAGACTTAGATTTCAAAAGATTCTAAGGTAAACCTTTCTGACTCCAAGTTCAGTCTTCATTGTACTTTGCCTTGCTATCTAAATAGGGACTTCATGTATCCATTTCAATCCAAAGGAACAATTAGTAAGTGCATTTTATGCGCAAGATACTGTGCAAGCGGCTGTGATAACAAATACAAACTGAAACAGTCCCAGTTCTCAAGGAGAAAGAAGGGTTTAAACTTGTATGACATTCCTGTCAACTCTATGTCATAGGTATGAGTAGAAAAGTGATTCTTCAGTGTAGAAGCTATACTCTGGAAGTAAGTTGGGAAACTTAAAAAGCTATATTAAAACTCCTAGGCTGATTATTAGAGCACAATTTACAAACTGTTAATAAGTGACTTCTATTTGATACAAATCCTTGCTGATATCCTGAAGACCTTTCAATATCTTTAAAGATGTGTGAACGTGAACGTTTAAAAGTGAAGTAGTTGCTGTGAGTTCCCTGAACACAAGGACTGTCTTTTGCCTTTTTTTGTATCCCCAGCACTTAGCACAGTGCTTGGGACCTAGTAGATACTTAATAAATGTTTATTCACTGATTGCCTGGTTGTACAGCTGAGTTTAAATGTGTTTAATTGTAAGGAAATAGTAACTGTAATTAAGGGTAATTATCCAAAGATTCATCAAAGCTGATAAGTTAGTTTTTAATCACTTGTCAATTATCATATTAATAGTGTTCATTTCAAAATACAAAAAAAATGATATTTTGAGATGACAGTTGTACATGGATTGGCTTGTAATTTGAAATAAATTGGCAATAATGAAACTGGTTAAGTGAGAGTGATGACAGTATTCATTAATTGGAAAAATGATGAATGTAGTGCAAATAATGTTTCTATGTATCAGAATTTTAAAAATAAAACCTCTTAATTATGCTTAGTGATATTCATTTCTCACTTTTGAGAATATGCTTCAAAGTTATACATTTGGATACAGCATGGCATAATGGATAGAGAGCCAGCCTCAGTCAAGAAGGCCTGAGTTCAAGTCCTATCTCTTTTATGTACTGGCTATATGACTCATGGTTGGCCACTAAACCTCTCTGTTCCTAAGGCAAATTGCTAAAACCTTAATTTAGAAAGACCAAGGTCACCCAATACTTCCTGGGCTTTGTCTTGACTTTGTCTTACCACTGGACTTTGATGACTGGAGGACAGAGTGAGGCTGATGACTTTATACAGCTCTGCCTCACTTAAATCCAATTCACCCATAAGTCAAGACTTCAACCTTGTGATGTTATTGGTCCTTTTCAAGAATGAAGGACAAACAACATCAGGAATATAAGTATATTTTTCTAATTAATGATTTTTTCCAATCAATGAATACTATTAACACTCTCACTTAACTAGTTTCATTTATTGCTAATTTATTTCAAATTGCAAGTCAATATACATACAAGTCACCTCAAAGATCAATTTTATTTTTTTACAATGACTACTATTAATATGCTAATTGATATATGACAAAAATTAGCTTATCAGCTTAGATGAATCTTTGGGTTATTACCCTTAATTATAAGCGTAAGTATTGAAGAGCTGGTACTGATCTGAGTTGATCCAGGGATACTCTTTATTGGGAGTTTCCTATAGAAGTGAAATCACAGGTCCAATAAAAGACCTCTTTTCATTTTAATTTTGATTACAAATTATTTTGTTTATTTTCCACTTGATTATTTTTGAAGTACTTCATAAACTTTTTTAATCTAAATTTTTGGCAAATCATGTGAAAAAGTCTCTCATACTCTCTTTCCAGTGAAGATCCAAAGAGCTCGGTTAATCTCTGCTCCTGTTTAGCTTGATTTGCCCCCAATCAGACCTCCAGTAGTCATTATTAACTACCTATGGACTTGGAAGGAGACCTCTAGAGAAAAGCTCCTAAGGTATAAGCTTGGCTTTGTGTTGCTTAGGATTTTTATCTCTGATTTAAAGAAGGGCAGAGATAGCATGCTTATCAAATTTTCAAACTACATAAATCTTGCAAGATTGGAAAACATGCTGGATGGAAGAGTAAGGATCCAAAATTATTCTGGCAAGCTGGCATGCTGTATTGAGTCTAACAAGATAAAATGTAACAGGAACAAGTGTGAAGTCTTACATTTGAGTTCAAAAACAACTTCACAAGCAAAATGTGGGAAGCATGACAAGACAATAGTTCATTTGGAAAAGATCTGGGGCAACAGTACAGCAAAATTAATTCTCACATTGACCAGATCCAGAAATATGTCTTATTCTTCAATCCTAGACCATTACTCTCTTTCAGGATGTGGTGTTTGGATGAAATTTCACCCCATCCCAGTTAATTGGATGTTTGCAGGTGCCAAACATGGCCCAGGCAATAGAAACAAATGAGGTTGCCCACATTTCACTTGTAGGTCACCTGAAACTTGATTCTTTACATATTTGATCTTATCATCCTGAGTTCTAGGGTAATACAAGGTGTGCTTGGATATTTTCCATATTAAATAATATAATGTACCCTTCTAGATGCCTCTTCTATCCCATTTATTAAATATCATTTATTTAATAACCTAGGAAAAACCTCTTTCATTCTGTGTCCTCTTTGAGAACACTATTTGGTTTTTGCCTTTCTTTATATTATATGCTTAATAAATGCTAGCTGACAGACTAATTCTTCTGAATAAATTGCTCATATAGCTTTATATATTAAGTTTCTTAATCTCCTGTGAAAAAATATAGAAATTATTGAATACACAGACATATAATTTGTTAACAAAGGAAATCAGTGATAACACAAATAATTATTTACAATTTTTGAGGGGCTTTGAGAAAGGTTAAAGCAGTAATGTTAACTCACTATAACAGCAGATGGCTTCACTTGTAAAAATGGTCCCTAAACTATTTAGTTTCTTTCAAGATAAGCATAGGTTTTGTCTTTCTTTTATTTCATGGGGATGGGCAGGATAAAAATGAGTTTTAATTGAAAAAAAATGAAGTAAATAAATATCAGTAAAATAAATGGATTTTAACTAAAAACATTTTAAAAAAGAATAAAGTAGCTGTCCTTGCAACATAAATTAAAGCCCAAACCTTTCAGCATTCTCTATGCCCAAGACAACTCACAGCATTGCCCAGTATGCAAGACTTCCTCAGGAACACATAAAATACAGGCTAAAACATAGACATGCAATGAAAGCTACCTAGAAAAAACAGATTCCCCCAGAGCTGCATTTTTTCACTGTAGGGAAGGCTCATCTGGCTTACTTCATCAGCCTTCTTTTAAGACAAATAGTTTTGTAACAGCTCTGGAAAGAAACAGCTGAACAAATACTAGGGCAAAATTCTACTTCTTTATTTGATCTGCTATTTGTAGGAATTCTCTAGGTGGTATAGAGGTTGATGTTGTCCTCTGGGTTTTAATAGCTGCTTCTTTAACAGCTCAGTTGGCCTGGTTTCCTTACTATGATCACATTTCCCCCACTATCTTATACTTGATAGACAAGATAACTATACTGTGTTAAGAATTACATATTTTAAGATTTCATATTTAATACTGGGGATAATAGGGTGATACTAGAGTTTATCGAGCAGGACAGTGACATAGTCAGACCTCTACTTTAGGAATGTCACTCTGGTAGCTGATGGACTGGAGTGGTGAGAGACTTGACGCAATGAGACAAACCAGAAGGCTATTGCAATAGCCCAGGTGTGAGGTTCTGAGGTCTGTACCAGCGTGGCTGAGGGGAGAGAAGTGGGAATAGAAAAAAGATTTTGTGAAGGCAGAAACAACAACAGGTAACAGACTGGATGTGTGGGATGAGTGTGAGTGAATAATGAAGGACAACACTTAGGCTATAGGTGTCAGTGCCTGGGAGGATGACGCTGCCCTCAGTAGGAATTACGCCTATGGAAATCCTTCCTAGCGTCACCTCTTTCAATAAGTCTTCACAGAACTTCCCAGTTGCAAGTTACCTCTTCCTTAGATTCTCTTGTTCAGTACTTCTTTTAGTCTGGATTGGAATCATACATAGCACCTGTTATGCTGTGCTTTATCTTAATACCTTTGCACCTATTAAGGTTACCTTGCCCAAGAGAGATGCCTATCAACTGCTGTTTGAAGGGAGGAAAAGGCATATAGAAAAGGATGAAAAGTGCATATAGGAAAAAAAAGTATCTGACTCCACAGAACATTTTGTTCAGAGAATGCTACATAGAAATAAAAATGAATGACATTTGAATGACATTGAAAAAAGAGAATTACATATTTTAGACCATCTAGAATAACTGTAGGTATTCAGAAATGGAGATTTTTGACCAATGAATAGATGAATTCTTGAGGGAATTAAATGACATCAAGATTAACATTCTTGTAATAAATGAAAACAGAAAGCAAAAGGAAGTTGCTGCTAAGTGGCTTGTAGGTTTCCCCTTGAAGTTAGACAAAGGAGATAGGTGATGGCGTTGTGTAAGGGGTAATAGTGAGGAAATATATAAGCAGAAAAATGGTAATAGTTGGTGATCCCTAGCTTGGGGTATGAAGTCAGCTATTTGTCAACTAGATAACAACCCGAAAGAGGTCTATGATCTTTCTGGGGCAGGTATCCAAGCCATAATACAAAAGTTATCAAGATAGCTGAAAATTGCCTACTTTTGGTGATTCACATATATACAAATGGCATGACTCAAAGAAACTCTGAAAAATACTGCCGATGATTATGGATTTTTAGGCAATAAGCTAATGACCACAGAGATATAGGCTGTGGTTTACTTCCTGTTGCCTACTGAAGGCAACGGATGCACAAGAGAGAGATTTATTTGGGAAATGAAAAACTGGCTTAAAAAAAAAAAAACAACCTGGTGTCTCAGAATGGAACTTGGATTTTTAGACCATAGCTTAAGATGATGACATAAGAGATGACAGATTCCTGGCCAGAGATAGAGAAAAAGCAACAAAGGTTTATAAAATATATTTATAGGGTTTCTGGTAAATCTAACCAAAAGAGTTTTATGCTAAAAAAGAATGGGGGAGAAGAAAATTTACGTATATCCCCCTCCAAGTCAGACACCATAGGGAGTAGCAACAAGGAACGAATAAGAACAATTTGAAGCACCTGAAAGTTCATTGGGAAAAAAAACAAATCCATGAAAAGAATCATGGCCTCAAACTTCTCTTCAGGAATGTCTAAAATTCAGGCAACCAGAAGAATTATGGTTGCTAATGCAAGCAGACAAATTTGACCTTATAGGGATCACTGAAACTTGGTGAGTGATATTCATGATTTAACCATTGATTAATTATGGATCTGAATGGGTATACCTTGTTTAAAAGAAGGTGTAGAAGCAAAAGGGGGAAGAGAGGTATGTCAGGTCAGTATTGAATGTTAAGAAGTTGTACTCATGATAAAATCCAATATCCAGAGGTGGGAATCAAGATAGAAGATGTTTGGGAGGGGTCAATGGAGGGAGAAAGAGAAATGATTGTCATTAAGCATGATATAGACCACCTGAACAGAAAAAGGAATGATATGAGGAATTTGGGAAACAGATCAGAATCCTGGCACAAAGGCATTATACAAAGGAATGATAGAGGGCTTCAATTACCCGGTTATCTTCTGGAACTGTCTCCCCAAAACTTTTTGTACCAAAAATACAGAGCAGCTAATAACTTCTCAATTTCCCTTACTGATAATTTTGTCCTTCAAAAGGAGGAGAAATCTATTCTGCACCCAATTCTCGCTATATGGGAGAAACTTGTTATTCATGTGGAAATAATGAGATTCTTGGTGGTATAGTAGGAGTGATCATTCCCTGCTGGAGTTAATGATAAAGAAGGAGGGAAAATCCAAGAATAGTCTGACATGCAGTGGAGGTTTCAAGGAAAGTAGATTTCAAAGGGTCACAAAACATTAATGAACAAACAAAATGACAACATTGACAACCATCACCACCACCAAGTTGGATAACATGTACTAAAATGCTACAGAAGTCAACCTAGGAGATGCTCAAGAATTAAATTCTGAAGACAAAAAGGTGAAAAATTCCACTTAAGAGGTAAAATGCTTGGGGCAGCTAGGTGGTGCAGCGAATAGAGAATTGGCCCTGGAGTCAGAAAGACCCAAGTTCAAATCTCACCTCAGAAACTTGACACACTTACTAACTGTGTGACCTTGGGCAAGTCAAACCCAATTGCCCTGCTTTCCCCCCTCCAAAAAGCAAAGAAAAAAAAAAGAGGAAAAATGCTATTTGAAGAAAACAATGTGGATGTATAGGGAACTTCTCACCAAATTAGATTTTAAAAAGAAATACACAGAGAATGGAAGCAAAGACATCTACCAGAAAAATAGTGCCAGGAGTATAAAGCTCAGAGTGGGCTGAGGATGAAGAGGAAAACTAAGGACAAAACAAAGGTATCTTTTAAAAAATAACTATATTGGAAGAAAAAGGAGGGTCAAAGGAAGAATGTAACCTTTTTAGGGGGAGGTTGAGGTGATGATGACTGACAGAAGAAGAAGGCAAAGTGCTTAATTCTTATTTTGATTTTGTTTTTTCTGACAAGGAAGATAACTGGTTATGGCAGAACAAATATATGTAAAAGGCAGTTAGTACCCAACTAAGTAAGGAGCTAGTAAGAGAACACCTGATTGTGCTTGATGAATTCAAATCACCTGGCCTAGATGAACTATATACTTAGTTACAAAAAGAACTGGTGGATGTGGTTTCTGAGCCACTTGTGCTTGGAGGATTTTGGAAAATGGGAGAGGCATCTCAAGTTTGGAATAGGCCAGATATTCTTGGTTCAAAACAAAACTGAAGAGAACAGAGTCTGCAAACTACAGATCAGGAGGCTTTACTTTCAATCTTGGGAAGATTCTAGAAGGGAGCATTAAAGAAATAGTAGGCAAACATCCAGAAAGGAAAGTTGTATTTACAAGGATCCAATATAACTTCGTTTAGATCAGGTCCTCTGGAAGAGACTTTGGAACAGCTTAAATGAGCATTGTACAGGATAGGCAGTTATGGATCTGTTGTGATCTATGCTGATGGAGGAAATATCCATAGCTATGAGATCATAGATTTTTTAAAATATAAAATTATCCAAGAGTTGATTATATTCAATTTAGTACTTTATTATGATACCTTCTTATATTTCCTCACTTGTTTCAGACTTATCATTCTTAACTTTCCAACAAGATTTAAGCTACTGCATGGGAGGGATGGTATGATATATATTTCTGTATCTCACCCATAACATCAGGAATAGCATCGAAACCAGAGTAAATACTCAGTCAATAATTGTTGATTTGAATTACAATGACAATTCCAGAGTAGTTAATCATTTTGGTGTGGGTATGACCTTCATTGATTTTGTGAACACATAAGTTTGCTGCTACATGTAATTTAGAAATCTAGCCATTGGAAGTCTTTTGATGGTCTTCTCTTTATTACATCATTTTTCTAAATTCCAGTTAATGTTTGTTATTTGGTTATTTGTTCTTCTTCTTGGCCTCTCCTCTGTTTTTATTCTTCATTGTCATCATTATTATGTGGTCTAAGATACTCAGATAACTTATTATAGATACTACATAATTTATTTCTATTTGCTATTGATGACTTTTCATAACTCACCCCTACTCTGATTCTCTCAGCACTCAAGAATTATAAAGTCATCAATAACTCATGGAAATAAATAATTTATTTGAAATGTGCTCATTAGTGGGTCTTTTTTTTTTTTTACACTTTTCTCTTGTCTTCTTTAATTACCCTGATCATTTTGAAACTGCTGCAACTACAAAGGATAGGCAATGTATTTTTCATAACTTTTGATGAGATTTTTCCTTTGCTTTTCTTTTAAAAAGCTCTTTAAAGGAGAGAAACAAAAATGTGCTTTTTATTGGCCTGTTCTTTTCTAGTTTTTAAGATCATTGAAGTTTTCTGACTTGTAATTTAAACCTCCTATATGTGTTTTCTTCCCTTATTAGAATGTCAGCTTTTTGAGAGTAGTCATTACCTTGCTTTCAATTTATATTTTCAGTGCTTTGCCCATAGTAAGCATTTACTAAATTATTCATTCATTCATTCATTCATTCCAGTCATCTTGCTATTCTGACAGTGGTCTTTGATAATGAAACAGCATTATAAAGGGTTACCTACATTGAAAAAAAAGACAGAATTAAATTTGTTTTATAATTGAGTTAACCAACTCCCACAGAGGGTAGGAGGAGGATGATGAGAAACTAGGGTCACTGTGACTGTTGAATATCTTACATGGAATCTTGCTTCTCTGTCTTTTTTGACACTCACAGCTTCTGTGTGCTCCTACATAATGATAATAGGCTAGTTTCAAAATGATCACCAGCTCCATAGTTTCTATATTTTCCATTAGAAATCACGTAACAACTCAACCTACAGCAGAATAGGGGGAAGAGAGATGAGAGGAGGGATGATGGATGGGAGTGCATCCTGGGGGGGAGGGGAGGTTGGAAGTACCCACTATAGACGAGGGACAGGATCACGTAGGGAATGGACCAGGTGAGGGGTGGGATGAGTGGGAGGGAATTATAAGCAGCCTTGTACAATATATCTAGATGGTAATGTTTTGCATAGCTAGACATGTACAACATATACTGAATTACTTATCTTCCCAGAGGGAATGGGTGACAAGAGAGGAAGGAAATGGATTTGAAATTCGAGGTCTTAAGATTAAATGTTTCAAATATATATGAATACTATTATTAATACTCTTTTGCTTGTAATGGGGAGATAAGATGTGCAGGCATTGGGACACAAAGATTCACCTTCCTCTAATGGAAAAGTCGAAGGGGGTATGGGAGAAGATAGGGGAGAGAGCAGATTGGAGGAAGAGATATCTTATGGGACTGCTATTCTGGGAGGGTGGGTAGGGGAACAACGGGGGTGGGGGGGGAATGATTGTAACTCAAAATCTGGAGGAAATGAATGATGTAAAACAGAAGTTAATAAAACATCTGTTTAATAAAAATAAAATCAGAAATCATGTAACAAGACTGGTGGAATGGCTTGCAGCCACACATGTGGCTGTAATGACTAACTTTCCTGCATCCCCATCAGCTTACCTGAGAACTGATTATGTCAACAGAGATGTCCTTGGGATACAGAATGCCAGTGCCCAGCACAAGGAAGCAAACTCAAACAAATTTGCATGTGCTTTGCTAGTACCATAACTACCAGCCAGTTAGTGGAGCTGGCTATCCCAGCAGAGAACCTGGGAGAACACAGGGTTTACAGGCTTATAAAACAAAGAGACCAGCCCCACACCAGTGGTATAGCTGTAAATGTTTTCTCATCAATAGCAGATCTCCCTTCCCTTTCCTCTACCTTGCTGAGACAAGGTGAGTCTGGGAGCTACATTTAGCAGAATCACAGATGACTGGCCCAGGTGATCTGATTGGCTACCTTTCTTGGCCCAATAAAAGAGGCTATTATACGACAAACCCTCTGTGGTTTCAAAGCCAGGATCATGTCTGCCAGGGAATTTTCTTTGTACAGTGCCTACCTAGAATCCCTTCTTTCAGTGTCCTTTTATAAGTGTGTCCTTAGATGGGTAGATAGGAGATAGATCTTTTGATGTTGCTGAGGGGTGGTGAACCCAGTATAAGGTTCCTACAAGTCTGTGTCAATCTGCAGACAGCAAGAAGGGCCTAGAGTTTTGACCTAAACTAGTCAGGTTGCTGGGGAAGATAGCCATTGATGAAAATTAGTCTGAGAAGAAGTTAAAAAGACTCCTGTTTCTATTTTCACAGGACTACATGAGATGAATTAACTTGACCAGGAATACTATTACTTTAACTATCATTTTAGAAAAAGAAAAGATCTTTCAAACATTTTCAATTTGCTCTCAGTCATTCTCTAAGTGGTGATAGCCCCATTCCATAGTAAATAGGCAGTGGCATTTGGTACAACAGATTATGGAGTAGTTTGATATAACACTGAATTTAGGGAAAAGAAAACTTGGGCTTGAATCTTGTTCTGGATATTTGCTAGCTGTGTGTCCCTAGGCAAGTCACTTAATCTCGGTTTCTTCATTTGTAAAGTGAGGGACTAAGACTGGTGGCTTCTAAGTTTCTTTCTACATTTAAATCTATGATCTTTTGGCAGAGGTAGATGAAATATTTTGGCAAACTGTTGTCAAGGGTATATATTATAGTGCTTATTAAAGTGGTTAAGATTCAATCATTCAACAAGTATTAAGTGCTTACTATGTGTCAAGAATTGAGCAAGGCACTGGGAATACAAAGAAAAAATAATATAATTCCTATCTGTAAAAATACTCCATGATAACAAGGGAGACAAATGTACAATACACACCCACATGGACATGTTTCTATGTTTGCATGTGTGCATATACATGCACACATACATATTCATATAGAAATACACTGGTGGATATGATAAATTTCTTCAAAGTTTTGAAGGACTGTCACCTGGAAGATGGAGTAGAATTATTCTTTATTTCTCAGGAACAGAATTAACACCAATGTGTTAAAGTTAGAGAGAAACAGTTTTGGAGTCAATACTATTGAAAAGAATGTACTTCCTGACAATTATTATTCTAAAAAGATAGAATGGCTAGTTTCACAAAATTATAATAATAATAAAGATAATGATTTTGATAATTATCATAATCTTTACTCTACTACCACTACTACTAGTACTACACAGAATGTCAAGGTTGATAAAGTGCTTCCCTTCCAGCAACCATGTAAGGGTACAAAGTGCAAATTTTTTTCCATGTTATGTATTTAGAAACTAAGACTCATAAGGTAGTGAGCTTTCCATTACTAGAGGTAGTCAAGTAAAGTATGATAAACATTGGCAGAGTCATAGAATTTAAAAGTTCTGATGTTACAGAAGTGATGTCTTACATTTCCTGGGACTTTAGACCAGTTGACTTATAAGGTCCTTTCCATTTTATAATAGAATTATTAATAACTTGCAGGTGACCTTAAAATGGTAGTTACTTTGCTTCTCCATAGGGATGATCCTGACACTCACTATCTTCATACAATCATAGATTTAGAGTCTAAAGAAACCTCAGGGGCCACTGAGTCCAGTCCCCTTATTTTAAAAATTAGGAAATGGAGTTGTTACCCAATTAGTAAGTACTTGATGGAGGGTTAGAAATGCCTCAGGATGACTGCAAATACAAAACTCTATGCACTATAACACCTATGGGGCTTTTTACAAAGAACTGAATTAGAAATAGCTAGTTAACTGGAAAATTTTAGAGCAATAAATGAAATCCACAGCTAATCTCTAGATTTAATCATTAACTACTATAGCCAAGTTTATAAGGGTTTGTACCAAAAATGAGCAAAAGCACAGATAGTCCAGTATAAAAAGGAAATTAATCTTTGGCTTCATGACAGATTTTTTTTTTGGAGGGTGGGGGAAATAGCATGTAGCATATACATATCTGAACATATGTGAGCCTGATATTCAAGTAAGGTGAAATGGGAAAAAAGTCATATTTAAAACTAGGCTTCTATCCCCAACTCTGCTACATACCGAGTGACCTTGGTCAAGTCACTTGACCTCTCTGATCCTCAGTTTCCTCCTCTGTAAAAATGAGATTAAATTCAATAATCTCTAAGATCCCTTATAGCCAACCTCCCTGACAAAGTATACACAACAAATAATGACCTTATAGTTCAAAACATCCCCCAGCCCAAAGAAAAGAAAATGCTTCCTCCTCTGGCTTCTTATTCAGCTCCTGCTTGCTTGAATTATAGAGTTTATACAAAACAGTTACCTGACCCCTTCTCTCTACCATGTTGCCTATCTGGCTCACATATTCTTTAGGGTCAGGAGAGATAATTATAAGAACCTAAGAAGGTAATCTTCTTAAAATATATATTAGAAAAAAGCATCAATCCACAATTTGCAATTCCATAGATGAGCATACATACTATATAATAACCAACCAATAAAGGTTTATGAAGAGCAAATTTTACCACTCCAAAATATTTTTTTTCTATGTGAAAAAAGGCCAACATGATAACAGGCCATGCTCAGATAGGATATTTTCAATATGAACAAAGCTACTTTATCACAGTTAGTTCGTTATATCTGTGGCTTTAACTCTGCACTAAGTGATTAAGTTTCTATATTTGAAATACTCACGACTAGTTTCCACATTGTTTGCATAATAATTCTTTTTTATTTTTTTTTTTTTCGCGTTTTGGAGGGCAGTTGGGGTTAAGTAACTTACCCAAGGTCACACGGCTAGGTTTTTGTTTGTATGTGTTGTTAAGTGTCTTAGGCCACATCCGAACTCAGGTCCTTTTGACACCAAGGCCAGCACTCAACTCACTGCGACACCTAGCTGCCCCTCTTTTTTATTTCTTAAAAGCCTAGTTATTAGAGTGAACTTTCTTGCCTGGGTCTTCATCCTCTAATCTTGTCTATCTTCTGGATTTTCTCTTCTTGTTGAGTTGTAACTGACTCTTAAAGTAACAGAATGTAAGCTCCTTGAGACGGGGGACTCTCTTTACCATTTTTTTTTGTATTCCCAGCACTAAGCACAGTACTTGATACATAGTAGTGCTTAATAAATGTTGATTTATTTATCCATTCATTGTTATGGAGCCTATTTTGGAGAGAGCGCAATAAATAAAAGTGCAATAATTATAACAATCATGATGCATTATATTAGTTTGTAAATTCCTTGATAGCAGGAGCTACTATTTATATTTTGCCACTGTATCCCTAGTGTGTAGCACCATACCTGTCATGCATAGTAAGTGATTAATAAATGCTTGTTGAATTGAATTATATTAACTGATAAGTTATGTTGATATAAAGCTTTGTTTGTAAAACACCTTAAAATATTATATCACTTGACTCTCACAACAATCCTGGGAAGTTGGGTCCAATAGGTATATTATCTGTGTTTTATAGAGGAGCAAACCAAACTGGGTTTCAGAGTTGTTAAATGACTTGCCCACTGTCACACAGTCAATAAATGTGAGGGTTAACCTTCATATTCAATTTCTCCTGACTCAATGTACAGACCTATATCTACTACATAAGAATGTTTTTTTTTTTTTTGAGGGGGGAAGGCAAGGCAATTGGGGTTAAGTGACTTGCCCAAGGTCACACAGTTAGTAAGTGTGCCAAGTGTCTGAGGCCATATTTGAACTCAGGTCCTCCTCACTCTAGGGATGGTGCTCTTTTCACTGTACCACCTACCTGCCCCTAAGTATTGTTTTTAGTGTCTTATTAAAAAATTGCTGATTTTCTTTTAGGCAAGGAATTCTAAAAGGCTTTTCATTCTTAA